>CM067363.1:14186494-14583726 GCA_034401795.1 Chaetoderma sp. LZ-2023a | reverse complement strand
CATCCCCAAATAAACGAAACGTTGAGTGGGCGTCAACTCGGATTTCTCCTCGTTGACTATGCAGCTTAGATCTGAAAGTAACTTCAGAGTCAGAGCAGTATCCACGTTCAACCTGGCTGCCGAGTCTGCCTTAAGCAGCCAGTCGTCTATGTAGGTGTGTAGCGCCACGTTCTCTTTTCTGAGAAACGCTGTCACCGCAAGGACCACTCTTGTGAAAACCCTCGGAGCTGTCGACAGGCCAAACGGGAGACTGTAAACTCCCATAGTTGACTCTGAAACGCAAATCTCAGAAACCTGTGCCAACTCCGATTCATAGGAATGTGGAAATATGCATTTTTCAGATCGATCGATACACACCACATTCCTTTCCTCAATCCCGCATTACCGACCTCGGAATTTCCATCTGGAACCGAGGCGTATGGCTAAACCAATTTAATGGCCTGAGATTGAGTATGGGTCTCCATCCCCCTGTGCTCTTGGGGACAAGGAACATGTTTGAATAGAAGCCTGGAGTGTTTCGATTTGCTGGATTTATTGCTCCCTTCAGAAGCAAACCCGACACTTCCTTTTGAACGGCTTCTAACTTGTCTGGCTCCCTTGGTACGGGTGTCCAGACAGGTGCCAAAGACAGATTTTGTGGTGGAAAGTCCCACCACTCCGGCATGTAACCCTGGGATAACCATCCCAGGACCAGACTGTCTGACGTCACACCTTGCCAGGCCTCGACGAAACGCATGAGCCTTCCACCCACCATAGACGCCTCGACGTCTAACGGGGTTGTCCGGCTCGCAGTCCGCCCCCCCACTCTTTCTTAACGAGAGAGAGAGAGAACCATTTCGTTCTAGGCACGACGGGTATAACTGGCACCGCTGTTCCTGTCACACAGGCGCGGTCCAGGCGGATATGAAGGGAGCTTTCGTACCCTCAGGTACGCTTCGGCCCCTTCTGTCCGCCCTTTGAGGCCTTACCCTTACCCTTCCCCTTGCCCTTCCCACCTCTAGGGCGGTCAGGAGCAACATTGGGGAGGGTAGGCGCCTCTACAACCTTCCTGGGCTTCTTCGCCGGCGGCGGCTCTGAAATCCCAGCTGAAGCAGAAGTCGCAACAGGCCTAGCTTTCGCCTTGCCCTTATGCTTCTTCTGCTCCTTTGAAGGTTGTCCCGTTAGCGGTTTCCCCACAGGCCCTAGTGCATGCGCTTGTCGCACTAGCTCTAGCTGTAGGTTTACCGCTAACCGATTCTGCGCGATACTGGCGGTATCCTCTAAGATGGCCCACGCTTGGCCACCGAAGATGCTAGGCCCTGTCAGGGGTGTCCCAAGGAGACGCTCCCTGACTGCCGTAGCCGGACGCATATGGTCAATGACCATTTGCCTCCTGGATTTCGTCACACGCGCTTGCACCCTTGCCAATGCGTCCATCGACAGCACCAGGCCGTCATTGACACATGAAAGCGCCACAGGTGGCACAGGGTGGCCTGCCCCGCTTCAGCCCACACCGACTGAAGGAGACGATAAGAGTGGTTGACAGCGCTCATCGCTGCCCTCACACCCTCATCGCTAGGGACAGGACTTCTTCCTGGTGTACCTGAGACTTGTCCACAAGTGCCGGACCGGGGTGACCCGGCACGGCACTCTGGACGCCCAGTACCCATCGGTCACTCCGTGACCGACGGGACTACACCATACCTGTCGTATTCCCCCCGCGGAATACGACATCTTGCCCGCACCTCCCTGGAGGCCGCAGGGAGCTGACCCTTGGTCATCAGTTGTTTGCTATAAATAGCATCCAACCATTCTATGAACCGTGGATCCAGTCCCACTGACTGGATCCGGGCCGCGGGCAAAATCCCCGTCCTGATCGACGCAACCGACGGACGGGGCGCATCTTCATCGGCCGTGGCCGAAACCACAGACGGGTCAACCCTGGCTAGCCACGCCAGAGCATCTGACCAATCTACCTCCGATGAAGACACCCCCGCAAACACGTCACCCGTTGACGTGCTCACGGGTCTGCCAGCCACGGCCTCCCAGCAAGGAGCCACGGCTGACACGCCAGGCACTCCGGTACCACACGGTTCCGCCGCCACCCCATGAAACACTCCGGTCCATGGGGTAGGTCCACACGGAAAACCGTACGGACCCGTAGCAGTCGCGGAACCATAGCCGGACACGGGCGCCCACGGCACCCCACGTCCGACTGCCGGACCAGGCGAGATAGGTGAGTACCACGCCCGGCCCGGCACACCCGTTCCCGTGACGGCTGGTGCCAAACCAAGCCGCACGGAACCGGTGCACGGTAACGGATTTGCCTCAGCCACAGGCGGAGCCGCTGACCTGGCTTGCGCCAAACCAGACAAATGGAGGCCGGATCCGTCTAGGACGGAATCAACCTCCATATTCTCCACCTGCGGCTTCACGGGCCGCAGCAACCTCTCCTCCTCGGCCTCCTCGTCTTCAGACTCCGAAGAGTCGTCACTAGACGAGTCAACCGTGGAACCGTCCTGGCGGACGGCTCCCACACCTGACGGACCGGCCACCGCTACTGGACCACCCGGAGGTGGCCGCAGAGAAACAGAAACCCGTCTGGCCGAAGCCAGACGGGACTGCCAGGGGGCCGTACGAGACGGCCCCCTCGGTAACCAGTCCAGAATCCTGTCCGAGGACAGGATCCGTACCAGGCATGGGGAGAAACTGCCCCCCAACCTTTGGTAGCAGGGACGACACCAGCGTGGTCAGAACGCTATGCAGAAAAACCCTGCAGAGCCGGACCAAACCACGCCGGCGGTGCCATCTCCGCCACCTCCAGCTGGGGACGTGGAGCACCCGCACCGGCCGAACCGGGCGCTCCACGATTTACTCTCGGACCGCCTGACCCCGCGTCAGACCCAGCCAAGTCCTTCTGGGAAAGGAACTTAACCATCGTTTCGACGGACCACACTGCACAAACATTACACCTATGATCTATATTACACAGGGCACACATAAAACAGACATGGTCCTTGAACATTACACGGACAAACTTATGGCAGTCGTCACATGATGGCGGGGCTGGCTTGGCCTATAAAATAAGCACAAACCTACAATAAACAAGCGGAACGAGACCCGGATGGAAGGCAGACAATTAATTTTCAAATAATTTGACTCATAAATTAACCGTAACCTCCCCGCACCCCACCCCGCCACGTTACAACAACGATCGCATTGATTATGACGACAAGTACGCGGCGGGCACAACACACCCATAATAGATCCTCCAGGATGTGTAACGGCTCCAGGAATCATATCGCATAGCATTCAGGGTATATTTACTAATCAATATAAATTATACTCCTAACGAACGCAGCACGATATGTGAAGAAAACAACAAAATGTATAACAAAACTGCTGTCTCACACGGTAAAACCGCAGACCACACATCTACTCAAGAATTTTGAAACCACCGATCATTGCAAACCGATCGTGATCACACGTAAACTTGATCATTCTAAAGTTTCCGGTACCATTTTTAGTACGCAGCACCCAGAATAAGATGCGCGAATTAATGAAAAATTTTTCTTCACATAAACATCCGAGCGACCGGGTGTGACGTCACCCGCTCGGATTCTACGGAGAACGACGTCAGCCGATATTCGTGTTAGAAATACCGTAGCAAACACCTATTTTCATATCTGCCGATCGCCTGTTGGGGTTTAAAGAAGGCGATCGTCTGGCATATATCGTTGTTAGCACACGTCCCAGATTCTATGGGGACAGAAATTGGAACATGCGACACAACGAAATTTAGAGACCTAAGTCTTTTAACTATGGATAATAAAGAACAATACAACCTGGTTTTCTTGGGCGGTATTCTCCATAGTCCTTAGTTAATCCTTTCAGAACACACAAACTATCACTGATTAAAGACTTAGATTATTTTAAAACACTAAAATCCTTAATGCAAAAAGCATGTATTGCTCTTGTCGCTATGCAAACAAGAATGAGCTCTATGGTAAACGGGTACTCGGCAGTTGGGAGCCGAGTACCCGGTTCCCAGGAGTCGGTAAAGCTTTCTAAGTCTATAGTCCTAGAGCCGCTGTCAGAGCCAGCTGTATATCAGAAGTAACAGAATGGTGAGTATTGATCGAAGGAGAATCAGTCAATCAAAATCATTTCAAAATTAAAACATTTTGAAACATTATAGTATTTGATCTGCATTTTGAAAGGGTTAATTAAAATCATATTCTACATTAGGGTTAACCCTTTCATCCTTATCCTCATGGCCATACAATACAAATTATTTTTTCCTTTAAGGAATATTTTGTCGAATATATTGAAACTAATTTGACTGGGAGTTACAACAGCTTACAATCAACTTATTTTCAAAATGTTCAACAGCTTAGATCTATAGTTGTCTTGTAATTGAGACATTGGGAACGCGGGACGACCAAAATGGTTAGCATAATCTTTATAATCATTTTCAGGTGTGAGTTTTCACCTGAGAACGGTACTCAACAAACATCCTTTGAATCGTGTACCTATCATGCATGATCAAGAAGTTTTGACTGTTTAAGAGAACGATGAAATTTTGTTCAATGGCATTTTAGTTATGCCTCGCATGTCAGTTTGTTAGTCTGTCTGTCAAATTTTTGACATTTAGGACAAAGCTGCCTATGTTGCAATTATTGTGTGGCGCACTTGTTTATATTGTCAACTGAAATCCGGGTCTGTGCTAAAGCTGCACAGGCTCCTAGCCAGCAGGGCTATAGTAACAGGTAAATTCTGCCACCCTGACAATTATGAACTAGTCATTAGTTTGCAGATTCAATGAGTGCTTTTAGCAATTACATCAGAGAGATGTTACCATCCAGTTTCTTTTTGAATGATAATTTGTGTAATTAATTGAAATTGTGCTACTGCACACTGCTAATGGCTAAGACAAAGCCAACTCTCAGAGACAGCAGGACTGTATGAACAAGAGGCCCAAGAAGGACACGTGACGCAGAAGTCCTGGAGCCCAGCATGCTAGAATCCTATATTTTCATATGGTAATTCTAATCAAATTTGGTTGAAATCCGTCAAGCAGATAAGGAGATGTGTGTTGACAATTTCCGGAATATCTTTCATAAAATCTCAGATTCTTACCCCAAAAATGATGAATCCAAATTCTTAATAGAAATCATGAAGCCTGTCACAATATGGTGATTCTAACCAAACTTAGTTGAAATCTGTCAAGCGGCTAGGGGGAGATGCATTTTGACAATTTCCCGTAAATCTTTCATAAAAGCTCAGATTTTCATCCAAACAATTGACCAATCAAAACTCTGAATAAAGGTTCTAGAGCCTACAACAATTAGGATGCTTTCAGTCAAAAAGATTTAAGATTACAGATCACTGCCCACATAACTAAACAATGCTTTGACCTGACCCGTGCAGATTAGTATCTTGGATAGTGAAGGTTCTTGAATGAGATCCACAAACTGGTCAGAGATCTGTGTACAAACATTAGAGCATAATCTATAACAGGGATGGTACACCTTTCTGTGCTTGAAATTCCATGACTTTTCAAGACCAAAATTAAGCAATTCCATGACCCCTTAGAATTAATATCTAGATATGGATACAATTTATGATATAGCTCCAAAAATAAGATCAGAGTTATTCTGCAAAATGTCTGAATATTGCAACAACCAAGCCACAGCCCTGTTTTGATAAGCTGTTGCAGTAATTTGTATTGCTTAGAGATTATTTATCATGTTTATGCCAACAGATTTCTTTTTATTTTACATGATTACCATTTTCCATGATTTATGATTAAAAACACTGATTTTCCATTACTTTCTAGGTCTGGAATTTAAATTTTCAAATTCCATGACATTCCAGGATTTCCATGATCGGTACGGACCTTGCTATAATTACCAATTCACAGCATGAGAATGGATTGTCACCAATATATGGGTACAATATTAAACCGAGTTGTTCAAAGCACGTCCAACATTAACTCTATTCTTCATCTTACATAATTCCAGCCATAGCATAATACATAATTAGAGCTTTTGGCTCAACCCATTTGACCTACAAAATGTCAATTTTCAGACCATGAGATGATTTTGGACAAGTTTACCACTGACTACATTCCAGTAGTAAATTTAGATAGCTTTGCCAGTCCTTGGTCAGTCCTTGGTCTGCAAAATGAACAATTCTCAAGATTCCTGTTAAAGCTGTTTTGGCAGGCTTGAGTGTTAAATGGATTAATGGTCAGGATTGGTCAACTTAACCCTTTAATGGCCAAGATTGGTCAAGAAATTCTAAGATTTTGCTCACTGAATGTACATTTGTTCAGGCCAACAGGACTATTTTTAGAAAACGCCACAAGATTAATTGACTAGTTTGCTTATCAACTTAGCCAGCTATTCCAGTGACAAATTTTCAAAAATAGTCTTCTCTTGGACAGCAAATGGACATTCTTCAACACCAGATGCTGTGTTACAATACTACATAGTTAACAAGATTCATAGACCTGCAGAATGAAATTCCATACAGTGTCCATAACTAATTTAACAAATTCCATACCAATTTTATGAAGCCCCAATCAATTTCCATTTCAAAACAAAATTTTGCAGAAAACTCACAATTAGTAGCCGAGCTCGCAAAATAATAGAGATAATGGTGATAATATTGTATCAATATTATCTATATTATTTTGCAAATGGAAATCACGCATGATAAAATTAAAATTTTCCATACTTTCAATAAATCCTTTAACAGAAAATGTTGAATTTTCAATACTTCTCAAAGCCTTTTCTGACACAGACCAACTTATAATGCTAGTCGATAGTGATAGTCGCAACAAAAAATGTCAAATTGACTACACATTAGATATTCAGTTTGCGAGGATTTTTAATGCCTTTATTTCTATTGAATAAATAGCTGTAGTTTGTCATGGGATAACATGTTCAGATTCAGAGTACTTAACCATTTAACCCTCAAATTTGTTCAAGAAAATTTCAAATTACCTCCCCCCCCCCCCCCTAAAGAAGATGCCCATTTGCAGACTAAGAAGACGATTTTTGAAGATTTACCGCTGGAATGACTAGATCGGTTATCGAGCTAGTCATTCCAGTGGTAAATTTTCAAATACAGTCTTCGCTTTGTCTGTAAATGGACATTTCTCAAGACTGTTTTGGCTGATATGAGTGTTAAAGGGTTAAAACATGACAGGATACTGAATGATAGAAACACTGATATACATCTATAGCAGGTTGTGTTAACAGTGCTGGTATGGTAGATATCAATACTGAATGATAGAAACACTGATATACATCTATAGCAGGTTGTGTGAGAAGTGCTGGTATGGTAGATATCAATACTGAATGATAGAAACACTGATATACATCTATAGCAGGTTGTGTGAGAAGTGCTGGTATGGGAGATACTAATACTGAATGATAGAAACACTGATATACATCTATAGCAGGTTGTGTGAGAAGTGCTGGTATGGTGGATATCAATACTGAATGATAGAAACACTGATATACATCTATAGCAGGTTGTGTGAACAGTGCTGGTATGGTAGATATCAATACTGAATGATAGAAACACTGATATACATCTATAGCAGGTTGTGTGAGAAGTGCTGGTATTGTGGATATCAATACTGAATGATAGAAACACTGATATACATCTATAGCAGGTTGTGTGAACATTGCTGGTATGGTGGATATCAATACTGAATGATAGAAACACTGATATACATCTATAGCAGGTTATGTGAACATTGCTGGTATGGTGGATATCAATACTGAATGATAGAAACACTGATATACATCTATAGCAGGTTATGTGAACATTGCTGGTATGGTGGATATCAATACTGAATGATAGAAACACTGATATACATCTATAGCAGGTTGTGTTAACATTGCTGGTATGGTAGATACTAATACTGAATGATAGAAACACTGATATACATCTATAGCAGGTTGTGTTAACAGTGCTGGTATGGTGGATATCAATACTGAATGATAGAAACACTGATATACATCTATAGCAGGTTGTGTTAACAGTGCTGGTATGGTGGATACTAATACTGAATGATAGAAACACTGATATACATCTATAGCAGGTTGTGTGAACATTGCTGGTATGGTGGATATCAATACTGAATGATAGAAACACTGATATACATCTATAGCAGGTTGTGTGAGAAGTGCTGGTATGGTGGATATCAATACTGAATGATAGAAACACTGATATACATCTATAGCAGGTTGTGTGAGAAGTGCTGGTATGGTGGATATCAATACTGAATGATAGAAACACTGAAATACATCTATAGCAGGTTGTGTTAACAGTGCTGGTATGGTAGATTGACACAAATTCAATTCAACCATACGTTAAGTTTCAGTGTTACGTCAATATAAGTAAGTAACATTTTCAGCGCCCAATTCGTGAAATGTGCCATGTGTTTAGGTTCAAAATAATCCAGGTGAATGAACATTTCATTATAGTCTCGTTATCAGTTCTAAATATATTTTACAATACTGTCATTCCTCAAGATTTGTTGCAAATTCAGTATGTCCAGCAGAGACCAGCCGCAACCTTGGCGATTCCCGATGATTAATCTTGCGACTGTTTTTTCAGATCGGGTTGAAACTTCATAAGTAAATCGGAGTAGGTTTGTGAAAGAACTCTGTCGAAATGAATGATGGGTCAGAAATCGAGTATGGGTGCCAACTACAAGTAGTGATATGAGCTGTGGCATTGAGTTATGAATGTTATGAACCAAATTTAACTCGATCTCAAGATTATTGTTTACACTCTCCTTAACATATCACCATACTATGCACCGTTTACAAAGGTTTGGCTAGCAACCGGATTGCGCAATGTGCAGCATGGCTGAGCATACTCTATGCTGAAATATACAATTATTTGGTGTTGTCAACAGGGTTGTATTTGCATATGTAAATGCTTCGCTGGACACAGCAGCTGATCAAATACCTGGTGATGAAACCCTCTATGGTGGACATGTTGCCTGAAATATAAACAAAATATCACATGTATGTTCTAAATAAAAAGAATCATGACATTAGCAATCGCAAGTTCCCAATGCTAGGGTCTAGACTCACGCCTGGCCTTTATGGTTTCTGTTGAATTCTTGTGAATTCTTCTAACCGACGTCACAAGAATTCACAAGAAACCATAAAGGCCAGGCGTGAGTCTAGACCCTAGCATTGGGAACTAGCATATAAACGCCTTAAATATTACAACACACACACAACAATCGCAAGAAAATTCAAATTGTTGCTTTATGAACGTTAATTGTTAGGCAGACCAAGATACTATTTTTAGAAAATTACCACTGGAATGACTCGCTCTGTCATCGAGCCAGTCATTCCAGTGGTACAATCTCTAAAATAGTCCTCTTGGGCAACAAATGCACATTTCTCAAGTTTCAAAGCAACTCTAAATGCTGGTTTTTCATCAGTATAACCATTAACCCGTTAACAAATAGGGCATCTATTTAAAGGCAGCAACTGCTTTCAGTCATATTAATTTCAAAATATTGAACAAAATATGTTATACACATCGCAAAGAATGTACTTGGACTTGTCGTTGAAAGGGTATGATGAAGCCGCCCCTGGCTAAAACCTGCCTCAGTAGTGCTTTTGAGGAATGTCCATATATAGGCTAAGAGAAGAATATTTTTGAAAATTGTACTAGTAGAATGACTGGCTTGTCATTCCAGTGGTAAATTTTCGAAAAGGTCTTTCTTCAATATGCAGGCCAAGAAAAGACTATTTCACTGACATGACTGGCTTGGTAACCGAGCTAGTCATTCCAGTGGTAAAATTTCAGAAATTGTCTTCTTGACCAAAAACCAGCATTTACAGTGAGTTTGAGAAATTTGCATTTGTTGCCCAAGAAGACTATTTCTGAAATTTTACCACTGGAATGACTGGCTCGATTACCAAGCCAGTCATGTCAGTGGTACAATTAAAAAAAATAGTCTCCTTGGCCAACAAATGCACATTTCTGAAACTCACTGCAAATGCTGGTTTTTGGTCAGTTTGACCATTAACCCTTTCACCGATAACTTCAATGTATCTCAATCTCATGGCAAACAAACAGGGAATATTTTGAAAATTTAAAGAGTAATTGACTGAAAGCCAAGGCAGCAACTGCTGCCTTAAAGGCAGCAACTGCTTTCAGACATATTAATTTCAAAATATTGAACAAAATATGTTATACACATTGCAAAGAATGTACTTGGACTTGTCATTGAAAGGGTATGGTGAAGCCGCCACCGGCCTCATTAGTGCTTTTGAGGAATGTCCATATATAGGCTAAGAGGAGACTATTTTTGAAAATTGTACCAGTAGAATGACTGGCTTGTCATTCCAGTAGTAAATTTCGAAAAGCTCTCTTCAATTTGCAGGCCATGAGAAGACTATTTCTGAAATTTTACCACTGGAATGACTGGCTCGGTTGCCAAGCCAGTCATGTCAGTAGTACAATTTTCAAAAATAGTCTTCTTGGCCAGCAAATGCACATTTCTCAAATTCACTGTAAATGCAGGTTTTTGGTGAGTTTGACCATTAACCCTTTCACCGATAAATTCAATGTAGCGCAAAAAAAGGAAATCTTTTGAATATTTAGAAATTAATATGACTGGAAGCAACTGCTTTCAGTCATATTAATTTCAAAATATTGAACAAAGTATGTTACACATTGCAAAGAATGTACTTGGATTTGTCTTTCCAAGGGTAAACCCTTTCACTGTGAAGACGGTCAAAACGAGCCTCTGTGCATAGTGGTCTTGAGGAATGTGAATTTGCAGGCCAAGAGAAGACTATTTTTGAAAATTGTACCACTGACATGACTGGCTTGGTAACAAACTTAGAGTAAATGCTGTGTTTTAGTCAGTTTGATGATTAGGCCTTTCACCGATAAATTCAATGTATCTCAATCGTAGGGCAAACAAACAGGAAATCTTTTGAAAATTTAAAAAGTAATTGACTGAAAGCCAGTGCTAGTGCTACCCAACTGCTTTGTCATATTAATTTTAAAATATTGGACAAAATATGCTACATGTATTGCACTGACCGACCTTTAAGGGAAATATATAGGCATATGCTACACACTTACTGCTTCATCAGATATCTTGCCTGGCATAACTGAATAGGAGATGACTAAAGTGTTATCACTCATATTTTCGTCGTCTTCCATGCATGTGAATTCAGCAGTCTCTCCTTGCGTGTTCATTCGTCCATCTCTTCATCAACCATGGCCATGGGCATCCGCAGAAAATTTTCCAGAGGGGGCCAAAGATATGGGTAGGTCTGCGAGTCTGAGGCAATCTTCTCCATTTTTGGAGGTAATTATCTAAAAATATGGACCATGGATTGGCTGTGAAATTGGTTCTGCATTCAAGTGAGTGCAAAAAATGGCTTTTGTATCCAGATTCAGGCGGTGGACGCAAGTGTACCCCTTGCACCTCCCCCCCCCCCCCCCTTATGCGGACACCCATGACCATGTCGCTAGCTTACCCACCCACCCACCCACCAGTCAATTAGGCATATTTAGTGAGTAGTGGCTGCTGCTGCTTGTTATCCCTTTAGCCCACGAATTTGTTCAAGAAAATTCAAATTTTCTCATAGAAAATGTCCATTTGCAGACCAAGAGATGACCATTTTTGAAAATGTATCCCTGGAATGACTGGATCGGTTATCGATCCAGTCATTCCAGTGGTAAATTGTCAAAAATTGTATTCTCTTGGTCTCCAAATGGGCATTTATCAAGACCACTGCTGACAGTGTTTTGGCTGATATGAGTGTTACTTTTAACGGGCGGTGGGTAAGAATATCTGACATTTCTTACAAAGTATATATCTTCGGATTGGATAATCATAATGTGAGTAAACTTGGGTACATGATTACCTACACCTACTGGAAGCAGCAGCCAAAGAATACAGTTTCGAGGTCAAAGGTCATGGTCAAAACAGCAATAGTCGCGACTATAGCGTGTCACACTTGTTTTATTCTGACCGCTTATCTAAATTTCAGGGTAACAGCATGGGTCAGCTGTTGAATATTTTGAAAATACTTTAACTGGAACACATTGCTGTCTTAGGCAAATTATTCTCAAAATATTCAACAGATCTGCTGTCGTCGCCTGTCTGTCTGCCTCTTTAAATTGCGATTCAACAGAGTTTTCATCATTGAAAGGGTTATAAAGTACATAATTTATTCTAACTTTACTGATTTATGGCCCACCAATTCATATACTATATTTCATAGTTGATATTTAGTAAACTTTAATCAGTCAACCCTTTACAGGTCTGTCATGTGTAGATTTTCTTTATGACCATCACCAACACAAACCACCTGTCATTGACAGGTAGACATGAAAACATTTCGACCCCTGAATTACTACTGGTCATAATAAAATAATCCATTTTGACAGTCAATAAGAATAGTATTGAAGTTTACATACAGTCTATCCCCCACCAGTGGTAGTTGTTGGGGAGGTTGGGTGTGTCAAAAGTTGTCGAAAGCGTGGGGTTCTAGTTATCCTCCTTCAATTACTCAAGGGTCAGTTAAACAGGTTAAGGATACTCAGATTCAAGAAGACGGTGAAAATCTGTTACAGGCTAACTGGCCTAAACAGCAGAAGAGGATATGTATATGATTGTATAAACAGCAACCCTTGATATGATTGATAACTGGGTCACCCCCACCCGCCCACACTAACTGGTCACACGACAGGCTCTTCTACTACTACTACTACTACTACTACTACTACTACCACTAATACTACTACTACTGCTCAATTGACTTGTTTTATTAGTTGGCGATGCCTTAAATGGTTACAATAAGAGACTCAATCTATTAGATTTCAGTACGAATACTGGTACTAACACGTGCACGTTTGTGATTATACGAATACTGGTAACTTGTGCAACCGTTGTGATTACGACAAGTTGCATTTAATAAATACACTATCTCAATATATAGTTTTATATCTTTTAATCTATGTAAATAATGCAAAGATACCACTACATTTCGAATTCGATACATACCTTTGAACATATGAATTTGTTTATTTATCTTCTTCAGCGTCAACTTGTCGGAACGCCCACATAACTTAATCCATCGCAAACAATCCTCGGCTCTCCTGGCTGGTTTAGGAAACGGGATGAATCGAACCTTTTTGGCTAGACTGCTAGTGTTAGACTTATCAGGATATCTTGAATCGGGCTGGCAATTTTTATACGCACATATCTTAAACATTGTCAAAAAAGTAAACAAACACAAATGGCCCGTCACCAACTCCAAATGCCCGTCACCATGTTCGCCTGTCAATTTACAAACGACGCATTCTGATTGGTGGGCTTCTAGAAGAACCCAGCTTCTAGAAGACTACTATAGAGGATGCATGAAACAGATACAGCATCTTCCAGCTTCAACTGCTAATGCTGCCACATATCTTCTTCTCGGTATCATCCCAATAGAAGGCCAACTGGGCAATTCCAGCGTGACTCAGGTTACATTCATAGAAATATATACCTATTCATCATGCTTTCACTTCGATACAGATTTATTCCTATATTCTATACTCGGTACCGATTATCTTGGAGGGGTAGTCTATGCAACCATATAAACAACGTATCACTAAGATGAGAATAAGAGCCTCGATGATGAGAAAAAGCAGTGTGACTCAGGTTACAAAAAAAGGACAAGGCATTTTGGGCGCCATCATTTGTCTGATATTTCTCTTCAAATTATACATTGGACTGAATATATTTTACTATGGTATTACAAGGTATACGTCAACCAAAGTAATTGACACATTTGCTTGTGCTCATTCGAGGACAACTGAGAGATAGCACAAGTAAACTGTGTGACTCGGGTTACCGTGACTCAGGTTACAGTTTGTCCATAACCATCAAATACTTATTAAAATCCTTGGTTGAGACAATACATCATCATCATCATCATCATCAATTTACAAGGCATAAGCCATTGGCTTGTTATTGCCTCAGTGCTAAACTGGTAGGGCAGGCAACCCTGGTCTGGATACAACACGTGTAGCTATCTTCATGTGTGCATGTTCATGTAGATGCACAGGCTGTTTCAAGATTAGTCCACTGTGATGTAATAATTGTATTATGACTTTGGGAATTGACGGCTCACATATGTTGTATAAGCATATGTGTAACAGCAACGTCCAATGCCACACCACAATTAATTGTGTTCAGTCGAATTCAAATATTCTTTCTTTGAAAAAGATGTCTAGTTTGCCCTTGAATATTTCGACTGTGGTTGCTTCGACTATTGTTGTTGGCAGTGAATTCCAATGTGGTGCCACTCTATTTGCGAAGGAGTGCTTCCGAATATCTTTGCTGCTACGTTTTATGTTGAGCTTGAGCCTATGACCTCTGATCCGTGTAACATTGGACAGTTCGAAAAAGTAGTTCTTATCAATATTATATAGATCTTTGATGAGTTTGAATGTTTCAATCAAATCTCCACGAAACCGTCTATATTTCAGTGACATTAGATTTAGGGCTTCAAGTCTTTCTGTGTAGCTATACTCTCTGATTTGTGGGACAAGTTTTGTTGCTCTGCGTTGTACTCTTTCTAATAGCTGCGATTGCCTTTTCAGTCTTGGAGACCATGCTGAGTTGCAGTATTCAAGAATGGGTCGCACAAGTGATTTGTACAGTAGCGTGAAAGTAGATTGATCAATGTTGGTAAATGTTCTCTTGATTAGTCCTATTGTACTGTTTGCCTTGGATACAATGTTCCCTATATGTATGTCAAAAGAGAGGTTTCTGTCGACATGAACCCCCAAATCTTTTTCTACATCTGATGTTGATACAGGATGTGGATCAGGTGTATCTGTCATATAGTATTTGGTTTGAGGGTTATTTCTGCCGAAGTGCATGACATGCGTTTTGTCTGTGTTGAAAGATAGTTGCCATGTCTGCGACCATTTACATACTTTATTTATGTTTTCCTGAATCTGACTGGTAGCTGGGTTGCCGTACATCTTTGTATCATCTGCAAATATTTTGCAGTGGCAGGTTAATCGATCAGGTAGGTCATTTATATATATCAGAAAAAGTATAGGTCCTAGAACACTTCCTTGTGGCACACCGCTGGTCACCTCAATCCAGTCCGATGATGCATCATTAATTCTAACTCTCTGGCTCCTGTTGCTTAAGTAGTTCCCTATCCATTTTACTAAATTTTCGCCAATACCATAGCTTCTCAGTTTTGTTTGGAGTCGTTGGTGTGGCACAGTATCGAAAGCTTTTGAAAAGTCTAAATATATTGCATCGACAGGTTCGTTTGAGTCAAGCATGGCTGTTAAATCCTCCAGCTATTCTAGTAGTTGAGTTTTACATGATCTTTTACGTCTAAATCCATGCTGACATTTGGTAAATAGGTTAGCCGTTTCCAGGAAATTTACAATACTGTCTCTTATAAAAGATTCTAGGACCTTGCATAATGTAGAAGTGAGACTGATTGGTCTGTAGTTGCTTGGGTCATTCTTGGAGCCTTTTTTGTGTATGCAGCATACATTTGCCATTTTCCAGATGTCGGGTAAAATGCCTTCTTCAAGAGACTTGTTGAAAATTATGCATAGTGATGTACTAATTTCTTTAGCAGCCTCTTTTAGTATTCTCACTGGTATTTCATCCGGGCCATTGCTTTTGTTGGGGTTGAGTCCTTTTAGTTTATTTTCGATGGCAATAGGTGTTATTAATTTGTCTTTTAGTATGGTACCATTGTTTCTGGGGTTAATGAATACACATTCACAATTTAAAGCGTTTGACTTCACATGACTTCAGTGAATATTTCCTGTAATAATTGGTATTTAGCTGCCTATAGCTGTCTGTCTGTTGGTCTGTCAGTCTGTCTGTCTGTTAAACTTTTGACAAACCTGACAAATGTGTCAGAGTCGCAGGTTATTACGCATCACATTTGCTGTGAAAAAATCTGCAATATTTCTACAATTCACTCTCTATGTGTGCAAGCAATATTTTACATTTGACCTGTAGTAAGTAATGTTACCATATGACTGATCTACCCACAAAGGCATTTTAAGGCAAGTATCCCAAATGTTTTATACCCCAATGCTAGAGTGAAACCCAACAGCTCGGTGCCATTATTTTTTAATTATATCGTGGTTAACGACTAGACTTAATACATATAAATGAGCATTATGTTTTCTAAGATACAAAGAAAAGTACAACTGCACTATGAAACGACAGAATAGTACGTCTGGCTAGAACAATTATTATTTTATCACTTATATCTATTATCTAACTTGTCTATGTAGTACTCCCGGCAATATCAAATCAAAACTGTAATTCAAAATTGCCAAAATAAAAATATCCACGGGCATTGGCAATGGTTGGCGGATCAAGCTCAGACATCAGATGACAGTGTGTAGATTAGTACATTGTCATTACCCGTTCGCATACTGTGAGCTCCGGATATCCCACGCACGGGTTTTGCAGCTTTGATCACCTCTGACAAATTTAGGGACACCTGTCGTGCCTCGATTTCACCAGATGCCATTTCGATGATCTTTACTCCATTCATCTCCGAAGCTGCTGAAACAAAACTAGCTGAGTCATTCACGATACACTTCCTTCTTCTCACAGCACTCCATACCTGGCATTTGACAGATCCCCCAATGCCATCGACCGGTCCCTTTCCATGTGAGGTGGCAAAGAAATTCCAAATAATCTCCTTGCCAGTTTTTTTCTGAAGCAGTTCCAGAGAGGCTGCGACATAGCGATTTTTGAACTGTGATGAAGGACCATCTGACCAAATTGATATAGTGTGGACCATATGTGGAATTTCTTCAATTAGCCGGTCGATGTATACAACGACAGTATCCTTTGAATGGTCAAGATTATCGGATGCTATCACAAGTGGATGGTGTGTACCCGAAAACCAAATGGACGCTGTGAAGAGGCTAACCTGGTGTTGCTTCCAATGAGCGCTCTGAATTTCATCTTGGGCGACACAAGTGTAATTCTCCGAGAAATCAACTTGCATTAGAGCTGCTGAGCGATTGCTGGCGCTTTCTGCTACTTCTCTCTCAGCTTTGTATGCCTTAGCCTGCATTCGTTTAATAAAACAGTGTTCCATAAACTGAGGTATGAGAGAACATACATGGTCCTTAAGGTCATCAACTGTGCCCTCTTCTATCACTTGAGTCAATTTCTTCTGCTGGTCATTTTTCCAAATCCGCCAGGTGACATTGGTGAACAAAACAGTCATGGGATATGCCTTTCTGAAGCCTTTACCAACACGACAATGCTCACAGTTATTCATCCAACACTCCTTTCGAGGTGGTGCATAGAGAGATGTCTCTGGAAATTCATACGAATATGCAGGAACTGTTGGAACCGCATTGTGTAGTGCATTAATCGCATTAATAAAGTGTTCATGGTAGTTGCATAAACACACATTGTGGGGCAATTTACTGCTCAGTTGTACATGCTTTGGGCGAAGATCGGCAAATTTACTTTTGCCGATTTTCACATCTGGATGTTCCTGGCAAAACAACTTGTAAGTCTCTCGCACAGTGCAGGTGAGATGTTTCAATTGGAACTTAAGCTTTTGTCCATCAGTCTGTCGGATATTTACAAAATCCTTTCTTCCCGGTGCCTGCCGACTAATGTCATCTTTCAGATAAAATTGCTGAACTAGAACAACACTGTCATCACTAATAGCATTAGATGATTTTACACATGTAGGCAGTGTCTGTATGTCTGTATTCTCATGGAAGTCGGTTAAAAAAAGCTTGTGACTAACAGCCTTTTTTCTATTTGGAGTGTTAGGAAGAAAATTTTTCAGACCTCGTTTGGCTCTTGCTAAAGCTTTACCAAATGCTTATACACTTCGGAAAGGTGATCTCCGACCATCTGATGCGGTGACACATACCCCTCTTTCTTTCTTCATAGCCCGACACTTGGCTACTTTCTTTCGGATGCTATCTTTTCGTTTCTTCGCTATCAGTTTCTGCTTTGACTCACTCAGTTGTCGTTCCCTTTCTTTCTTCTTGTAATAGCTCTTCTTAGAAATTACACAGTGTTGCTTCTTATACTGTTCATAGTTTCCTTTCTCTTTCAAAAGCATGCGTCTCATTCTTTGTCTTTCAGCGGCATTCAATGCCATGTTGGTTCTCTGAAGAAAAACCCCCAACAGAAAACAGACTTTAAAATTCGAAATGAAAGGTTGCTACAATGAAGGCTTTCTAATGGCGAGGTTGTACTGATTAAGGACCATCAAATAGCCTAGTGTTAGCTAAAAGTGGGTGATCATCTTAGTAACGCTATTTTACATAGTGAAGCTGTTTGATTGGCCGAGCACAGGACTCTAGGGTTGAGTTGGTTGGCATGGCATGATTATTCATGAGTCATTGAGCAAGTTCGTTTGGGCGAGTGTTGTTTTGATTTAATTATGACATCATAATCATGTCATGCCAACAACACAAGTTATACGCCGCAAGTGTTGCTTTCCTCGCCCAAACGAATTTGCTCAATGACGTCATAATCATGCCATGCCAACCAACTCGACCCTAGAGTCCTGCTCTTGGCCAATCAAACACTCTCATTAATTAATACAAGTGTTGGCTGTGGAATGAAAGTAATAGTAAATATACGGATCGATCAAATAGCTTCACTGCGTGAGTCTATGAAATTGCTAATTTTCATACCAAAATACTGACTATTTGAACATTAAATGATGTTATTCAAGCATTTCGCACCCCCCCCCCCTCCCATTGAATAGTAACTTAATATCTACAAATTAAATAATGCCAGAGTGAATTTCACAAAGTATGCAATCCAGAAAGAATGAAATAGCCTTGATACAATACTTCTCTAGCAGACGTGTTTCGGACAATGACAGTTTCAACTCCTATCCATTTATGCAGCACAATAGAGCAGATATTTCCTTCCTTGTGAGTGATAGACGTAGATTTCACTCTGCCTAGCTGTTTAATTGACATGCTTCTCCGCAGCAACAGCACACACTTTTGGCTGCTGTCCAAGGTTTCATAATTGGACAGCAGCCACAATTCTGTGCCGTGGCCGTGAAGAAGCATGTCAATTAACCAGCTGGCCAGAGTATAATCTACATTTGTCACTCTATGCTCTATTATACTGCATAAATGCTTAAACATAGACTGCTAATTATGAGCACAGCGTGCATATGCAGTGGAATGACGATACAAATGACGAAGGGGAGTGGGGGTGACAGTATGACATATTTAGTACATATTTAAAACGTGACTCAGGTTACACGTGACTCAGGTTACAATATGGAAAGTGCTTTATAATTGTTTACCTATTCTTAAGAGGAGAATTAACTGTATGTATAGATAGAGAATGGTATAAAGGAGGAGAATACTAAATACATGTTCATAGCTAATTACGAATAGATTACAGCACTAAAAACATGTATTTTCGTGACTCAGGTTACATTGATCACAGGAGCTGATGCGATGCCTATGTATACTAGAGAAAATTTAGTTTAAAGATTAGTATTTATCCCGAAGCAAGCATGATCTTAGTACAATTTATATCGACCACAATTCCACAAATACTCGGCAAAGTACAAAAATACATTGCAATAAACCTGCCATTGTAAAATTGCACTATTTTTGCTAAATAATATAGGACAATTCCAAGTATGCTCCAAAAATGATGTGTAGAAGCTATGGTTTCAAATACGTGGTTTCAGTATCTTTAGTATGTTTACTATTGATAAAAATCATTATTTCGTATTAAATAAGAAGAAAGGAATTTACTGGCCATGTCCCTATTTGCTTGGAATTGCCCAACTGCACAAGAGAATCTTGACTCTATTTATAAACATGGTCCGCAGGCGAGATTCCATCGAGGCCCAGGTTATCCGACGTCAACTTGCCGTTAAGGACTCCGGTTCACACAGTTGAGTGATAATGGCTAGACAACTACTCTCTCAGTATCAGCTCCCGTCGGCGTTTCAACTTGTGAAAACCCAGCCGTCAAAGTACATGTGGAAAAATCTATTGAAGCAGAGTGTCAATGCTTATTGGAGAGAGCATCCAATTAGTGAAGCTACCTCTAAAGTAACACTATCATTCATCAACCTGAACTCCTGCACCATGAATAGATGTCATCCTATTTGGGAACTGACTAATACAGACACACTAACAGTCCTAAAAACAGCAGTGAAAGTTAAATTAATCACACAGCGATATAACCTGTTTGGCGGATCTACGCGAGACCGATCTCAAAGCACTATCTGCCCAATGTGCAAGTCGGCAGCTGAAACAATCACCCACTTTATCCTGCTGTGCCCAAGCTTAGAAGGTGTTCGTGTCACATATCTTCGTAGAATAGATGACATCCTTCAGACTGCTGATGTACCAAGGCTGTGCGAGCTGACGGAGGAGGATGCCACTAGACTGATACTTGACGCTTCACATTTCATTCCACTTAACAATCCACTGAGAATTCTCCTGGAACAAATATCACTAGACCTCTGTTTCAAGTTACACCACACTCGATCATTAAAACTTAGCGGACTATCTCGATACACCGTACAAAGACGAGGAAAAACCCAAAAAACAACCAACAACAAAAGGCATACATGTGGTGATTAAGATAACGAAAATTCTGACTAGTAAATTTACAGTCGTCACATCAGTCCAGTTCAGGGCTGATGGTTCGCCTAGAATTGGAGAGGCGTTATCTACAAGACAAGTACCAAGTAAGGTCAACTGGAATGATTGGCGTTAACTTGATTGACATTCTGGAAAGGTGCTCTGTCTAACGGGATGTTGCCTATAAAACTCACAGATGCTCTTTACAATTAATTATTCAATCAAAGAAACTAGTTAAATTAAGTATACAATCAAAGAAACGAATGAATTAATTAGTGCCTAAGTTGCCCTTTATGATAGTAATTTTGAAAAATGAGTTCTGATTGGTGTTCAGCTGTAAATTGTTTAAATTCTAGGAAGAAGCGTCCAGATTTGTCATTCTTCCGTTTTCCTAAGAACGAAGAACGATAAGACAATAAAACACATTTTGCATCTTATACAGATCGCTTTGATCATGTAGCCCTTCCAAGCTTATCGGCCATAGAGGATTAGACAGGACATTCTTCACAACGTAGGCTGCTAAATATTGCTGGTGATTTACGAAATAATCTGACTGCCAGCTATTGATCTCTAGTGTCTTAGGCTGAAATTGTGTCCAGTCAAATTATAGAGCATTTCTCTATACCTCAAGATTTATAGGATTTTCATTGACAAAGAGTTAATTATATTAAACTCCGTCTCACCATGTAGTTTACACAGAAACACGCACGCACGCACACGCACATACACACGTGCGCACACATCCGCACGCATCGCCCCCACACCTTGTAGTCATCTGATTTCGGACATACCAACCGATATTCTAATGTTTAAGATTATGGCGACATATATGTAACTGCATAATTATGTGTAGGAGCGGCGGGGTGGGGTGGGTGGGGGCGGATGTGGCGGGGGTGGGGTGTGTAATACGTCTCTCAGGTTTTGGTCTCACCATTAGGCGAATCACGCACCCCACCGGCAGAGTATGTTTCTACGCGCCTTCACTGATTCACGTTTCTCGGCAGAATAAAACAAGTGTGACACGCTATAGTCGCGACTATTGCTGTTTTGACCATGACCTTTGACCTCGAAACTATTCTTTGGCCGCTGCTTCCAGTAGGTGTAGGTAATCATGTACCCAAGTTTACTCACATTATGATTATCCAATCCGAAGATATATACTTTTTAAGAAATGTCAGATATTCTTACCCACCGCCCTACCGCCCGTTAAAAGTAACACTCATATCAGCCAAAACACTGTCTGCAGTGGTCTTGATAAATTCCCATTTGGAGACCAAGAGAATACAATTTTTGACAATTTACCACTCAAATGACTGGCTCGATAACCCTAGCCAGTCATTCCAGGGATACATTTTCAAAAATGGTCATCTCTTGGTTTGCAAATGGACATTTTCTATGAGAAAATTTGAATTTTCTTGAACAAGCAGCAGCAGCAGCAGCAGCCACTACTACTAAATATGCCTAATTGACTGGTGGGTGGGTGGGTGGGTAAGCTAGCGACATGGTCATGGGTGTCCGCATAAGGGGGGGGGGGGGGGAGGTGCAAGGGGTACACTTGCGTCCACCGCCTGAATCTGGATACAAAAGCCATTTTTTGCACTCACTTGAATGCAGAACCAATTTCACAGCCAATCTATGGTCCACATTTTTAGATAATTACCTCCAAAAATGCAGAAGATTGCCTCAGACTCGCAGACCTACCCATACCTTTGTCCCCCTCTGGAAAATTTCTGCGGATGCCCATGGCCATGGTTGATGAAGAGATGGACGAATGAACACGCAAGGAGAGACTGCTGAATTCACATGCATGGAAGACGACGAAAATATGAGTGATAACACTTTAGTCATCTCCTATTCAGTTATGCCAGGCAAGATATCTGATGAAGCAGTAAGTGTGTAGCATATGCCTATATATTTCCCTTAAAGGTCGGTCGGTGCAGTATATTATATATGTAGCATATTTTGTCCAATATTTTAAAATTAATATGACAAAGCAGTTGGGCAGCACTGGCTTTCAGTCAATTACTTTTTAAATTTTCAAAAGATTTCCTGTTTGTTTGCCCTACGATTGAGATATATTGAATTTATCGGTGAAAGGCGTAATCGTCAAACTGACTAAAACACAGCATTTACTCTAAGTTTGGAAAATGTGGATTTGTTGGCCAAGAAGACTATTTTTGAAATTTTACCACTGGAATGACTGGCTTTGTTACCAAGCCAGTCATGTCAGTGGTACAATTTTCAAAAATAGTCTTCTCTTGGCCTGCAAATTGACATTCCTCAAGACCACTATGCACAGAGGCTCGTTTTGACCGTCTTCACAGTGAAAGGGTTTACCCTTGGAAAGACAAGTCCAAGTACATTCTTTGCAATGTGTAACATACTTTGTTCAATATTTTGAAATTAATATGACTGAAAGCAGTTGCTTCCAGTCATATTAATTTTTAAATATTCAAAAGATTTCCTTTTTTGCGCTACATTGAATTTATCGGTGAAAGGGTTAATGGTCAAACTCACCAAAAACCTGCATTTACAGTGAATTTGAGAAATGTGCATTTGCTGGCCAAGAAGACTATTTTTGAAAATTGTACCACTGACATGACTGGCTTGGTAATCGAGCCAGTCATTCCAGTGGTAAAATTTCAGAAATAGTCTTCTTGGCCAACAAATGCAAATTTCTCAAACTCACTGTAAATGCTGGTTTTTGGTCAAGAAGACAATTTCTGAAATTTTACCACTGGAATGACTGGCTCGGTTACCAAGCCAGTCATGTCAGTGAAATAGTCTTTTCTTGGCCTGCAAATTGAAGAAAGACCTATTCGAAAATTTACCACTGTAATGACAAGCCAGTTATTCTACTAGTACAATTTTCAAAAATATTCTTCTCTTAGCCTATATATGGACATTCCTCAAAAGCACTACTGAGGCAGGTTTTAGCCAGTGGCGGCGTCACCATACCCTTTCAACGACAAGTCCAAGTACATTCTTTGCGATGTGTATAACATATTTTGTTCAATATTTTGAAATTAATATGACTGAAAGCAGTTGCTGCCTTTAAATAGATGCCCTATTTGTTAAAGGGTTAATGGTTATACTGATGAAAAACCAGCATTTAGAGTTGCTTTGAAACTTGAGAAATGTGCATTTGTTGCCCAAGAGGACTATTTTAGAGATTGTATCACTGGAATGACTGGCTCGATGACAGAGCGAGTCATTCCAGTGGTAATTTTCTAAAAATAGTATCTTGGTCTGCCTAACAATTAACGTTCATAAAGCAACAATTTGAATTTTCTTGCGATTGTTGTGTGTGTGTGTTGTAATATTTAAGGCGTTTATATGCTAGTTCCCAATGCTAGGGTCTAGACTCACGCCTGGCCTTTATGGTTTCTGTTGAATTCTTGTGAATTCTTGTGACGTCGGTTAGAAGAATTCACAAGAATTCAACAGAAACCATAAAGGCCAGGCGTGAGTCTAGACCCTAGCATTGGGAACTTGCGATTGTTAATGCCATGATTCTTTTTATTTAGAACATAATGTGATATTTTGTTTATATTTCAGGCAACATGTCAACCATAGATGGTTTCATCACCAGGCATTTGCTCAGCTGCTGTGCCCTGCAAAGCATTTACATATGCAAATACAATCCTGTTGACAATACCAAATAATTGTATATTTCAGCATAGAGCTGTACATTGTGCATTCCGGTTGCTAGCCAGACCTTTGTAAACACAGCACAGTATGGTGATATGTTAAGGCGAGTGTAAACAATAATCTTGAGATCGAGTTAAATTTGGTTCATAACATTTATTACTCAATACCACAGCTCATATCACTACTTGTAGTTGGCACCAATACTGGATTTCTGACCCATCGTCCATTTCGACAGAGTTCTTTCACAAACCTACTCCGATTTACTTATGAAGTTTAAACCCGATCTGAAAAAACTGTCGCAAGATTAATCATCGGGAATCGCCAAGGTTGCAGCTGGTCTCTGCTGGACATACTGGATTTGCAACAAATCTTGAGCAATGGCAGTATTGTAAAATATATTTAGAACTGATGACGAGACTATAATGACAATCAAAATCTGTAGCATCATCAGCAGATGTCTTCTGACAGAGGGATCCAGTGTAAATGTTCAAATGTTATTTTGAACCTAACACCTAGCACATTTCACGAATTGGGCGTTGAAAATATGTTACTTACTTATATTAACGTAACAGTGAAACTTAACGTATTGATGAATTGAATTTGTCTCAATCTACCATACCAGCACTGTTCACACAACCTGATATAACTGTATATCAGTGTTTCTATCATTCAGTATTAGTATCTACCATACCAGCACTGTTCACACAACCTGATATAACTGTATATCAGTGTTTCTATCAGTCAGTATTGGTATCTACCATACCAGCACTGTTCACGCAACCTGATATAACTGTATATCAGTGTTTCTATCATTCAGTATTAGTATCTACCATACCAGCACTGTTCACACAACCTGATATAACTGTATATCAGTGTTTCTATCATTCAGTATTAGTATCTACCATACCAGCACTGTTCACACAACCTGATATAACTGTATATCAGTGTTTCTATCATTCAGTATTAGTATCTACCATACCAGCACTGTTCACACAACCTGATATAACTGTATATCAGTGTTTCTATCATTCAGTATTGGTATCTACCATACCAGCACTGTTACCACAACCTGATATAACTGTATACCAGTGTTTCTATCAGTCAGTATTAGTATCTACCACACCAGCACTGTTCACACAACCTGATATAACTGTATATCAGTGTTTCTATCAGTCAGTATTGGTATCTACCATACCAGCACTGTTCACACAACCTGATATAACTGTATATCAGTGTTTCTATCAGTCAGTATTAGTATCTACCATACCAGCACTGTTAACACAACCTGATATAACTGTATATCAGTGTTTCTATCAGTCAGTATTAGTATCTACCATACCAGCACTGTTCACACAACCTGATATAACTGTATATCAGTGTTTCTATCATTCAGTATTAGTATCTACCATACCAGCACTGTTAACACAACCTGATATAGATGTATATCAGTCTTTCTATCATTCAGTATTAGTATCTACCACACCAGCACTGTTCACACAACCTGATATAACTGTATATCAGTGTTTCTATCATTCAGTATTAGTATCTACCATACCAGCACTGTTCACACAACCTGATATAACTGTATATCAGTGTTTCTATCATTCAGTATTAGTATC
Organism: Chaetoderma sp. LZ-2023a; assembly: GCA_034401795.1. NCBI lineage: Eukaryota > Metazoa > Mollusca > Caudofoveata > Chaetodermatida > Chaetodermatidae > Chaetoderma > Chaetoderma sp. LZ-2023a. Next base: position 14,557,804 of record CM067363.1, on the reverse strand, counting down.
TACCACACCAGCACTGTTCACACAACCTGATATAGATGTATATCAGTCTTTCTATCATTCAGTATTAGTATCTACCACACCAGCACTGTTCACACAACCTGATATAACTGTATATCAGTGTTTCTATCATTCAGTATTAGTATCTACCACACCAGCACTGTTAACACAACCTGATATAACTGTATATCAGTGTTTCTATCATTCAGTATTAGTATCTACCATACCAGCACTGTTAACACAACCTGATATAACTGTATATCAGTGTTTCTATCATTCAGTATTAGTATCTACCATACCAGCACTGTTCACACAACCTGATATAACTGTATATCAGTGTTTCTATCATTCAGTATTAGTATCTACCATACCAGCACTGTTAACACAACCTGCTATAGATGTATTCAGTGTTTCTATCAGTCAGTTTTGGTATTCTGTCATGTTTTAACCCTTTAACACTCATATCAGCCAAAAACTGTATTGAGAAATGTCCATTTACAGACAAAGCGAAGACTGTATTTGAAAATTTACCACTGGAATGACTAGCTCGATAACCGATCCAGTCATTCCAGTGGGAAATCTTCAAAAATAGTGTTCTTAGTCTGCAAATGGGCATCTTCTATGAGGGGAGGGGGGGGGTGGGGCGCGGGTAATTTGAAATTTTCTTGAACAAATTCGAGGGTTAAATGGTTAAGTACTATGAATCTGAACATGTTATCCCATGACAAACTACAGCTATTTATTCAATAGAAATAAAGACTTTAAAAATCCTAGCAAACTGAATATCTAATGTATAGTGAATTTGACATTTTTTGTTGCGAGTATCACTATCGACTCAACATTTTCTGCTAAAGGATTTATTGAAAGTATGGGAAATTTTAATTTTATCATGTGTGATTTCCATTTGCAAAATAATATAAATAATATTGATACAAGATTATTACCATTACCTCTATTATTTTGCGAGCTCGGCTACTAATTGTGTTTTCTGCAAAATTTTGTTTTGAAATGGAAATTGAATGGCGGCTTCATAAAATTGGTATGGAATTTGATAAATTAGTTATGGACACTGTATGGAATTTCATTCTGCAGGTCTATGAATCCTGTTAACTATGTAGTATTGTAACACAGCCTCTGGTGTTGAAGAATGCCCATTTGCTGGCCAAGAGAAGACTATTTTTGAAAATTTACCACTGGAATGGCTGGCTAAGTTGATAAGCAAACTAGTCAATTAATCTTGTGGCGTTTTCTAAAAATAGTCCTGTTGTCCTGAACAAATGTACATTCAGTGAGCAAAATTTTAGAATTTTCTTGACCAATCTTGGCCATTAAAGGGTTAAGTTGACCAATCCTGACCATTACTCCATTTAACACTCAAGCCTGCCAAAACAGCTTTAGCAGGAATCTTAATAATGTTCATTTTGCAGACCAAGGACTGGCAAAGCTGTTTTTGAAAATTTACTATTGGAGTGACTGGCTCGATAACTGAGCAAGTCATTCCAGTGGTAAACTTGTCAAAAATCATCTTTTGGTCTGCAAATTGACATTTTCTATGACAAATGGGTTGAGCCAAAAACTCTAATTATGTATTATGCTATGGCTGGCATTATGTAAGATGAAAAATAGAGTTAATGTTGGACGTGCTTTGAACAACTCGGTTTAATATTGTACCCATATATGGGTGACAATCCATTCTCATGCTGTGAATTGGTAATTATAGCAAGGTTCGTACTGATCATGGAAATCCTGGAATGTCATGGAATTTGAAAATCTAAATTCCAGACCTAGAAAGTAATGGAAAATCGGTGTTTTTAATCATAGGTCATGGAAATCTGTTGGCATAAACATGATAAATAATCTCTAAGCAATACAAATTACAGCAACGGGTTATCAAAACAAGGCTGTGGCTTGGTTGTTGCAATATTCAGACATTTTGCATAATAACTCTGATCTTATTTTTGGAGCTATATCATAAATTTTATCCAAATCTAGATATTAATTCTAAGGGGTCATGGAATTGCTTAATTTTGGTCTTGATGCGTCATGGAAAGTCATGGAATTTCAAGCACAGAAAGGTGTAGCATCCCTGTTATAGATTATGCTCTAATGTGTGTACACAGGTCTCTGACCAGTTTGTGGATCTCATTCAAGAACCTTCACTATCCAAAATACTAATCTGCACGGGTCAGGTCAAAGCATTATTTAGTTATGTGGGCAGTGATCTGTAATCCTTAATCTTTTTTTACTGAAAGCATCCTAATTGTTGTAGGCTCTAGAACCTTTATTCAGAGTTTTGATTGGTCAATTGTTTGGATGAAAATCTGAGCTTTTATGAAAGATTTACGAGAAATTGTCAAAATGCATCTCCCTCTAGCCGCTTGACAGATTTCAACTAAGTTCGGTTAGAATCACCATATTGTGACAGGCTTCGTGATTTCTATTAAGAATTTGGATTCATCATTTTTTGGGATAAAAATCTTTTGAAAGATATACCGGAAATTGTCAACACACATCTCCTTATCCGCTTGACGGATTTCAACCAAATTTGATTAGAATTACTATATGAAAATATAGGATTCTAGCATGCTGGGCTCCAGGACTTCTGCGTCACATGTCCTTCTTGGGCCTCTTGTTCATACAGTCTTGCTGTCTCTGAGAGTTGGCTTTGTCTTAGCCATTAGCAGTGTGCAGTAGCACAATTTCAATTAATTACACAAATTATCATTCAAAAAGAAATTGGATGGTAACATCTCTCTGATGTCATTGCTAAAAGCACTCATTGAATCTGCAAACTAATGACTAGTTCATAATTGTCAGGGTGGCAGAATTTACCTGTTACTATAGCCCTGCTGGCTAGGAGCCTGTGCAACTTTAGCACAGACCCGGATTTCAGTTGACAATATAAACAAGTGCGCCACACAATAATTGCAACATAGGCAGCTTTGTCCTAAATGTCAAAAATTTGACAGACAGACTAACAAACTGACATGCGAGGCATAACTAAAATGCCATGGAACAAAATTTCTTCGTTCTCTCAAACAGTCAAAACTTCTTGAAAACTCACATCTGAAAATGATTATAAAGATAATGCTAACCATTTTGGTCGACCAGCGTTCCCAATGTCTCAATTACAAGACAACTATAGATCTAAGCTGTTGAACATTTTGAAAATAAGTTGATTGTAAGCTGTTGTAACTCCCAGTCAAATTAGTTTCAATATATTCGACAAAATATTCCTTAAAGGAAAAAATAATTTGTATTGTATGGCCATGAGGATAAGGATGAAAGGGTTAACCCTAATGTAGAATATGATTTTAATTAACCCTTTCAAAATGCAGATCAAATACTATAATGTTTCAAAATGTTTTAATTTTGAAATGAATTTGATTGGCTGATGTTACAGCTTTACCATCCAACCAAAAGATTAAACAAAAATGGAAATAATTATGTGGATTCTAGGTGTGAATATGGTTAAGTTGGACTCTTGCACTGATATTGTGGGATGTATTGATTATATGCATTGTATCAAGTGTAAATAATTCATTCTGTTACATTTAAGAATCGTTAAATATCAAGCATATTTTTAGCCGTGTTTACAGCACCACCACCACCCCCACCACGTGTCCATTACAGCCACGACCCTAAGTGTATATGTAGGGGTAGCATATGGTGGTATGTGTGATAGATATGGTGAGAATAGGTTTCAGTCTTTTTCTTCTTTTCGTTCGCTAATCATACCGCCAGTCCTGTAAGTGACTATCGACTGGCTCTATGTTTATTAGATTGTAGTGATTGGTGTGGAGTGAGATTTCCTGTCTATATTTATCCTCCACGACCGAGTCAATATGAACACGCATCCGCTGGCACACGAGGCTCCTTGTTTAAATCATACAACGCGAGAACTGGAGTATAAGGGAGACAACTCGCGCCCAGCAAAGGCATTTGATACGTAATGTACATATCCATGTTTAAATTAATTCCCGTTTGCTGTAAGCACATTATAAATTCTTTTGGTTTTTATTTGCGACTCGCAACTAGTGTTACAGGGCTATTTTGCACCTATTTCTGAATACGGGGGATTACCTGGGTGGAAATAGCTCTGCTACACTTCATGATGAGACGACGGGTGAAGACGCTCTAATAAATAATACGCAAGATCTTTTTTCAAATTTTACTAATACTAAGCTTTTAATGATTCAAAACTTAACTTCAAAATATGTACTGGTGATATTAAACTGTACAAATTTACCTATGCTTAATTCTCTCTATCAATCTATCTTTAGCTCTATCTCTCTATCTCTAGCTCTGTCTCTCACTGTTTCTCTCACTCAGTCTGTCTCACTCGTTCTATCTGTCATTCTCGACATTCATGCTCATTTTATATCTAGGCAAACACACATAAACAAGTTCTAAATATTCAAAGCGTGTCAAAGATAACGCCTAAAGGACAATTCTAAAAACGTGTTATTACGTGCTACATACATTAGTGTTAACTACAGATTATTACCAATTTCATTCTCTATACATGGTGATAATATGGCTACTGAAATAAAATGAAAACATGATGATTATTTTGAAAACAACCGGAATGAAAGTTGTTATGCCATAGGCAGCAGCAACTTTCAATCAAATAATTTTCAAAATACTCAACATGCCTCACGTTGCAATCCCATGGAACCTGTTTGTTCCACTTTGTTCCACTTCAGAATGGACTTCAGAATGAAAAGGGCTTAGCCGGCTTAAAAACCATTTTCTAGTACAGGACAGAGCAGAAATAATCTAACATATTGACAAAACAGAATAAAACATACTGTGGACTATTTTGACCCCAACTGGGTTGGAAGCCCTTGCTACCCAGGACAGCAATTGTCTTTCAATCGAATTATGCCCAAAATACCCAACAGAACATTTCTTACTAACTTGTTTCTGTTTACGTCTTTTGATACATTTTGTTTTACGTCTGAGCTGCACTGCATACGGGCAATTTTATGAAAAGGTGAGGAATTAAAAAAGTCCAAAACATCATATTTTCAACAAGCTGGGTACTGGTAATTATGCGTCTATTGTGAATACGGCTATTGTTCTCCGTGTGTAAATCATGATTGACGGCACGTGGTTTCTGCTGTACTGACAGGGAGCACTCACGATATACTGTCGAAAAGGCGGATTTTATGATAAATATAGAATTCTACACATTTTTATATGTCCATATGAATGAGTGATACGCTTTGACTTGTAGACCCGTCACACTAGTATAAGCCTGTTCGTATGTCTGTCCGTCTCTCTCTATGGCTGCCTGTCTGCCGGTCGGTTTGCCAGTCGGTCGTTCAGTCATTCGGTCTGTTTGTCTGTCTGTCTGTCTGTCATGCTGTCTGCCCGCCAGCACGTCCGTCCATCCGTCCGTCTGTAGGTATATATGTCTGTCAAATCGTTCACATTTTGACAGAGCCGCCTATGTAGCAACCATACCGATCTCGCATTTGTTACGGTACATGTATATAATATGGCTTGGAAGCGTGTGTTCTGCAAATCATAGGTGTGTATTATATTATTCCACATATCAGACGACAACAATACAGGTGTGCAAATGGATAGAGGACAGAACATTTCTAGCATATCAGGTAATTTATTGAGAATCCTAATTGGACATACCTCTTCGTCAGTGACGGAACTAGGAAATTGTTGGTTAGGGGCACTAACTGTGGGTAGGTCAGGGTAGGGGCACCATGTGGTATAGGTCAGGGAGAGGGGGTGGGGGCGGTGGCGCAGGCGGGTTTTAATGTCAAGCACTAATAAAAAACGGCGCATGGCAAATAAAAAGGTGTGATGGGATGTCAGGTCCCGGAAAAAATTAAATCTGGGTGCTCTCAGAATGTTTCTTGTGTCGTCCCAGAGGTAAAAATTATTATATTTTGCACATGATTTAGACATCACATTTGAGTGAATGGCTTCGGGGAGCAAACGCTTGCCCCGAATGGCTGGGTAGCTAATCTACTGGTTTATTAGACTACAACGCAATACTTTTTAAAACTCAAAGGATAACTAATCCCATCTCTTGATAGCTATTCACGCTGCTCATAAACTATCCCGGTAATTTTAAGCTTTTTATCATGGCGCTAAGTAAAGATATTCAGGCTTTAGTAGTTAAATGTTGGTACATTGCTATACCCTATGATGGCAGTCATGATTTACTTTTCAACCAATCAGAAAAAACATAGCGTGTCTGCCTCGGTATATACGCTCAGTCATAGAGGCGCCAGCTATAGTTTGGCAATGTGTTATAAAAACAATCCTACATGTAATCTGTTGAATATTTTGAAATTAATTTGACTGGAAGTTGTTGCTGCCATGGCCAGTCAAATTAGTTTCAAAATATTCAATGGGATGAGTATTACATAATAAAGAATGTAATGCATTGACGCTTACATGACATCACACACTATATCTTGAGGAGACAAAATGGTGGCGGCCACTGTTCAACAGTTACGCGATATTACAAAGCAGATAATTGCGATACAGATCAGGGAATGCGACTGAATATGAATGATATGGAATCTATAAACCATATTCTATCGGTGCAATACAACATTTGAGATGAGATTAGCATCGCTTTAAAAGTGTTTTCAAGAACATGTATCTACCCTTGCACAAGTGGGCCAATATTACAGGTTTTCAGAATACTCAAGTGGATCATGATAGTAGTACTGCATTTCCACAGGCTACAACATTTACCACCCATTAACATCTAACAAGATTTTTAGGCTAACAACTAGTAACAAGTTGTTATTAGTTGTTAGTTTGTAATCCATGTTATACTAACATGGTTTACACCATAATGCATAGAGAAGAAGCCTTTTCAGTGTTGTACAGTTTAGACAAAGGCTTCTAAATTGTACTCTCTAAATTCTATCATTGGGGTTTTCTGCAAATTTGTCAGCAAACAGCTGCAAATCTATCCTATGGACTCGTTCACTTTCAATTGATAGCATACCGATGTTGCTCAATCTGGTGTTACCAATGAAGTTTGTAACTGCAGTCTTAATGAGTTTCAATGCAGAAAACCTCTCCACATGAAACTGGTAATACGAGAGCAATTTTGGCCAATCTATAGAGCGCTGGAAATGCTTTTTCAAACGTTTAAGCAATGTTATAAATTCTAACAATGACTTTGGTCTGGTTTTATCCTCATCTCTGTCTGTGTGACATTTGTTCAAAAAAAAAATATTCTCGACTTGATTTATTTGTTATTTCAATGTTTGTAAATGTTAAAGGAATCCTCAATTAACTACTCGTAGCAAGAATTGTTATTGGTGGAGCACCCGGATTTTTGTTAAATAGAGTCTCATTAAATTTGCTGCAATTATTTTGCCAAACTGGTTCGCTTAGTTTCTGGTAATGCTTTGGGTTATTAAGTTGTTGTTGTGCTTCACGTTTATAGTTATCTTTAAGCATTATTACAGTCGCTGATACTTTATCTGCAGGTTTGATGACAATTTCGCTGTTTTCAGACAATTCAATTAGGGCCTGGCGTTCCTCATAGGGTAAATTTGGTTGATCATTAGGGAATGTAGAATTTTTAACACGTTCTGAAAAGAGTTCTATGCTTTCACCGATCGCTGGGTCCAGGAGTTTTACGTTTGGTGCCCAGCCAGTTTTGTCAATGAATGGTGGAATGTTACTATTGGAGTTACGAAAGAAGTCTGCTAACTTAATACGGTGACTAAATTCAGATGTTTCCATACAGGCATTATCTAAAAGAGCATCCAAACCTGTTTTAGGTGTTGGTGTTGGGACAAACCTAAGACCGAAATTAAGCAGTGACTGCTCTGCTTCACCTAATGGGGAGCCAGTTAGATTCACAATATTACTGCCCAGTCCTGTTTCCAGCCGGATGTTACCATGGCCCCTGTCTAGTTTAAATTTAGGAATTTAAGCCAGGCAGAATACATAGAGTTAGCTGTCTTTTCAGCCCAATGTGTGTTGTCCTTAACAACATTAAATTAGGAGAATCTCAGTGAAGGAATGACAGTCACAGGTTTTGATGATTCAGCCGTCGAATTGAGGGACTGAATCGCCAACCTCTGCTGAGCTGTCAACCGACTTGAATAGTTACGGTTTGCGAAGTCTTTGGGAATTTTGACTTAATCGCACTGAAATGCAGCATTAATCTATTTTTTTAACTAGAGATGGGTTCATTCATATTATTAATACCAATGTTAATCACTATTTTCTCTGGTTTAAATGATCCAGTGTACTTTTGAACTATTCCTCCAACATGACACAATTTATCTCCTGGTTAGCAGGCAACTTGTGTTTCAGAGTGGGCTCAACGTTAATCGAAGCTCCAAAGATGATTACTTTGTTCGTGAGAACAGGTAGTCGCCAGTCTGTTTTATTTTCGATTTCATGACGAAATTTCCAAAATATGTTTCTCTCCATCACGGATGGTTGTTTGGGCCTATTTGCAAATTTAATAGGACGCACCTCCGGTGCATTACATGGACGTGGAGTTGGAGAGAAGCTGGGCTGTGGCAGTTTCCCTGTTGGGGATGGGGTCTTGAGAACCGATGGTTGACTGCTCTGAAGGGATTTTTGAGAAGCGCCGGTCCGTCGACCAGATTTGCTACCATTAGCCCTTTCCCTCTGTGGCAAGGGAAGATATTCATTTGGGTCATTTAGATTGCCTAGTGGAGAGTCAGGTAGTGGGATTAATGATGCTTCAAATAGCATATCTCTAGGGCCAGAATCTAATGGTGGAAATGGTGAGGTCTTGTTGTCTACTCGTTTTGTGACTGGCGGCGATGTTTCAGTAGGTCATCTGAAACGTTTTTTCATTTGTGATTTGGGTGCCACAGTTGGTATCATGACCAGAGGCGTGGCTTGTGCGAGATTTTGAGTTGGTTTCTGGGATGGATCTATTGGTCGTACAAAATCGTAAAAGGAACTAATCGCATTAATGTCGAGCTTTCGATTGCAATTGTTTTTTGCCCAGCATATAGCATTGGATTTAGCACGACCTAGGTCTAATTGTGGCATTGTCTGTGTGAGGACTACTTCAGTTCTAATACTACCCAGTTGTTCTTTATAGTGGTTTAACATGGCCTTAATGGTAGATTTTGCCCACTCAAAATTCACATTCCAGATCGCAAAGTTGATGGCATCATCTGGCATAGCTGCCGTACAAAATCCATTTAGCCCATCAAGGAGAGTTTCGGCATCTAAATGCCTACGTATCGTAGCAATGTGGTGGAAGCACTGAATTATTTGGTAATACAGCTTTACCAGAAGCGCATGCGCAGATGAACCCCCTTGACGATCTTCATTCTTCCTACAACCATTCTTCCTCACAATAGTCATTCAGACAGGCAAGCGTCCAATCCAACTAGCAATCAAACAATCAATTGAGCTGACAAGAAAAATTCCATCAGGCAAGCTCAAATTCAAGCAGACAAGATCATCCACATCAACTACAAATTGAACCAATATATTACTTACACCTGAAAGATAAATTATAGAATTAACATGTAATATGCAATGTTTAGCAATACAACAATAAAGTATGCGATATTATAAGGGACTCACAATAATTATGGACACCGTCAATTGGTTAAATGCGTTTCGCAGGTATGCGCTTCATCGGTAGCCTGTATGACAAATCTGTCAGTCCTTCAGTCTAGATAGCTATATATACCTTTACTGAATTACTCAATCTCCTTTGAAAAGCTACTCTATGATTTAATTTGAATTGCAACTGTGAATATTCATCTTTCATGGTATTCGCTAATTCAACATTACGTCTATTGTATATGAGTTGAAATGGGATAATTTTATTCTTTTGTGATATTCCTGAATCTACATTTATTCCAAATGGTGCTTTTGTTTGGAGTGTTCTAATCCTTGTCTTCTCGTATTTTGCGAAACGAACTCGTTTCTTCTTCACTATCGAAGGTCGGAATCTGTACTATTGGCATGATTTCAAAATGATGCGCAACTGAATGATCAGGAAGTTGGAAATGTTGAGCAATTGGCGTATCTGCTGAGGTGTTAATATCAGAAACGTGGCGTCTAGCACGCACTCTAAATGCATTTTTTGTTTCACCAACATACTGTTTCTGGCAAAGGGCACAATTGATCAAATAGACTACATTCTCAGAATCACAATGCATATTTGTTCGGATATAATATTCATTTTTAGTTTGGAAACTCAGGAATGTTTGTGGGTTTACAATATAGTTGTTTACTTTGCATCTGCTTTTGTCGCATCTAGAAACTGATCCATCGCACATGATTGGTTTATTGTGTTTAATTTGGACAGGTTCAAACTCGGGTCCGCTATGAGGTTTTAGATTTTCAAGCTCATTGATGGTGTCTGCTTTAATTTTTCGAAGAATACGGGCTGAATAGCCTCGTGCTTTCAAAGCATCAAACAGAGTAGAGCATGCACCATTTAGATTTTTCCTGTTGCTAGAGTTTCGAAAGAATCTTATGATTTGCGATTTGATCAGACCTTTAAATGTAAAGGATGAAATGATTTTTTGTGAAGCAGCTGATATGAGTCTGTTGGCTTAAAGAATACTTTATATTCTAATTTTCCAGAGGGATCAAATTGAGGACCCTTATAGATCGTGACATCTAAAAAGTCAACTGATGTTCCACTAATAGTAGCTTTTAGCTTGATGTTTGAATCTTGGTTATTTAAAATGCGAAAAAATTCCCAAAAGTCTTCTTCTGAATGTTGTCAAATTATGAAGATGTCATCTAGATATCTGAGGTAAAGAAGAGGCTTTTTGGTTGATTTGTTCAGTGCCTCCTCTTCCCACTCTGCAACATAAATCGTGGCAGAATTTGGGCTGAATCGTTTACCAATTGCGCATCCACAGGTTTGAAGGTAATTTTCACCATTAAATTGGAAATGGTTTCCTTTAAGACTTAGCTCTAATAATTTTAGAATTTCCGTGTCTGGTCGATCTGGATCAGAAAATTTGACAAACGAATTCTTAATCGCATTGACTCAAGCATCAATATCTATATTGGTATACATAGCATCTATGTCTAATGTGACTAAATATGCATCTTTCGGAACTGACAATTTGGATAACTTTGAAAGAAAGTGTTCTGTGTTCTTGAGAAAGCGCTTGTGTCTATTAGCAATGGGCTTTAAATAGTAATCAATATATTCTGAAATGCCATAAGACTCACTGCCACAGTCTGAAATGATGGGTCGTCCAGGTGTTGTCAATGGATCTAACCAGGTGCTGATAGGTTTATGGATTTTAGGCAAGACATAAAATGTCTGATTTTGTGGATTATTCTCACCTAGCAGATACTTTAGCTGTTTCTTATCGATGTACTTATCTGTATGCAATGAATTAAGTATTTCAATGAAATTTTGTCGGTTTTGAGGCCCAATTAAATTATCAAGTTTTCTGTAATGCCTGGCGTTAGCTAACTGCCTTTCAGCCTCGCGGATGTAGTTTTCTCTAGACATAATCACAGTTGCTGAACCTTTACCGGCTGGTTTTATAATAATATTCTGGTTTCTACGTAATTTGTTGATAGCCTGTCGCTCGAAAAATGAAAGGTTTTGCTTATTGTATGGAACTGGCAATGATCTGGCTATACCAGCAACCGTTTTTATGGTTGCCTTAATATTGTCATCCGTCCGTCCGTCCGCCCGCCCATCCTTCCGTCCGTCCGTCCATCCATCCATCCATCCATCCATCCATCAACCCATCCATCCATCCATCCATTCATCCATCCATCCATCCATCACCCCAACACCACCCACCCCACCCTCACCCACCAATCAATCGAAGGATGGGGAGATGGGATGAGGGATGGGAAGGAAGGGAGAATAGAGCGGACATGGTGGAGAGGGGGAGGACCATCCATCCACCCATCCATCCAGCCATGCATTCATACACCCATCCATATATCCATCCATCCATACATTCATACATACCCCCACACACACTCGCCCCCACCCCTCCCCATTCACATCACCCCCCCCCCCCCCCCCTCACACACACACACACATGGAAGGATGAGAGGCCGGATGAGGGATGGGGGGCGGAGAGAAGGATAGAGTGGGATCGGCTGGAGAAGGCGCAGGGGTTGGAGTTCTGGATGGACAGACTGGCAGAGGGCGGAATAGAGGGAAAGATGGGCAAATGAACGGACGGACCAGTGGACCATGCTGCAGCCAGACTAGTGAATGCATGGGTGGATGGATAGGAGCTGACAGGTGTTTAAGCGGCCCGACCAGTGAATGAGTGGAGAAGCAGTAGAATTAATCCGGGAATGATGGTAGAATTTAGTATACCTATCTCTCTACTGAAAGACTGACAGACTGTCTGACGGTGTCTACGGGTATATAAGTTATGTTTTTACAAGGCAATAAAATAACAGAACTGGCAGTCGCAAGTATGTAGTTAATATTATCAACGCACTGGCTCAGAATCTTCAATAATTGAAAAATTCAAAAATATTTTGGTTTATCTTACTGCCTGAGATTTGTCATTTTGTTTGAAGAAAGCCATATGGCATTAATGTTAACCCTTTACTTGTTAAATTTGTTCAATAAAATTCAAATATGCGCTTACCTATTTAATGTACATTTGCAGGCACAGACACGGTCATTCCAGAGAATATGCCACTGGAATGACTGTCTCGGTTCCTGAGACAGTCATTACAGCGGTAAATTTTCGAAAATACTCCAACCCCCTCCGGCAAATGGACATTACCGAAGATCACTACAGGGACCGCTCTTGGCTGACCATCATGAAAGGGTTAATGTTGAATGATTGAGATGGATATTCTGGATAGCTATTTGAGTTTTGCTTTTACCAAGATGTCACGTAGATTCGGATTTTTCTTAAACGCAATTACTGGACGCTTGTCGAAGGGTTGTTTCAGTTTCTCCTGTGGGTTTTTATACTCATCTTTCAAGATTTTGGAAATTTCAACGTCTTTCCGATTATAGGTCAGAATGAATGGAATTTTGTCACGTTGATCAAATAAGCCTGGGTCCAAGTTTATTCCCCTTTGCCACTATGTTTCGAGTTCTTTAATCCAAAACGATTCTCGAAGTTTTCTTTGTTTATCAGTTTCTTCTGTTGTATCTGAAAGGGGTGGCTGTTCAATTGGCATAATTTAAAAGTCACGAGGGACTAAATCGTCAGGAAGATTAAAATGTTCGGAAACATGTGTGTCTTCTTCTAGCCTAATGTCTGAGAGGTGTCGAGTTGCGCGCCATCTTTATGGACATTTGATTTCGCCGACATACTGTTTTGGCACAATTTGCATGAAATTAGATAAATAACATTTTCAGAGTCACAATCTAGATTAGACTGAAGTTGGAATTTGCTTTTGTTCTGAAAGCTCGTGAAAGTATTCTGGTTTAGGAGAAATTCATTTAACTTGCACCTTTTCTTTCCGCATTTGCGAGATTCGCCTACACCTATAATCCGACGATTGTAGAAATTTTGGTAGGCCGATGATTTGAGGCATTATCTGGAATGGTTTCCAAGCCGTCCAATGTTTCAGATTTGATTTTGCGCAAGAATCGTGCAGAGTAACCTCGTGGTTTGAGGGCTTTGAATAGGGTAGAGCACGCTTCTTCAAAGTTTTTCCTACCACTTTATTTCCTGTGAAAACGGATTATTTGCGATTTTACAATTCCTTTAAAAGTATGCGGGGTGGGTGGAAAGATCTTTTGTGTAGTAGGTGATGCGAATCGGTGTGTTTGAAATACACTTTGTAGTCTAAGTAGCCAGTTGTTTCTTACTCTAGACCTTTATATACAGTTACGTCCAGGAAATCTACCGACATCTCGTCAATGGTTGCATTTAATTTGATATTCGGATCGTGATTGTTCAGAACTTCGAAAAACTCATCAAACTCTGCCTTTGTGTGTTGCCAAATCATGAAAATGTCATCAAGGTACCTGCGATAAATGAGAGGCTGTTTTAGACACTTTTCTAACGCTTCGTCCTTTCACTCTGCTACGTAAATATTGGCAAAACATGGGCTAAAGCGCTTGCCCATCGCGCAGCCACAAATTTGTTGGTAAATTTTGCCATCGAATTCAAAATCATTGCCTTTCAGACTCAGCTCTAATAGAGCTATTACTTCTCTGTCTGGCCTGTTGATATCTGGGTAGTTCACGAATGCTTTACGAATAGAATTTATACCCCTCTCGTTGCCAATGTTTGTATACATAGCATAGATGTCAAGCGTGACCAGGAATGAATTCGGAGGTATCCAGGTCTCAGAGACCTGTGATAAGATGTCTTCTGTGTTTTTTCAAGAGGCTGGGGTGTCTATTTGCTATTGGCTGTAGATGGTAATCGAAGTATTCACTTATTCTGTAGGATTCGGAACCACATTCAGAGATTATAGGGTGCCCGGGTGGTGGCATTGGGTCCAACCACGAATCTATGGGTTTATGAACTTTTGGCAAAAGATAGAAAGTCCGTGGTTTTGACTCAAGCTTAGCAAAGAGATACTTATGTTGCTTTTCGGTGATCTTCTTGCAATCGAGCAATTTTTGAAGAGTCTCATTAAATTTGCTGCAATTATTTTGCCAAAGTGGCTCGCTTAGTTTCTGGTAATGCTTTGGGTTACTAAGTTGTCGTTGTGCTTCACGTTTATAGTTATCTTTAAGCATTATTACACTCGCCGATCCTTTATCTGCAGGTTTGATGACAATTTCGCTGTTTTTAGACAATTCAATTAGGGCCTGACGTTCCTCATAGGGTAAATTTGGTTGATCATTAGGGAATGTAGAATTTTTAACACGTTCTGAAAAGAGTTCTATGCTTTCACCGATCGCTGGGTCCAGGAGTTTTACGTTTGGTGCCCAGCCAGTTTTGTCAATGAATGGTGGAATGTTACTATTAGAGTTATGAAAGAAGTCTGCTAACCTAATACGATGACTAAATTCAGATGTTTCCGTACAGTCATTATCTGAGAGCATCCAAATCTGTTTTAGGTTTTGATGTTGGGACAAAGGTAAGACCGAAATTAAGCAGTGACTGCTCTGCTTCACCTAATGGGGAGCCAGTTAGATTGACACTATTACTGACCAGTCCTGTTTCCGGGTGGATGTTACCTTTGCCCCTGTCTAGTTTAAATTTAGGAATTTAAGCCAGGCAGAATACATAGAGTTAGCTGTCTTTTCAGTCCAATGTATGTTATCCTTAACAACATTAAATTCGGAGAGTCTAAATGCAGGAATGACAGTCATAGATCTTGATGATTGAGCCATCAAATGGAGGGACTGAATCGCCAACCTCTGCTGAGCTGTCAATCGACTTGAATAGTTAAATCGTCGTCTTTGGGAATTTGGACTTAATCGCACTGAAAAGCAGCATTAATCTATTTTTTTAAACTAGAGATGGGTTCATTCATATCATTAATACCAATGTTAATCACTATTTTCTCTGGTTTAAATGATCCAGTGTACTTCTGAAGTAGTCCTCTAGCATGACACAATTTAACTCCTGGGTAGCAGGCAACTTGTGTTTCAGAGTGGGGCTCAATATTAATGCGACTCGGGTTCGAAGCTCCAAATGTGAGTACTTTGTTCGTGAGAACAGGTAGTCGCCAGTCAATTTTATTTTCGATTTCATGACGAAATTTCCAAAATATGTTTCTCTCCAACATGGTTGGTTGTTTTGGCCTATTTGCAAATTTAATAGGACTCACCTCCGGTGCATTACATGGACCTGGAGTTGGAGAGAAGCTGTGCTGTGGCAGTTTCCCTGTTGGGGATGGGGTCTTGAGATCCCATGGTTGACTGCTCTGAAGGGATTTCTGAGAAGCGCCGGTCCATGGACCGGATTTGCTACCATTAACCCTTTCCCTCTGTGGCAAGGGAAGCTATTCATTTGGGTCATTTAGATTGCCTAGTGGAGAGTCAGGTAGTGGGATTAATGATGCTTCAAATATCTCTAGGGTTCAGCATCTAATGGTAGCAATGGAGAGGTCTTATTGTCTACTCATTTTGTGACTCGCAACGATGTTTCAGTAGGTGATCTGAGACGTTTTTTTCATTTGTGATTTGGGTGCCACAGTTAGTATCATGACCAGAGACTATCATCAAGTCACTCTATAGAACACCTCAATCAGAAGATGCCTACCATCATCTCTCGAGGCCAGAGCAAATGACCATGTTTCGTCTCAGAACTGGACATAACAGACTAAACCAACACATGTACCGGCGGTTCCACCTTATGACATCGCCCGCTTGTCCTTGTGGAGTAGCAGAACAGACCACAGAGCACATCCTTCAATGTTGCAGTACGTATCAGCTGCTGAGAAATGAGATCTGGCCTTTGTCAACCTCTTTTCTTGAAAAGTTGTATGGGCCTGTGGAAGAACCGCAGAAAACCACACATTTGATCTTGAGAACGGCTCTCCAAGTGTGATACCAGCGATCGAAAAGAATAAGAAGAAGATGACCAGAGGCGTGGCTTGTGTGAGATTTTGAGTTGGTTTATGAGATGGATCTATCGGTCGCACAAAATCGTAAAACGAACTAATCGCATTAATGTCGAGCTTTCGATTGTAATTGTTTTTGCCCAGCATATAGCATTGGATTTGGCACGACCTAGGGCTAAATGTGGAATTGTCTGTGTGAGCATTATTTCAGTTCTAATACTACCAAGTTGTTCATTATAGTGATTTAACATGGTCTTAATTGTAGATTTTGCCCGCTCAAATTTCACATTCCAGATCGCAAAGTAGATGCCATCCTCTGGCATAGCTGACTTACAAAATCCATTCAGTTCTTCCACCTTCCTGCTAAGCCCATCAGGGAGAGTTTTGGCATCTAAATGCATACGTAGTGATTTGTTATTTGGTAATAAGCTTTACCAAGCGCGCATGCGCAGATGAACCTCATTTGACGATCTCCATTCTTCCTACGACCATTCTTCCTCACAATTCAGACAGGCAAGCGTTCAATATAACTAGCAATGAAACAGGCAATTGAGCAGGCAATAAAATTCGATCAGGCAAGCTCAAAGTCAAGCAGACAAAATCATACACATCAACTACAAATTGAACCAATATATTCCTGAAAGACAAATTATAGAATTAACATGTAATATGCAATGTTTAACAATACAACAATACCATACGCAATATCACAATTACAATACAATACGCAAGTTACTCACAAAAATTATGGACACCGTCAATTGACTAAATGCATTTCGCAAGGATGCGCTTCATCAGTAGCCTTTATGCCAAATCTGTCAGTTCTTCAGTCTTGATAGCTATATATACCTTTACTGAATTACTCAATCTCTTTTGAAAAGCTACTCTATGGTTTACTTTGAAGGATTGAACTTTGTGCAAGGGTTGAGCTTCCCTTGATCCAGGTTTATCACAGACATCTTTAATAAATCCAATGATTAGTGGACTGGTGAACTCCACACAGATTATTGAAATTTTACTCTTCCGAATTGGATTGATAAGTGAGTAGTGTTTCCTTCACGAGATCATGAACCAATCATTCAAAGGTATTATATGCTTTTGTTGGGACACTCAATTTTGCCTTTTGATGCCTTTTAATCATTTGATGCCGAAAAAATGAATTAGGTTTTGAGGACATAGTTTGCCATTTGATACACTTTTGTTCACTGCCCCGAAAGGCCACTCTAGTGTTTATAATTAAACTTTGTTCATACATGTAGAAAACGGGTAGTATTTAGCTCCCTTAATTTTAGGTAAGTTGGTGGCTGGGCAGACGGACAGGAGGACGGATGGACGGATCCATCCACCCATCCATCCATCCATCTCTATGTATCCATCCATCCATCCATCCATCCGCCCATCCATCCATCCACCCATCCATCCACCCATCCACCCACCCATCACTCCACCCCATGCACCCATCCATCCATCCGTATTTCTTACTGATATCACCATTCAGCAGGAACATACAATTAAAAATATATTACCGGCATATATTTACTAAAATAAATTGAAAACATTGAATTTTATGCACTCACCGTGTATGTCACACACTCGGGACCCACTAACTGGGAAAGATGATGTCGTTCAGATTTTATACATAGCTCCAACAATAAACAATGATGAGTTAATATTCCACAGAAGAAATACACATGCTGAGGGGCATGAGAAACTAAACATTAACTAACAGCGGCATTTTTACTTTAATTCACAATACAGATAATCAGTTTATGCATTGACCTTTGTAAAAAAAAATAATAATAATGATAAATTATTATTATTATTATTATTATTATTATTATTATTATTCTTAGTAGTAGTAGTAGTAGTAGTAGTAGTAGTAGTAGTAGTAGTAGTAGTAGTAGTAGTAGTAGTAATAATGAACGTTTATTTAGCTCTGCAATTACTGCCCGAATTTGCTAGTTTCCAGAGCGATTTTGTAGATAAATTTTATACATATATTTCGTATTTGTATTTCCTTTCAAACTTTATGTTTAATTTGTAAATTCTTGTCTTGGTTGGAGCGGATTTTGTGTCTCCATTTTCTAAAGGCACTCCTCTTAGCTGGCGGTTTCCGCCATTTAATAGGGCTCCTCTTACCGTGTTCAATGCAATACATTTCTCCCCACGCGAGTATGCTGTTTCTATAGTTTGTTGGCTAGCTCATTATATTTGGCAAGATCGCATGAGTGAGTAGATTTAATTCCTTTGTCATTTGTAAGCGCAAGCCTAGTACTTTGATTATATAAATCTTTATAGTTAGTTGGCTATCCCCGGTCAACTCGAACATACTAACAAATATATGACTGTAATATGTTAGTATGCATTAAGAAACCACTTTAATCGGTTAGGTGTTAGTGAACCACTTAATAAGTGGTTCAAACTAACACATATACGACTGTACTCTCTATTCATATATTTGTTGGTAGACGTCAGGGTTTCAAAAGGGGACACTATTTATTTAGTGTTTAGCTCTTTCCCCGATCGTCTTGGTATTATATATTTGTATTATCACCATTATATATTGTAGTAGTATGGGTTTCCTCTTTTTTAAAAACACCATGGCAACCTTCTATAAGCGTACCCTAAGCCTTAAAATAACAACTAAGTGAGATTGAGGAAAATGATATGGATGATGATACAATGTCACTTGCAGAATCAGATGTGTCAATACAAACACAGAGTTCACAGATGAAAGATGAAATGGTGATGTACCGATCAGAAGGTGGTGAAGTGTTAGTGCCCTATGTAATGGTGAGAGGCGTTAAATATCGTCAACTGCGCCATGATTCTGATATTTCCAAATATGAATATTTGTCTGTGGTAGAACTAGGAAACATTGAATTCGCAGGAAAATTAGGTAAATGGTCTAAGAAACGAGCTAAAAAAGCCAAGCCAAGTTAATCTAATGATGGTGGTTGTAAATATCATTTTACTAATTATGATTATCTGCACCATAAATTGCAGAGAATTAAACACCGAAGTCAAGCAGCGTCACTTGCTTGAAGAATTAGCAAATGAGAGGGTTGATACTGCTTTTCTACAGGAGACCAAAATTCAAAGACATGAAGTATATGAATCTCTCAAAAATATTTCAAAAGGGCATATTTTTTATTCTTTATCACAAGACAATAGCGCGGGAGTGGCCATTCTTATCCTGCCCCGCTGTCTCAACTATGTTGACGTTATATCATCAGATATAAATGGTAGATCAATTAGTATACTAAACACAAGTTTAAATTTGATGTGCCTTTATGCGCCAACCTCTCATCAATTGCGTCATGAATTTCTAAATGATGTTTCCACAATAATTCAAGACAGAACGCCTGAAAACCTAATTATGGGCGGTGACTTTAATTGCATATTAGATGAAGCTAAAGACAGAAACGCTAGGTCTAATTTTAATAACACATCTCATAATATTTTGAAACACATCTGTGAATATAAAAGCTTGTTAGACACTTATCGGATTGGAAATCCAGAGGGCAGGGACGTTACTTGGTTTTCAACCGATGGAAAGAAAGCATCCAGATTGGACAGGATCTATGTAGAACGCTCATTGAAAGCTTACATGTGTAAAACTAACATAAAACCAGTAACTTTCTCTGATTACAACATGTTTTCCATCACATTAGACAATGCTGACGGGATGAAACGAGGAGCTGGATTTTTGAAACTCAACGTAGCGTTGTTACGAGATAGTTGCTATCGCAAATGTGTAGAAAGTTGTTGGAGGCATTGGGATGAAAAGAGAAGTTTGTATGAATGTATAACAGACTGGTGGGAGGATGCTAAATCCGACCTGAAACATATATCAAGGCAGTATTCCATCAGGAAAGCACGAGAAATGTGAAAGCGTAAAAAGGCGCTTCAGAGGTCGGTGTGTAAAATTAATAAGAAAATTAATGATGGAGAATATAATTATTATGACCTATTAGTTAAAATAAAAGGTAGACTAAATGAAATAGAGCAATATCAGTTTGATGGGGCCAAAATAAGGTCAAGAGCACAAATGCACACCGAGGGCGAAAAGCCTACACGTTACATTTGTAACTTGGAAAAAGCAAGAGGTATAGAGAAATTAATGCGCTCACTGAAGACTAATGATGGTGTATCAGTGTCCTCAAATGCAGAGATGCTGGAAACAGTATCAAATTTTACAAATCATTGCATAAATCTGAGGGAAGCGATGAAGCTGCAACTAGAGATATTTTAGCTAATATAACGCAAAGACTTCCAGATTCATGTCTCGAAAGTTGTGACCAATCACTAACAATTGATGATTTGACAAAATCCCTCAAAGGTATGAAGTTAGAAAAGTCTCCTGGCTGCGATGGACTTCCAGCCGATTTTTATCAAACATTCTGGCACATATTTGGTCCAGTATTAGAAGAAGTAGCAGCTAGCATTTTTAAGTAAGGGCATCTCCCTCCATCGATGGCCCAGGCATATGTTCGGCTTATATACAAGAGGGGTGACAGAAATAAAATACAGAATTATAGACCAATCTCTCTACTCTGTGTAGACTAGAAGATTATTACTCGGGCACTAACATTAAAACTTGGCGCAGTCCTAGGCGAAGTAATTGATGATGATCAAACATGCTCTGTACCAGGAAGAACAATATTAAACAACACATTGCTTACGCGAGACCTTATTCAATTAGTTGAACAGGATTGCATCCCAGCAGCAATAATAGCGCTTGATAACGAGAAGGCGTTTGACAGACTTGAATGGGATTTCTTGTTTAAGTCTTTAGACCATATTGGCTTTGGTTCCATATTTATTAAATGGGTCAATATTTTATATACTGATATAACAAGTTGCTATTTAGTAAATAATCATCTATCTGAACCTGTAGTGTTGGAAAGACGTGTCAGACAGGGTTGCTCATTGTCTCCGCTTCTATTCGTCATAGCTATGGAATCGTTGGGGGCCACATTGAGGCAACGTAATGATTTTCAGGGAATATGTATACGTGGCGTAGAAAGGCCACTAAAGGTGTCTCAATATGCAAATGATACGACTGTGTTTGCAGGTAACAATTCAGATTTTAGAATCTTAAATGGAGTATTATCAGATTTTCAAAAGGCATCAGGGCTTAAGGTCAATAGAGACAAATCTAAGGGATTACTTTTGGGTACTTGGAAGGACAGAACTGACAATGTTGTGGATATTAACTGGTCAGACGATGTCATAAAGATTTTGGGTATTTACTTTAGTAGAGAACAAGATGTAATAATAAACTGGGAAAAAGGCTATCCAAGCTAAAGTGTGCATTAGCAAATTGGAAACGACATCGCCTAACTGTATTTGGCAGGGCATTTATCCGTAATAATTTAATTTTATCTGGACTGTGGTATGCCGCTTCTGTAGTTCATATGCCCAAATCAGTAGAGTCAAAGATCAACACGTTACTTTTGTCCTTCTTATGGGAGGACAAAGCCCATTTAGTATCGCAGTCAATCCTCACCAATGAAAAGCATGATGGAGGCCTGGATTTGGTTAATGTTTTAGCAAAGTGTGCTTCGTTAAAACTGAAATTCTTGAATAAGTTACTCACTTCAAACTCATCTTGGTCAAGTATTTCAAGGACACTTCTACAAAGGTACGTAGATCCATTTCCAGTAGAATGTTTATTTATGTGTAATAAACTGCCACCTAACCATCAGAAGATACCAAACGTATATAAAGAACAGCTCGAAGCTTTAAAGTATTTACACGATCAATGCCACAACCCAGTTGTTGGGAAGCTGACTTAGAGCAACGTCTTTGGGGCAACGAGTTGATTCGTGATAATGATGCTGTATTATATTTGCCATCTATGGCCAAAAATGGCATTCAATATTTACGTGATTTAGTTAATTCAAAATCTCGCAAATGAATTGCGATGCGGGATGTAGCAAGAGCAGCATCAATGAGGCATATTGATGCCCAACGCACTTTTCTTAGAATAAAGAATGCAATACCTGGTGAATGGTTCAAATTACCGAAAGCACGTGGCAACAGAGATATGTTGCAACCAACATTAGTATTTAAGTCAGAGCATATAAAATACAACATGGCATCTAGAGACTGGTATGGAATGCTAATGCAAAGTCGGAGACAGACTCCTATTGCAGCTAGGCATTGGAACAATTTAGGATGCACGCCAAAGAACTGGGAAAATGCGTGGAAAACAATACATCTACCTTGTCTACCAGCAAATGCACGGGACCTGGCATGGCGATTACTCCATCGAAGGCTATGGGTCGGCCAACTGACTTATATGTGCAAAATAACAAGTACAGACCGGTGCTTATTATGTAATACTGAGGAGGAAACAATAGACCATCTGTTTACACAGTGTTGTATAGCTACAGGCTTTTGGGTATATATCAATATGCTCCTTGCTAAATTTGGAATCAAATATGTGAAATTAATGGCTGAAACAATTATGTTCAAAGATTTCTCAACTATCTGACGAATCATTAATAGCAAGGAGAAAGAATTGTTAGTAACCCTGTTATCTGTAGGCGTGTGGGCCATTTGGAAACATCGGTGTTCAGAGGCCAGAGCTAAAACAGGAAACAACCACCAAAGAGCCATACAAGCTATATTTCGATCATTGTTGATAAACTGCATTCATTGTGAATTTTACAGGCTAGTGGAAAAGAAAGTAGATTTAAAGATGTATGGTACAAAACTGGCCTAGTATTAATTGAACACAGATATCTAAAAATAGCAGAAGCAGAACTTGTATAAGCTAGCACACTCGCTGCTTGTTGTATATTGGTATTTTATTTTATTTAATTGACTTTATTTTAAAATTTTAATGTCTTAGGAGATGATAATTTCGACGAATAACCTAACCCTGTGAATCGGTATATTTAAATATCAAATGAGCATCGCGTCAATATTCTGGAGGTGATCCGGTGTTGTAAATGTTTACTGTAGGTGTATTTGTTTCAGGGTAATTTGCAAAAACTTACAATGAAGTAAATTTAGAATGTGAACCCAAAGCGCCATCTATGTAGCCATAGTGTGTATACTTTTGCTGTGTGTATTATATGACATAAAGGCTACTACGCCCGCCAGGTATTTAAGAATCGGCTAACTGGCGTCAATGAGTGACCTTTTGTTACTTATTGACGAGTCACCTCGCCACTTGTTGGCGAGCTGCACTCACCATTTGAGCCTAATACTATACAGTGTGCTACGTTAAACTACATATGATCTACTTATCCTGCCGGTCATGAATCGGTTCAATGACGTCAATGAGTAGCAGTAACTTACTGCTAATTATTGATGAGTCGCTTTACCACTTGATGGGTAACTATGCTCGCCATTTGGGCCTACTACTACACGGTGTGCAAATAGTAATGGCTTTGTTAAATTATATTATGTTATCAGCTCTTTATTAAGGTTTTTTTCTATGTAGTTATGCCATAGGTGTGGTATATGGTAATAGAGTATTTTAGCTTGCACTGTTTTGATATGTTAAGTGTGTATTGTTATGCATATACTATTAATAAAGCCTGCTATTTCACCGGATTTTTTATGGGGGTTTGCAAGCCTTTTTTAAAGGAGTTCCTCCGTGAAATGTATCCGACTGCGTCAGCATCGGATTTTCAAAAAAAGAAAAGGAAAAAAAGGTAGTAGTAGTAGCAGCAGCAGCTGCAGCAGCAGCAGCAGCAGCAGCAACAGCAGCAGCAGCAGTAGCAGTAGTAGTAGTAGTAGTAGTAGTACCAGTAGCAGAATGCGTAGTACTAGTAGCATCAGCAGCAGCAGCGGTAGTAGTAGCAGCAGCAGCAGCAGCAGCAGTAGTAGTAGTAGTAGTAGTAGTAGTAGTAGAAGCAGCAGCAGCAGCAGTAGTAGTACTAGCAGTAGTAGTAGCAGTAGAAGTAGTAGTAGTAGTAGTAGTAGCAGAACTCGTAGTAGTAGTAGTAGTAGTAGTAGTAGTAGTAGTAGTAGTAGTAGTAGTAGTAGTATTAGTAGTAGTAGCAGCAGCAGCAGCAGCAGCAGCAGTAGTAGTGGTAGTATTAGTAGTAGCAGTAGTAGTAGTAGTAGTAGTAGTAGTAGTAGTAGTAGTAGTAGTAGTAGTGGTAGTAGTAGTAGTAGTAGTAGTAGTAGTAGGGGTAGTAGCAATGGTAGTAGTAGTAGTAGTAGTAGTAGTAGTAGTTGTTGTTGTTGTTGTTGTTGTTGTTGTTGTTGTAGCAGCAGCAGTAGTAGTAGTAGTTTTTATTATTGTCAAGCATTAGTTCTATGAACCCTCTCTTTGAGGACGCACTGGCACTAGGATGTAGGTAATTTATTATCTGGAATGTAATTTTACCTTTTTCAAATTTTTTACACGAGTGGGGTTCGAACCTGGCAATTCTCCGACACCTTTCTGTGGAAATTAAGGGTTCAAAGTCTAAAGGTTTTGGACATTTTTGCTAAGGATTATTTCCACAGTTTTGGTATGTGGTATTGCTCTAGTCGTTTTGAAAGAATGGCGTGTTAGTGAAATGGTACTATGTGTCTTGTCTTTTTAAAGGAATCTTTGTGTACTAATTTTTCTCTGCTGAAACAGAGGCTTTTGATCATCACAATCATTAAGTCACAAAGGGGTCCATATAGACCGGCATCAAATCTCAAATTGTCCGACACGTTGTATGAATTGTATGTCTTTGTAATTCTTTGCTATTTAATAAACATGCTGTTGAATATTTTGAAACCTTAGGCAGCAACAGCACCCTGTCAAATTAGTTTCAAAATATTCAACAGCTTACCTGTGTAATTTTTTGGAAATTGATAGTCAGGCTGTTCAGAGATCCCAACGCGAGCTAGGTGTGGGTGGAGCTTAGCTAGAGATGGGCGGGACATAGACGCTGGAAATTCATGTTTCAAACTTTCAAGTCGATTCCAACGTGTCAAATCTATGCGAATCTTAGCTAGAAATGGGCAGGGCTTAACTAGAAATGGGCGTGGCTTAGATAGAAATTTATGCTGATAACTGCCGATTCATTCGCGAAATCACTAGACACTTCAAACCTAAATGAAATTTTCACAGACGCATGGCTAAGGCAAATAAATCTTTTGAAACCATATGAATTCAAAAGGAAACATTACCAATACACCACTGAGACGGCCAACTGGAATCTGTTGCTGCTTACTTGTTGTTGCCTGCTGCAATGGATTCGAGTGGAAATAACTTTAGAATATTTCTCATAACCTTTCAAGAGGGCAAATGCTGTGAAATTTCTCTTTGTGGTACTATCAAACAATGTAGATGATGACGATGATAATGATGACAAACACGAACAACAAAGATAACGACGATGATACACGAACATGCACCACAGAAGTAGATAACAGAACACACGCAACAATAAAAAACAAATTTACCAATAAAATAGAAAACACAATGATATTCATGACGATGGTGATGATAGCGACGCAAAGACACTTGAATGACCGGATCGATAATCAAGGTACCCCTTTGCTGTTGAGTTTTCGAGAGTTGTCTTCTCTTGGCCGGCATGTTGGGAGTGGCTGGGAAGAAAATTCGATTTGCTTGACCATTAACTCATTAACGCCATGTTTTTGAGGAATGTAACATTTGGTGCTCTGAGGCGCTGTTGACACAAGAATGGAATCTGATGACCAGACTGTCTAACTGTATATAAAGGTCTAAAGTATGAAACAACGGGTTACTTAGACTTAATTGTATTTCAAACCAAACGAATCGCATCAGCTACTACAAAACAGCCTTTCCATTCGCCGCATACTTTAAAAGGAATTGTAAATCGCAAATAATCCGTTTTCATAGGAATTCGAGTGATAGGAAAAACTTCCTAGAAGAAGCGTGCTCTACCCTATTCAAAGCGCTCAAACCACAAGGTTACTCCTCACGATTCTTGTGCAAAATTAAATCTGAAACCTTGGATGGCAGGTGTAGGCGAATCTCGCAAATTCGGAAAGAAACGGTGCAAGTTAGATGAATTTCTCCCAAACCAGAATACTTTCACGAGCTTTCAGAACAAAAACAAATTCCAACTTCAGTCAAATCTAGATTGTGACTCTGAAAATGTTATTTATCTAATTTCATGCAAACTGTGCCAAAAACAGTATGTCGGTGAAACCAAATATCCATTGCGATGGCAGGCAACTCAACACCTCTCAGATATTAGGCTAGAGGAAGACACACAGGTTTCCGACCATTTTAATCTTCCTGACCATTAAGTCCCTTGTGACTTTGAAATTATGCCGATTGAACAGCCATCCCTTTCAGATACGGCAGAAGAAACTGATAAACAAAGAAAACTTCGAGAATCGTTTTGGATTAAAGAACTCGAAACACAGTGGCCAAGGGGAATAAATTCAGACCCAGGCGTAACTGATCAACGTGACAAAATTCCATTCATTCTGACCTATAATCGGAAAAACGTTGAAATTTCCAAAATCTTGAAAGATGAGTATCACAACCTACAGGAGAAACTGAAACAACCCTTCAACAAGCGTCCAGTAATTGCGTTTAAGAAAAATCCGAATCCACGTGACATCTTGGTAAAAGCAAAACTCAAATAGCTATCCAGAATATCCATCTCAATCATTCAACATTAACCCTTTCATGATGGTCAGCCACAAGCGGCCCTCTAATGATATTGGGCAATGTCCATTTGCCGGAGGGGATTGGAGTATTTTTGAAAATGTACTGCTGTAATGACTGTCTCAGGAACCGAGCCAGTCATTCCAGTGGCATATTTTCGGGAATAACCTTGTCTGTGCCTGCAAATGTATATTAAATAAGTACACGCATATTTGGATTTTATTGAACAAATTTAGCCATTAAACATTAATGCCATATGGCTTTCCACAAACAAAATGACAAATCTCAGGCAGTAAAATAAACCTAAATATTTTTAGTCTTTCAATTTTTCAATTTTTTCAATTATTGAAGATTCTGAGCCAGCTACTACTACTACTACTACTACTACTACTACTACTACTACTACTACTACTACTCATAATAATAATAAAAATAATCTTGAATGGAGAATATAATCAATATGTATGATTTAATCTCTTTATTTGCATATACATTATATTCAATGAATATTTTCTGTAGGCAATATAATTGTTTCTCCACAAAAAAGTGTATACATTTGATGAAACAGTGCGATACCTTCTGGTGCCATCAATATTACCTCATGAATCCACAGCATTAAAATGCATATTTTTTTCATTCAGTCCCTTATTTTAGATTACCAGTGGGCGTGTCTAGCTAACGCTTAAAATACCTTCAAGCAGTAATTGCACTAACAATAAGAATTTAATATAACAATGTCATCACTTCTATTATCATATGTTGTACTTACCCTGATTGCACAACTCTGACGTCAGAGTGACTTTAACTGTTTTGAGAAATAATATGATAGGTCCTCTTTGTAACCCTTCACATTCTGCATAATCAGTTCATGTGTACTAAAATATGATCAGATTTATGCCATCCATGGATTAAACCCGTTATAAGTTTTAAATTGGTACATCAGCTGGGGCCGTATTCACCAAGAGGGCTTACGCCCTAGAAGAGGAGTAACTATGTGGCATCAGTCGGTATTCACGAAACGGATGTAGCTTACGCCCATCCATAAAATCGGGCGTAACTCATGTCCTCAAACTACAAGGCGTAAGTCATCATTTAAAGCATTTTGACGTGGTCTTGAATTAGTCGAATTTCGGATATTACAAATTTTATAAATTGAATTTTCATTTAGCTTACCCTCGGGGCGTATCCACGAAGAGGGCATAACTTACACCTGGCATAACGCCTAATAGTTACGCCGTATTCGCGAAGAATGGCGTAAATAAATGCGTCACTGTAATGAATTTTGGCCAGAATACGTTGGTCACATAGGCCGCTTATTGACATAGTACCATACGCGTCAACAGCTGTCAAAATGTGATGCCCTTCACTACAACATGGAATACTGAACAGGCTAGCTACCATCGACTAAAAATGTAGTATGTACGATTAATACTAACAAATAAATAAATAAATAAATAAATAAATAAATAATATTCATTCGGACATTCTATCGAGTCTGACTAACCTAGCATATAACCATTCCATTAGTAAAATGCTTTACATTACAAAAAATAAGTTCTGTAAAAAACATGTAGTTTTTATATTAGTCCAGTCAATCTAAGAAATGACCTCGGCAAAATTGCAACAGAATTTCTGTCCATAGATTTATGGCGAAGAAGGAATGGCATATTACCAAAAAAATCTAGCCAACTCGCCAGTGGGAAATATATAATTTTATTTGTTATAATCTGCACTCTTTTGAGTCGCGTTTATTACTGATGTAATGAGCGTGCACATTGCCCTTACGGTCGTCTGCTCAGAATTTAAATCGGTAACTCTTCCTTTATGCTCCCCTATATCCTATTTTTAAACTGGCACGCTTATTTAGTGTTATGCTAGGTGTAAATCTATGCTTTATGAACGTTCATTTGTACAGCAGTTACTAAAATATCTGCCGTGCTACCGGATTTCGAATTCTATTCTTACACGTTACCTTTAGTGTAGACCCCGTCTATCTTGTCTAGGAGAACCACAAGCGAATACTTTAAAAGTTCTACTGATGTACTGAGCTTAGATTTCTGTCATTTCCTCGTGTCGTTTTCCTCTTCTTCTTGTTCATCTTCTTGTTCTTGTTGTTGTTGTTGTTGTTGTTGTTGTTGTTCACGGGTAGTATTTAGCTCCCTTAATTTTAGGTGAGTGTGTGGCTGCGCAGACGGACAGGAGGACGGATGGACGGATCCATCCACCCATCCATCCATCCATCTCTATGTATCCATCCATCCATCCATCCATCCGCCCATCCATCCATCCACCCATCCATCCACCCATCCACCCACCCATCACTCCACCCCATGCACCCATCCATCCATCCGTATTTCTTACTGATATCACCATTCAGCAGGAACATACAATTAAAAATATATTACCGGCATATATTTACTAAAATAAATTGAAAACATTGAATTTTATGCACTCACCGTGTATGTCACACACTCCAGGTAATTGGGAAAGATGATGTCGTTCAGATTTTATACATAGCTCCAACAATAAACAATGATGAGTTAATATTCCACAGAAGAAATACACATGCTGAGGGGCATGAGAAACTAAACATTAACTAACAGCGGCATTTTTATTTTAATTCACAATACAGATAATCAGTTTATGCATTGACCTTTGTAAAAAAAAATAATAATAATGATAAATTATTATTATTATTATTATTCTTAGTAGTAGTAGTAGTAGTAGTAGTAGTAGTAGTAGTAGTAGTAGTAGTAGTAGTAGTAGTAATGAACGTTTATTTAGCTCTGCAATTACTGACCGAATTTGCTAGTTTCTAGCGCGATTTTGTAGATAAATTTTATACATAGATTTCGTATTTGTATTTCCTTTCAAACTTTATGTTTAATTTGTAAATTCTTGTCTTGGTTGGAGCGGATTTTGTGTCTCCATTTTCTAAAGGCACTCCTCTTAGCTGGCGGTTTCCGCCATTTAATAGGGCTCCTCTTACTGTGTTCAATGCAATACATTTCTCCCCACGCGAGTATGCTGTTTCTATAGTTTGTTGGCTAGCTCATTATATTTGGCAAGATCGCATGAGTGAGTAGATTTAATTCCTTTGTCATTTGTAAGCGCAAGCCTAGTACTTTGATTATATAAATCTTTATAGTTAGTTGGCTGTCCCCGGTCAACTCGAACAGACTAACAAATATATGACTGTAATATGTTAGTATGCATTAGGAAACCACTTTAATCGGTTAGGTGTTAGTGAACCACTTAATAAGTGGTTCAAACTAACAAATATACGAATGTACTCTCTATTCATATATTTGTTGGTAGACGTCAGGGTTTCAAAAGGGGACACTATTTTTTTAGTGTTTAGCTCTTTCCCCGATCGTCTTGGTATTATAAATTTGTATTATCGCCATTATATATTGTAGTAGTATGGGTTTCCTCTTTTTTAAAAACACCATGGCAACCTTCTATAAGCGTACCCTAAGCCTTAAAATAACAACTAAGTGAGATTGAGGAAAATGATATGGATGATGATACAATGTCACCTGCAGAATCAGATGTGTCAATACAAACACAGAGTTCACAGATGAAAGATGAAATGGTGATGTACCGATCAGAAGGTGGTGAAGTGTTAGTGCCCTATGTAATGGTGAGAGGCGTTAAATATAGTCAACTGCGCCATGATTCTGATATTTCCAAATATGAATATTTGTCTGTGGTAGAACTAGGAAACATTGAATTCGCAGGAAAATTAGGTAAATGGTCTAAGAAACGAGCTAAAAAAACCCAAGCCAAGTTAATCTAATGATGGTGGTTGTAAATATCATTTTACTAATTATGATTATCTGCACCATAAATTGCAGAGAATTAAACACCGAAGTCAAGCAGCGTCACTTGCGTGAAGAATTAGCAAATGAGAGGGTTGATACTGCTTTTCTACAGGAGACCAAAATTCAAAGACATGAAGTATATGAATCTCTCAAAAATATTTCAAAAGGGCAGATTTTTTATTCTTTATCACAAGACAATAGCGCGGGAGTGGCCATTCTTATCCTGCCCCGCTGTCTCAACTATGTTGACGTTATATCATCAGATATAAATGGTAGATGGATTTGTGTATCAATTAGTATACTAAACACAAGTTTAAATTTGATGTGCCTTTATGCGCCAACCTCTCATCAATTGCGTCGTGAATTTCTAAATGATGTTTCCACAATAATTCAAGACAGAACGCCTGAAAACCTAATTATGGGCGGTGACTTTAATTGCATATTAGATGAAGCTAAAGACAGAAACGCTAGGTCTAATTTTAATAACACATCTCATAATATTTTGAAACACATCTGTGAATATAAAAGCTTGTTAGACACTTATCGGATTGGAAATCCAGAGGGCAGGGACGTTACTTGGTTTTCAACCGATGGAAAGAAAGCATCAAGATTGGAGAGGATCTATGTAGAACGCTCATTGAAAGCTTACATGTGTAAAACTAACATAAAACCAGTAACTTTCTCTGATCACAACATGTTTTCCATCACATTAGACAATGCTGATGGGATGAAACGAGGAGCTGGATTTTTGAAACTCAACGTAGCGTTGTTACGAGATAGTTGCTATCGCAAATGTGTAGAAAGTTGTTGGAGGCATTGGGATGAAAAGAGAAGTTTGTATGACTGTATAACAGACTGGTGGGAGGATGCTAAATCCGACCTGAAACATATATCAAGGCAGTATTCCATCAGGAAAGCACGAGAAATGTGAAAGCGTAAAAAGGCGCTTCAGAGGTCGGTGTGTAAAATTAATAAGAAAATTAATGATGGAGAATATAATTATTATGACCTATTAGTTAAAATAAAAGGTAGACTAAATGAAATAGAGCAATATCAGTTTGATGGGGCCAAAATAAGGTCAAGAGCACAAATGCACACCGAGGGCGAAAAGCCTACACGTTACATTTGTAACTTGGAAAAAGCAAGAGGTATAGAGAAATTAATGCGCTCACTGATGACTAATGATGGTGTATCAGTGTCCTCAAATGCAGAGATGATGGAAACAGTATCCAAATTTTACAAATCATTGTAAAAATCTGAGGGAAGCGATGAAGCTGCAACTAGAGATATTTTAGCTAATATAACACAAAGACTTCCAGATTCATGTCTCGAAAGTTGTGACCAATCACTAACAATTGATGATTTGACAAAATCCCTCAAAGGTATGAAGTTAGAAAAGTCTCCTGGCTGCGATGGACTTCCAGCCGATTTTTATCAAACATTCTGGCACATATTTGGTCCAGTATTAGAAGAAGTAGCAGCTAGCATTTTTAAGTAAGGGCATCTCCCTCCATCGATGGCCCAGGCATATGTTCGGCTTATATACAAGAGGGGTGACAGAAATAAAATACAGAATTATAGACCAATCTCTCTACTCTGTGTAGACTATAAGATTATTACTCGCGCACTAACATTAAAACTTGGCGCAGTCCTAGGCGAAGTAATTGATGATGATCAAACATGCTCTGTACCAGGAAGAACAATATTAAACAACACATTGCTTATGCGAGACCTTATTCAATTAGTTGAACAGGATTGCATCCCAGCAGCAATAATAGCGCTTGATAACGAGAAGGCGTTTGACAGACTTGAATGGGATTTCTTGTTTAAGTCTTTAGACCATATTGGCTTTGGTTCCATATTTATTAAATGGGTCAATATTTTATATACTGATATAACAAGTTGCTATTTAGTAAATAATCATCTATCTGAACCTGTAGTGTTGGAAAGACGTGTCAGACAGGGTTGCTCATTGTCTCCGCTTCTATTCGTCATAGCTATGGAATCGTTGGGGGCCACATTGAGGCAACGTAATGATTTTCAGGGAATATGTATACGTGGCATAGAAAGGCCACTAAAGGTGTCTCAATATGCAAATGATACGACTGTGTTTGCAGGTAACAATTCAGATTTTAGAATTTTAAATGGAGTATTATCAGATTATCAAAAGGCATCAGGGCTTAAGGTCAATAGAGACAAATCTAAGCGATTACTTTTGGGTACTTGGAAGGACAGAACTGACAATGTTGTGGATATTAACTGGTCAGACGATGTCATAAAGATTTTGGGTATTTACTTTAGTAGAGAACAAGATGTAATAATAAACTGGGAAGAAAGGCTATCCAAGCTAAAGTGTGCATTAGCAAATTGGAAACGACATCGCCTAACTGTATTTGGCAGGACATTTATCCGTAATAATTTAATTTTATCTGGACTGTGGTATACCGCTTCTGTAGTTCATATGCCCAAATCAGTAGAGTCAAAGATCAACACGTTACTTTTGTCCTTCTTATGGGAGGACAAAGCCCATTTAGTATCGCAGTCAATCCTCACCAATGAAAACATGATGGAGGCCTGGATTTGGTTAATGTTTTAGCAAAGTGTGCTTCGTTAAAACTGAAATTCTTGTATAAGTTACTCACTTCAAACTCATCTTGGTCAAGTGTTTCAAGGACACTTCTACAAAGGTACGTAGATCCATTTCCAGTAGAATGTTTATTTATGTGCAATAAACTGCCACCTAACCATCAGAAGATACCAAACGTATATAAAGAACAGCTCGAAGCTTTAAAGTATTTACACGATCAATGCCACAACCCAGTTGTTGGGAAGCTGACTTAGAGCAACGTCTTTGGGGCAACGAGTTGATTCGTGATAATGATGCTGTATTATATTTGCCATCTATGGCCAAAAATGGCATTCAATAGTTACGTGATTTAGTTAATTCAAAATCTCGCAAATGAATTGCGATGCGGGATGTAGCAAGAGCAGCATCAATGAGGCATATTGATGCCCAACGCACTTTTCTTAGAATAAAGAATGCAATACCTGGTGAATGGTTCAAATTACCGAAAGCACGTGGCAACAGAGATATGTTGCAACCAACATTAGTATTTAAGTCAGAGCATATAAAATACAACATGGCATCTAGAGACTGGTATGGAATGCTAATGCAAAGTCGGAGACAGACTCCTATTGCAGCTAGGCATTGGAACAATTTAGGATGCACGCCAAAGAACTGGAAAAATGCGTGGAAAACAATACATCTACCTTGTCTACCAGCAAATTCACGGGACCTGGCATGGCGATTACTCCATCGAAGGCTATGGGTCGGCCAACTGACTTATATGTGCAAAATAACAAGTACAGACCGGTGCTTATTATGTAATACTGAGGAGGAAACAATAGACCATCTGTTTACACAGTGTTGTATAGCTACAGGCTTTTGGGTATATATCAATATGCTCCTTGCTAAATTTGGAATCAAATATGTGAAATTAATGGCTGAAACAATTATGTTCAAAGATTTCTCAACTATCTGACGAATCATTAATAGCAAGGAGAAAGAATTGTTAGTAACCCTGTTATCTGTAGGCGTGTGGGCCATTTGGAAACATCGGTGTTCAGAGGCCAGAGCTAAAACAGGAAACAACCACCAAAGAGCCATACAAGCTATATTTCGATCATTGTTGATAAACTGCATTCATTGTGAATTTTACAGGCTAGTGGAAAAGAAAGTAGATTTAAAGATGTATGGTACAAAACTGGCCTAGTATTAATTGAACACAGATATCTAAAAATAGCAGAAGCAGAACTTGTATAAGCTAGCACACTCGCTGCTTGTTGTATATTGGTATTTTATTTTATTTAATTGACTTTATTTTAAAATTTTAATGTCTTAGGAGATGATAATTTCGACGAATAACCTAACCCTGTGAATCGGTATATTTAAATATCAAATGAGCATCGCGTCAATATTCTGGAGGTGATCCGGTGTTGTAAATGTTTACTGTAGGTGTATTTGTTTCAGGGTAATTTGCAAAAACTTACAATGAAGTAAATTTAGAATGTGAACCCAAAGCGCCATCTATGTAGCCATAGTGTGTATACTTTTGCTCTCCATGTGGTTCCCAAGAGCTTCCTTATAACACCAAGCTTTCTGATGGCCCTCACCTCCTCATCTGTAATCTAGATCGATGGCAAAAAGTCGAAAAAGGTGAGTGTGCCCATCTGTAGTAGGGTACTCTCTCCAAGCATGAGTGAGAAGATGCTGGATAAGGTCTTTGACTTCATTGACGTCTAGCCCTCAATCTTCTGTCCACTGTTGTAGCTTATTCACACCCTCCTGTATTTTATAGCCTGCTTCGGTGTCATGCTCCACATTGCCCGGTCGTCAGTCGTCAGTCGACACGTGTCCATTATATGGATGTACCCACTCGACCATATTTGGCTGTATACTGCTCCCAGTAGATTACCTTTAAGTGAAAGGACTGTATCAGGGTATTTAAATGCACATTAAACACTGCCATGGTTCAAATTTGATTTGATTATTATGCCATCTAAAGGTGGATTGTGTTATTCTGTGTGGTCGTAGACGTGTTGCATTAGTTCATGGGAAGGGGTCTATCGTTGCTTAATCAAATAAAACCCATGAGCATTATAATTTAGAGTGTAACACTGAGACAGCGGCGGTGATCGTGATTGGGTTGGATTATCTCTCACACAAGCTAAAATCTTGTAATCTACAGATATAAAATTTATATAACTGCTTAAAATGTCATAATTGAAAAATAAATTTAAATCAGGCACACACATGTACCCTCCAAATTGCCTACATTTATTTGAAAAAATGTATGTCTTGGTATATGTAAATACATTGCACTCAGTCAAAAATGAGAATTGTATGTATT
Source organism: Chaetoderma sp. LZ-2023a (assembly GCA_034401795.1). Lineage (NCBI taxonomy): Eukaryota > Metazoa > Mollusca > Caudofoveata > Chaetodermatida > Chaetodermatidae > Chaetoderma > Chaetoderma sp. LZ-2023a. The sequence goes on along the minus strand of CM067363.1, from coordinate 14,522,018 downwards.
AATGAATAATATACCAAAAGTGTGTGGAATATCACCTATCACACCCAACTAAGTATACGTCATCATAAATTGCTATATTATAACATAATTTAATAACCTGATCCTGATACTCCTACTAATGGCGGAATATCCGAAGTATAAAGAAGAAGAAGAAGAAGAAGAAGAAGAAGAAGAAGAAGAAGAAGAAGAAGAAGAAAAAGACGAAGAAGAAGAATAAGAAGAACAACAACAACAACAACAACAACAACAACAACAACAACAACAACAACAACAACAACAAGATGAACAAGAAGAAGAGGAAAACGACACGAGGAAATGACAGAAATCTAAGCTCAGTACATCAGTAGAACTTTTAAAGTATTCGCTTGTGGTTCTCCTAGACAAGATAGACGGGGTCTACACTAAAGGTAACGTGTAAGAAGAAAATTCCAAATCTGGTATGACGGCAGATATTTTAGTAACTGCTGTACAAATGAACATTCATAAAGCATAGATTTACACCTAGCATAACACTAAATAAGCGTGCCACTTTAAAGATAGGATATAGGGGAGCATAAAGGAAGAGTTACCGATTTAAATTCTGAGCTGACGACCGTAAGGGCAATGTGCGCGCTCATTAAATCAGTAATAAACGCGACGCAAAAGAGTGTGGGTTATAACAAACCACCTATGCGCTCGCTCATTAAATCAGTATAAACGCAGGTTATAACAAATAAAATTATATATTTCCCACCGTCCGAATTGGGTAGATTTTTTTTGCTAATATACCATTGCTTTTTCGCCATAAATCTACTGACAGAAATTATGTTGCTGAGGTGCACCTACAATTTTTCTTAGATTGACTGTACTATATCCTTAATACAATTTTTACTTTTTAGGAAAACTTAACTTGAGCGCAGCGCATCATTCAGGACGTTCACGTGCGCTCGTTGCCTGGCAATGACGTATTGCTCTACCGTATTACCAAATTGTTTCAGGTTCACATTCAGCGCACCGTGGGTGCTTTGAATACAGAAATAGGAAAAGTATTCAGCTCAAATATTAAGAAAGCGGCTGCTATGGCTTCACATTAAATAACACTAAAATATTTACAAAAAGTAAGCTAAATACAAATCAATTTATAAAATTTGTAATATCAGGAAATTCGACTAAAATTCAAGACCACGTCAAAAACACTGTAAAAATGGCATATGCATTGTAGCTGGAGGGCATAAGTTACTCCCGATTTTATGGATGGGCGTAAGCTACACCCTTTTCGGGAATACCTACTTACGCCACTTTGGGGGTTTAAGACTTAGTTACGCATCTTCTAGGGCCCCTGAGATATAACTTGGCAATGGATGGATCCGCTCTGTCAGTCAAGTATATAACATCATAATCAATTATGTCATATGTAGGCTGACGCAATCTGAATGTGTAATGAAGGACGTAATTAGGTCTGTCATGAAAATTGAATAGTCTGTCAGTTGTGAGAATTGTATGTCTACCATTTAATACAGATTATGGTGAAGATTTTGAAACTAATTAGTTCCAAAATATGCGACAGATTAACTGTATATGGCGGAATCTATTATTACGGAATTCGATAATATGCAAATGATAGATTACATTTTATTTAACGTATGCAAAAGTGTCGTTTAATGTGCCTTGATCACTGTCTGTTTGTAGTCCCCTTAAACAACTCGTCTAGTCCTGTCTGATACACAGCACAAAAAGACATCACCTACAAGACTTGGCTACTCTTGAACAATCCCGTCTGCTTGTGATGGCTATTCCAAATGCTTTAAACCTTTAACCCGCTTGTGACAACTTAGACTGACCTTCAAACTTCAAACCTTCCAGTTCAAACCAACTAAAAACAACTCTGCAGGCATCTTGAGAAGGCCAAGAGAAGGGTATTTTTAAATATTTACCACTGGAATGGCTTCCAGTAGTGACTTTTCAAAAATACCTAGCTTTCTTGACTTTCAAATGGTCACTGGCTAAGCAAAAATTTGATGAATTTCATTTAACATTACCCTTTTGATGGTCAGGTCGTCTAAATATTCCATTTCTAACTTTAGAAAGATAGGCCTCTAAAATTCAAATTTCCTGAAAAATGTTGATCGTTAAAACTGTTCATTGATATAAGTAGTATTTTGAGAGGTTTGAGGGGGTGTTGAGATAAGAGGGGTTGAACATTGAATGCACAGAATCACAAATTCACAGAAATCATGCATGAAAGCTGTTTTGAACTAATTTGAGGGGAACATGTTGCTGTCATATATAAGAACAACTCCCAGATAAATTAATTTCAAATTTCTCAACAGGGTAATTATTAAGTTACAAAGGATCTTGCTGATTTTGGTATTTTGGTATTTTGGTATTTTCGGCTTCAAGGATTTAAATTTCCTAGTCGACATCTAACAAGTGATACGACTACGTGCTTAGCTCGGTCATGACAACTGGTATAGATAAAAGAATAGATACATATATTTACAAAACTGTTACAGTTAGCGATCCATATAAACAAGAATTCCATCCAGACTGGAAGATAGATGTTGTCTGTGACTGTGTAGAAGATCATTTTCACAACGTATGGTCCCCAGGCAATGGTAAACATGGCTGTTGTTAGAATCAGAATCTTTACAGCTTTATAAGTGTTAACTTGTTTTCTTTCCCGGTGCATATGTTTTAGTGTGTCTTGAGTTTGTTTGACGGGATCGCGTATCCTTATTGTACACATATTTTGTCCGACATAATTGGTTGGTGCAAACTGAATGAGACTGAGAGAAACTCTATTTGCTGTTCGGATGATAATCACTGTTGTGCCAATCAGCAAAATAGCTGCAGGGAACGAAATGCCAATTACAAGAGCGATGGACCACCAACTGTATTAGAAAGTACAAACACAAAGACCCTCCGGTGGGTTAAATTGATAATAGACAAATTCCAACATATGAAGAAATAGCGGAATTGAGGCATAAATCCATGTAATGATCCAAGTAAGCAGTACTATTATGGTACATCGCGTTCTGTTCATCAATTGATGGTAATCTAATGGCCGTTTAATGGCTATATACCGGTCAACACTGACCAATGTTAAACTCCAGATAGACACACTTGCAGAAATTACTTGTACAACTGCTGAACTCTGACACCAAGCTATTCCATATGGCCACTGGCTAATAATTGCTGTCCCAATACTCGGGATGCACACGAGCAGGCCCACCATCAGGTCCGCAAAGCTTAAATTTGTCAGAAATACCTTCGCCATAGCAGGGATCTGTGATATTGTCTGGAGTATCGATAGATTAATGGCATTACTGAAAACAATAGCCAATGAGATCACTGTAATTATCGTTATTCGAACACCAATTGGAACCATAACAGGAGGGTCTTTCGAAGTTTCAAGTGTTATATTTTGACGTATCACAGTGTTAATAGATGCAGATTTAAACGCAGCCATTGTTTCTCCGATTAACAATCGGTGTTATTTTACCTTTATATTATGAAATATAGTCTTCGTCACATGGTCAATTATTTATGTGTAGTGTGTAGAGCAATGAAAACGGTAAAGAAAATGTAAGAAATTATTTAACATAGATAGCTGTTACATCGTTAAGACAGCTTTTCGAATATGTATGCCTAGAAATATCCAATACACATCCCAGTGGACTGAACACTCAATTCCAGGTCATATGTATTACATGACGATTCCCAATTCTAACGAATACAATATGACCACTTTAGTTACTGGTTAGAATGTCTACATGTTTAAACAACTTCCAAGAAAGTGGCACATTGTGTGTTTATATGTTCTAGCAGTTGTAGTACATCATACCCATTAATCGATGTGAAGGTTAATACGGTGTAAGTATGGCATTATGTTTGTGAAATCGATAATAAGGCACAGATAAATTGATAAATAAACAGATCTGATAGGCCAATCATGTATCAATTTATTATCAACATAGCATCGCTTCAAATGACGTTATAATCAGATGTAGCCCTCAGTTGAGAGAGCAGTGTCTTAGTAAAGTGATGTACCCTGCGTACAGGTCGCTTATCTGAATAGGATTTTAAACTTTGAAGCGTGAAATCTAAGAATCTAAATTTTAAACTAAATATACAGGTAGGCTGTTGAACAATTTAAAAGTAATGTGACGGGCACATGGTGTTGTCATAGGCAGCAACACCATCTAGTCACATTACTATCAAACTATACAACATAATACATATTAAATTATAAATTAGTTATCGAATTCAGCCTACTGGGTTCAAATTAGTGTTCGGTCTGAATATACGACTATTCGTTCAAATAGATCAATATGAGTGGATATTTGGATAGCATACGAATATTCGAATATTTATGAAAAATTGCAACATTGTCTTAAACTGGATTGAAAACTAAATTTCGTTTTCACTATGGCTGCCAAAATGTGGCATTAATTTTAAATTGAATCCAATGATTTTCTTGATTCATGTGCCCGGTATAGGAATTTGCATTACTGATATTTCAAGTGCGATTATTATGCATACAGTTTTTATAGGATTACCACTACATGTGTTTGAGTCCAGACTCACTAGTCTCTCCAAGATGTTTGCTGATTTTGGAGCCAAAGATAAAAAGTCAAGGTTATCTTTAAAGTCAAAGTCGCCAGCTTTTTTTCTACAAACGAACCCATGCTGGCTTGAACTGAGCAATTAACATATTATAAGTTATACCCCATGACACGCAATACTATCCCTTTAAGGATCATATTCGAACTGCCACTATGCCCACGGTTTTAACCCGAAGCAGTAGGATGACTCTTTGGTTAAAGGTCGGAGCCATTTCTTAATGTCAAGATAATCCTTTATTTGTTCAATTTGAGAAGTTTCGATGTTATAAGAAATGAGATTCCCTTAATCACACAAGTTCACTGATTATATTAGAAGATACCACATAACCTATATTGGTTCCTAAACAGAAGTGTACACCATTACAGGGAGAGGTTGTGAGACCAAAATGCCCTTTTTTCAAAATGTCTGTCAAAATTGGTTTCCTTCCAATCGACTAGAATCTTGATAAAATCCTAATTCCTATAATTTCTTGATTAGGTATGAATTTTATATCGGATCCCTGTGATAGTTTTCTAGAATATTCTCCCTATTTGTCTCCCATGTAATGTAGGATAGCAATATTTAAACTGAATTTTCTCATATAAATTTAAGACAAATGACTGAAAAGTTGCTAGATTTCCATCAGAAACAGGGCTCTATGATTTTATTGTGTCAATCACAGTCTTCCGCAGCAAAACAGTCGAATAGCAGATGTATGTTAAAATATGAAATCTAGACACAAGTTTCACAATTATTTATCAACTATCCCTCACATGATAATATTAGTGAAATTAATCAACTACATGACGTCATATCTTGTTTGTGTGTTCCGACACCTGACGTCATGTGTGGGAATGATCGGAGAACAATGTCCATGACGTCATTTGGGTGAATGATCACAGAACAATGCCTATGCCGCTATGTTGGTGAACTATCAGGGAACAACGTCCATGACGTCATGTGGGTGAATTATCAGAGAACAATGCCCAAGACGTCATGTGGATGAATGATCAGAGAATAATTCCCATGCGTCATTTGTGTGAATGATCAGAGAACAATTCCCATGACGTCATTTGGGGCCTGTTTTCGTGACTGACGGAGTCAGTGAATTTGATGATTTGGTTTAAACCACGAACCAGGGACCACTGTCCACGAAACAGAAACGCCAACACGGCATTTACGCAAATTGACGAGGCTTGCCGATTGCAATTTCGTGGCAATGTTTTCAACCCACAAGCATTCCAAATTACGTTAACTTTAGCCATTAATTTGATCGTAATTCTATTTAGACTTCAATTTAAGTCTATGTATATCGCAGCCGACCGCATACACTAAAGGTATTGACGAGATCTCATCATTCAAATAAGTTGTACAATTAAGTTGGGTGCCGCCATCTTAAAATTTATAAACCAGTAACCATTGGCAACAACGACCCGAGATAAAAAACTCGGTCACTACGCATGAACAATGGACTGCGTCAGTGGTTCACTGACTCCATCAGTCGTGAAACCAGGCCCCTAGGTGAATGATCACAGAAAAATGCGCATGGCGGCATGTGGGTGAATGATCAGAGCATAATGCCCATGACGTCATGTGGGTGAATGAGCACAGAATGATGCACATGATACAGCGACAGATCGGATCACAGAATATCATTACGCTGCTTGACGGAACCGTTTCATATTCGGTGTGTGTGTCCTCTGGAATCAACAGCTTTTTGTAACCGATCAACAGATGTATCTAACCAGCATTGTATAAGACATTTTTGTGACCAAACCTACTGCTAGATATATATCAGCGATATATGTGTTTTAAAAGATAGAGCGACAGTACAGCTGAGAAAGAACTTAAGATATTTACAAAATGAAATAAACACATACTGTTGGATATTTTGAACAAAATTGGATACTGCATCAATATCTTCCAATCCAATTATGTTCAAACATTCAACAGAACATTTCTTACATTGTTTTGTTTTGTTTTCAAAATTGTTTTATTTGGAAATCATGATAAAGCATTACTAATCTATGCTGTATTATAATTAATTATTTATCCGTATTTTAGTATTACGTCCAAAGATGCAAAAACAACTGAACTTCACAGTGGATCGATCAGAGACAGGGCTATGACAATAACTAATAGCTTTAGTCAAAGATCTATTGTTTGATAGGCTATGTGCATTGCTATAAATTACTTAAAACAGATTATTATTTGTATACCAGCATTAGTTCGCATGATGCGAGTCAAGAGCCATTGCACTGACAATTAGTGAATGCAAGACCATTCACCAGCTGCTTGACGGACTCGGGTCATTGTGTGTGTGTGTGTGTGTGTGTGTGTGTGTGTGTGTGTGTGTGTGTGTGTGTGTGTGTGTGTGTGTGTGTGTGTGTGTGTGTGTGTGTGTGTGTGTGTGTGTGTGTGTGTGTGTGTGTGTGTGTGTGTGTGTGTGTGTGTGTGTGTGTGTGTGTGTGTGTGTGTGTGTGTGTGTGTGTGTGTGTGTGTGTGTGTGTGTGTGTGTGTGTGTGTGTGTGTGTGTGTGTGTGTGTGTGTGTGTGTGTGTGTGTGTGTGTGTGTGTGTGTGTGTGTGTGTGTGTGTGTGTGTGTGTGTGTGTGTGTGTGTGTGTGTGTGTGTGTGTGTGTGTGTGTGTGTGTGTGTGTGTGTGTGTGTGTGTGTGTGTGTGTGTGTGTGTGTGTGTGTGTGTGTGTGTGTGTGTGTGTGTGTGTGTGTGTGTGTGTGTGTGTGTGTGTGTGTGTGTGTGTGTGTGTGTGTGTGTGTGTGTGTGTGTGTGTGTGTGTGTGTGTGTGTGTGTGTGTGTGTGTGTGTGTGTGTGTGTGTGTGTGTGTGTGTGTGTGTGTGTGTGTGTGTGTGTGTGTGTGTGTGTGTGTGTGTGTGTGTGTGTGTGTGTGTGTGTGTGTGTGTGTGTGTGTGTGTGTGTGTGTGTGTGTGTGTGTGTGTGTGTGTGTGTGTGTGTGTGTGTGTGTGTGTGTGTGTGTGTGTGTGTGTGTGTGTGTGTGTGTGTGTGTGTGTGTGTGTGTGTGTGTGTGTGTGTGTGTGTGTGTGTGTGTGTTGTGTGTGTGTGTGTGTGTGTGTGTGTGTGTGTGTGTGTGTGTGTGTGTGTGTGTGTGTGTGTGTGTGTGTGTGTGTGTGTGTGTGTGTGTGTGTGTGTGTGTGTGTAGACGGTAATCAACAGCATGTGTACCTAATCAACACATTTATCTAAAATATAACTACAGACTGGTTGTGTGTATGAAGCCCTCTAAAACTGAATATTTACTGTATATGTCTGAGGTGGACAAAACTAGCAGGTAGATTGACGGTAATTAATTAATTATTCAGATCTTAGAGTTAGCAAAGTCCACTGCACGCAAAATAAATCATATGTTGTATTGTGTATATGTTACAGTCCTGACCAATCAAATCGATAAATGTCAACGTTTACGCTCATATGAATGATTATAACGGGCTAGTTGACGAATCCGATCTGTCACTCAAATACATAACGTCATAACCCATTATGTCACTGCTAGGCTGACATCATAATCAAAATATGTAATCCATAGCGTATCTAGATCCGTCATGAAGGCTTAATAGTCTGGCAAGTCTACAATGTGTATGTCTTTACAATTTAATAAGCATTCTTTTGAATGTTTTGATATTATAGGCAGGAATAGGTTACCTGTATAGTTACGATGATATTTGGATTCTGGGAATGCAGGGTTCGATGGATCCCAACACAGGCCAAGCATGGGCGGAGCTTAGCTAGAAATGGGCGGGGCATGACTAAAAGTGGATTCACCTATTGTTCACCAATCAATTTGTATTTTTGCATTGTCAGTTCTTGGGGCAGACGCCTTCGCATATTATTCCATGAAGATTTCTTAAGACACACAGTCATTCAAGAGCAATGCACCTTTCCGGTTTTAGCTATGCCCCGACAACCTCTAGCTAAGCACCACACACACCTCGCTCGTGTTGGGATCGATCGATCTTTGAATACCCTGATTATCAATTTCCAAAAACTACACAGGTAAGCTGAGCCTAAGCCTAAGGCAGCAACAGCGCTCAGTCAAATTAGTTTCAAAATATTCAACAGCATGTTTATTAAACAGTACAGAATTACAAATACATACAATTCATACAACGTGTTGGACTTTTTGAGATTTGAAGAAGAGGACAGTTATTACTTCCCCACACACACATCCCACCTAGATTACCTCTGGTCCACCCACCGTCAGGGTGTTCGGTGTGGAGCGTCTGGTGTCTGGCGTCTGGCGACACTTTAGGAGAGAATGCACACTGGGCCCAACTGAAACCAAGTGGTTGGTAGAGGAGGAGCGATTTGGCGGTTTTTCACACCTTAAAAGTAGTTGCTGTGTCATAGCAACCAACTTTATTTACATCATTATCACCTTTTTCCTTTGATCTCACCGCCTATTGAAAAGGTGTGAAGAAAACACCAACTCTCCGCCATTCTGATTGGATGTTAGATGTAGATGGGTGACCATAAGCCCCTCCCCCTCATTAAATCACGTGCCTGCTGTCATCCAATGAGGTGAGCTTAAAAGTGATTAGCATAATGATTGACATGGGTCAATGAGTGTAATTAAGGATGCTTGACAGGTTGCATGTCTGGACTGGTATTTTCCTGGGAACTCGTTCGATCGCGAAGCTCCGTCACCTCTTTAAGTCATGTGCCTCTACCCATCCAGCAACGTGAGCTTAAGGCTAATTAGTGTAATGCTGATTGACAGGGGTTAATGGGGGTAATTGAGGATGATCTATTGGAGCCATGCCAAACGCTCAAGTGTTAATGTATTGCATAATGAGTGACGGCCTACATGTCTGGACAGGTCTTTTCCTGGGAACCCTTTCGATCATGAAGCTCCGCCCCCTCGTTAAATCATGGGTCTTCAGGTATCCAAGGAGGCGAGCTTAATGGTCATAATGATTGACAAGGGATAATGACAGGGTAATTAAGGGTGATTGACAGGCTACATGTTTGGACACATCTTTTCATGGGACCTCGTTCCATCCTGAATCCGCTCCCCCTCATTAAGTCACATGCCTCCTGGCATTCGATGAGGTGTGATTAAGGGTAATTAGCATTATGATTGACAAGAGTTAATGCGTACCATAGGGATGATTGATGGATTGCATGTCTGGACACGTCTTTGTCTGACTCTGGAAATTCGTTCACTCATGGGAGATTCTAACTGGGTAAGTTATAGTGTAAGAACAATTGCGGAAGACGACTCAGTTAGTCTAATGGATTGATCATTATTAAACTTCTGAACCTCGTCGTTTTTAGCCATGACAATGTACACAGGTCGATGCATTACGTAAGGACAATCGGTTAGTTATTACCATGACAGATTAAAATTATCCAGTCAAGCTTTAAAACAACTTCGACCACGTGTAACGATCGTCAGAGTCATACAAAGTTCAGCGAATCAATTTTCAATCATGTTAGGGAAATAACTGCCGATTACATTTTTAACATGCCTCGAATGGCCACGCAACATTTGGGAAAAAATTCCACTCTATGTTGACTCAGGGTTTAAACGGTTTATAGGTCCGGGTTCTTTCATGGGTATTTTTTCAATTAAAACAATACGAATCATTTCACATTCAAAATCTTTTAATAAAATTAAGTTTCAATAAAATATACAGACGATACACATACAGATGATGATTTTGTACATACGAATAAGCACAACATACAAAAACTAAATATATGTAAACCGAATACAAACAATAATAATTTAATTAAAATATAAAATTTACAAATGTTTTCAGCGGGATCCAGTGACCTGTAAAGTTAAGCGATATACATAGAGAATGATGCGGCTGAGGTATTACGCAAAACTGATTTTAGAGTTATTATTTAAATAAATTTGAAACCGATCTAAGTGATACTGAACCCCTAACAGGTTCAATGTAGAGATAGGTCAGGGATTTGTACAGAGGTAGGTTTGGAGATATTAACTTTCAAAACGTGGACGGGTGTGTAGGGTACATCTTAAATAGGTTAAATAATGATTTTGAAAACCGGCTCAATGTATGAATATATTACATAATTTACTCGAGGCGGAAACAACCACCCCACCCCACCCCACCCCAACCCCACATCATATGACTATGTATCGCCTTCCACCCACACACGCGCGCAAGCACACATGCACACACCAACACACACTCACGCATTTCTAACCGATAATTATAAAGCAGACGATTACTTACTCTCTCTCGATGAATGGTATGCTAGTAATCTTCTACATTATACATCGTACAAACATGACATTTCAACAACCACTCAACCCACCCCCACACAACACCCCACCCCCATCCTATAACCATGTATCACCCTCTGTACATATCTAACCGATAATAATAAAGCAGAAGATTACTTACTCCCCCTCGATTAAGGGTATGCTAGTAATCTTCTACACCATGGGTTAGCATATTATACAGCATACAGAATGTATGCTCAAAGCTCATGCTCAAACCCACATACACCCCAGATTATGCTCGACACCCCTGACCTACCCCGATGTGAAAGCACCCCTCAACTTTCCCAACCCCCCCTAACCCAGGCTATTGTAAAATTAGATCCTAGGGATACCCTGAAAGTCATACGGTTTAGTATGATAGTCGTTAAAAATTATACGTTTTTGTAAGAAATCCAAAACGATTCTCAGTATCATTACTCAAAGGTATATGATCTTTATTCCTAATGATAGTATTAGGATATTGAGTGAACATTTTGAGATTGTGATCGTTGATCGTGGCTACCAGAGTATCAAATCCCAAACCCTTATTCCTGTAATTCAACGTTACGCCCTTAATTTTGCAGACATTCGTGATATCCCCAGTCTGTCTGGATGGCTGTCTGTATGCGTAACTCTTCCGGTCAGTGCTGACAAACTCTGTTATTTCACTGTGGGAAGGAACTTCGTCTGTGAAATAACCGAGTCTGTCATGGTAAACGGGGATTAGATGAGGTTTATCACGGTTTTTTAATGCACATGATAGAATCTTGAAAAATGCAACACGAGCCTACTGCTAAAAGACTTTCTAACAAATGAACCCTGGCATGACTCATGACAAACGCAGTGATCATGACATTGGTGTGAGTATCCGCCAGCACGAATCTGTTCAACTCGTGATAGCACATTAAGAGAGTGCTGTCATTGCATACACAGATATCTTTGACAGAAATCATTCTATCCGTCAGCAACTTCAACAGGGCACTATACGAATTGATGTATTCATGCTTAGGGTAGGGGTTGAGGGCGAAATAACCCCACAAAGAATTCAGCACCTGTTTTGCCAGGGTTCTAAGGCCCTTATTTTGAATAATCAAAGATTTATCTAATTTAATCCCTTCACATTCAAAATATTCCAGAACATACGCATCTTTCTGCGTATCTGTGACCGCACCCTCGGGATACCCCATTGCATCTTGTTTAATTTTCAAAAGGTTATCGATGTATCCCTTGAAAAGAGTATCAGTACGTTCTTCGTAGTGTCATATCTCAATAAACTCTAAGATACGTTACCCACTATGTACCGTCTCCACAGACGTCCATACACCGTGTAGAGTGCGCCCACCATCGCTATGAGTACATTCAATATTCAATACTCTGCAAATCGTGAGTGCATTTACGACACAACGGAAAGAACAAACGTTCATTACATCTCTATGGGAGGACAGGGAAGAATAAATATTTAGGAGGCAAACAGATGCACTTTATCAGGCCGAAATGGCTAATATGCGAAGTAGCGCAAACAATAATAATAATAATAATAATAATAATAATAATAATAATGATAATAATAATAATAATAATAATAATAATAATAATAATAATAATAATACAAATAATAATAATAAAAATCTTAGTTAAACAAAGCTTAGTTAAAGCCAATCCCAAGCAACGCAAGATAATCCGAGAACGTTGTAATAAGGGTATAGCTGATGCTGTGTCCAAATGCTGTTCAAACCTAATTCGTGAAAATATAAAATTAAATCGAATACAGTATAAACGCTTACGTAGATATCAAAATAACATTAGATTACTCAGTAAAAGCAAGACGCCGTTATATGAAAGACACTGAGTTATTCAACAAGGAGGTTTCTTACACCTATTGCCAGTAATATTACAACTTATTTCTAAATTATTCTGATAATAATACTGTTGGTTGGTATAAACACAACGTCTAAGATTAATATTCTAAATAGCGATCAAAGTCTTAGATCGGCTGTGAATTTAGACCAAGAGATGGAACGAATTCTAAATCATAGCAACTTGACAGCTAGAGAAAAATCAAATTTGTATTCTCAGATGCTGCAAAAGATAGATCAGTCTAAGCAATTCGGTTCAGTGGTTAAGTCATCAGATGATTCGCAGCATTCATGGTATTTCCAGACCTCAGTGCTTCGGGGATTAAATTTGGAGAATGCTAGAATTAAAGAGCTAGTTCAATCGTTGAGCCCTAGCTTAAGAAATAAAGGTGAGCGATTAATTGAAATCTTAAATCATAGGGCACCAGGCTTATCATTAGACAACTCTAATCGAGTCACCATAGATGGAGTAGTCTATCTGAATAGCAATCTAGTAGGTTTAATAGCCTCAACCATGATGCAGAATCCGTATACAAATTCTAAGGATCTTTTAGAAGTTAAATTACTAGCAGCCTTCAATAGACTTTTAGCCGATGCCATTACACCTAGACAAGTCGTGGGCAGTCATAAGAGTTGGGCTAAGATTCATAATACAGTCAAAGGCATTGAACAATCACAGAGTCTTCAGTGTATTGAATCTAAAGTGAGAAAACGAAAAAGATTTTATGGTCTAAGCACATTAATAGGCGTAGCGTGACAGCGCAGCACCCTGTCGTTGGAAATCTGATATCTCGAGATGCTAACCTATCCAAAACTTGGTTAAACTATGACGAATAAAAGCTTGCAAGAACCGCAAGTAATAAGCGGTCTATTAGCGTAGCTGCCAGATTGAAACATGTATATTATGATAGCAAACACTTGGCATCTTTCGGTGCTTTGGAAAAACTGTATAGGGCCTTTAATGGAACAATATCTAAACATTTAATACATGCCTGGTTAGCCGAGTAAGCTACGTACACTCTGCATAGACCTAAGAGAATAAAGTTTATTAGAGATCAATTTAAAGTAATCATTGATCAGCAATGGCAAATGGATCTGAGCGACGTTACTAGTTCAGCCAGACATAAAAACGCTATATGTTATCTACTACTCATAATAGATTGTCTGTCAAAATCTTTGTGGATAATTCCCTTTAGCGAATAAAACTGCAAAAACCTTAGCTCAAGCAATGAAGTTTTATCTGAATACTGTCTCTGGAAGACCCGAATCGATTCCAGACCCAGAGCAATAAAGGGGGCGAATTCGTGAATGCTACCATTAGACACGTATTAATGTCTAAAGGCATACATTTCTACACATCTCAGAACTCTTGCATTAAGGCAGCGATTGTTGAATGAGTTCAACGTACCATAAAGACTAAGCTATGGAGATATATGACTTACAAAAATACTGATGGATATATCGATATGCTCCATAATCTGGTACGTTCTTACAATAGAACTGTACACGGTAGTACAAAAATAAAACTGGTAGATGTTGACCACAGGTGTTAGCTTGGCGTAATATGTACTCGAAATCTAATCCGAGAGCATCGGTAAAGTCGAAAGATTTGAGCATAGGTGATGACGTAAGTGTGTCAGAGTTAAAAGATCCGTTTACAAAGGGTTATAGATCCACATGTAGTGAGGAGATATTCAAAATAAGCTCGGGAGTACCTCACAGGTCAGGTGTAAATAAGCTCAACGATTATAATCAAAATCCCATTATTGGTACATTTTATTCCTAAGAGTTGCAGAAAATTCGTTTAAATGACGCTAACAGGCAACTGTACCAAGTAGAAATTATTTTTAAAAGAGCACGAAAGATAATAAGCAAGAAGCCTGCGTCAAATGGCATGGTTATCCTAATTCGTTTAATTCGTGGATAAGTTATTCAGAACTTAAACGTATTTCGAATCATTAACGAGCTACAGGTACACACCTACACGCCCACATGCCCCACCACACACCCACGCCCCTGACCCTAGCGTTGGTGCTTTGTAGAAATGTCTCAAAACAGTTCAGAAATTCATAATGATGATTATAGTTGGTCATTTTGTGGTGGAAAAGTGTCCAGAGACGAGATACGATATCTCGCTCAAGTTATAATTATTTATATTATAATAGTGATGTGTTTGATAAATCTGCGTATTCAAAATGGTGATAAAGTGGTTTGGATAGTTTTAGCGCCCATGTGTTTGGGGTATATATTACCCGCACCAAGTATAAAAACGTCCAAAGTTGAGAGGTTGACGTTGTCACCAGTTTAGAATGAATAGCTAGAAACATGGAGCAGTTTTATATTACACTACCGAGTAACGGTAGCATGGATTACTATCTGGATAATAAGATTTCAGAATTCAAAATGCATCTTCAAATGCCTTTAAGATTCTCTGGGGAATGGGAAGTTGGCTTGTCATCCATATTGTGTCCGAGAAGTTGGTTAACATTAGTGAAGCCTTCGACAATCCTGCTCCATTCTTATGAACCCTTGGCGCCTAAAGTTCAACCTAAGCAGAAGCAAAAGAAGACGAAAAGCAAACTAAACATAGCCAAGGAGTTTTTTGATAAATTTAAGCAGGCTAATGATGTAACAAAAATAATCAGACATAAATTCAGAACCTCTGTGTAAAAATCTGCAAATACCACTCTACATCCGTTGCGTAGATATACCCAAAGGTTTCTATACCATTAAGATTCTAATAGAGTTTATGAATAAGCAGATTAATAGCCACAAGCATTAGAAAATTGCCATTAGATTCACCTATTTCATGGATCGAATCCAACCTCATAACATTAACCGTTAAGCAAATGTTTACGATTGAATTTGATGACTACATAGGTAAATTCTTAGACTATCACGAGCATATCATTAGCAGGCCGACACCCACGGGCAGAGTTCTATCAATGCATAAAAGTAATAAGATTACATTAACTGTAGCTTATGTATACGGCGATATCGTAAGCCATAATGTAGTCGGAGATGCTACACCACCTCTGTTAACTGTTATGCCATTATCTAGCAGTCATGGCGGTGAAGATATTTGTCAATGGACATTTCCTGGCATTCAATATAGAACAGTATCTAAGAATAACATAGACACGATAGGAGTGGCTATAAGCGATAGGACGGGGGAGACCATACCAGATGGTGCATCACCGAGCATACTTTGTTTACATTTTAGACCTAGGAATTGATGCACAATTGCTATTAACATCAATCTAAACATTTTGAATGTAAAAAACAAAGTAAAAAATGCCTTATGCATGTAAACTTGATTCAGCCACGTTGAGAGCTTATTATGCTAATCAAGCGGGTGGACGTTTACCCATATATGTAGGTGCTAGGAGTCAAAACGGTCACAGGTTAGGAAATATTATAGGTTCGCTGTTCAGAGCAGCCATGCCATTAGCTAAAAGCGCAGGAAAAAGTGTGGGTAAGCATGCACTGTTAGTAGGTTTAGGAGTGGCTGAAGATGTTTCAATGTGTAAAAAATTGCAAACATTTGTGAAAAATAGGGTTTTGAATGTCTGTAGATCGATTGTACCAAAAGCCATAGCGTTGGTGCATAGCAATATCTCGGGAGCTAATTCACAACCTCGATGCAAAAATACCAAGATGGGTTAACGATCCACTAACCAGCGCAGAAAGAAATCATTCGAAGCGTAACTGTAGCGGGAGAACCATGAGAAACCCTAACCGAGTTGACATATTTAGTTAACTGATAATAAAAAGATAGCTGCTTGTCACTGCACTAAAAGTGAATTAGATTTGTTTACTGTGAAAACTGTAAAGTTACACTTACGCTAAGGCTGGCATTGTAGAGGTGGTCGGTGGTACAGAAACTGCTTTAACGGCGAACAGTGATGTTGCGCCGGTTAACCTATGGGTCGGCTCTATGTTTTCTCAAGTAGATGTATTTTTAAATGGAGAATGTGTCTCTGATGCTAATGGTATGTATGCTTTTCACAGTTATTTCGAAAGCTTAATTTAATTATTTGACAGAGCATAGATCGAGTCAATTAATGGCTGCATTATAGTTTAAGGATACAGTGGGACAGTTATTAATGTAGGTTATACATGTAGAAAGCTTAACGTAGATCTCATTCCGACATTTTTCTTCAGGAAAAATATTTAATCAACGGAGTTTCCATAAAACTACGTTTTACGTTGAGTAAACCTGATTTTAACCAAATTTGTGGTGATGCGCACACTTACAAATTACGTCTGCACGAAGCTACATTAAATTTATGTGAGGTTAAACTAATTCCAGATGTAATTAATGCTCACGAGTCGACATTACTAAAGTCCCCCACGTAATACCCTATTGAAAGGGTTATCGTCAAATCATTCACCATTCCCATGGGGATTAGTAGCATGAATAGGGACAATATTTTTCTCGGGGACCTACTGAGTAGGGTTATATTCGGTATAGTTAGTAATAGGGCTTGTAACAGAGATTTCGATAAGAACCCGTATAATTTTCAACACTGCGATGCTAACCACATTTCGTGCTATATGGAAATCGAGCAAGTGGCTGGAGACTCTTACACCAAATTTCATGGCTGCTGGTTATAATTTTACAGAATCATTCTTGATGTCGTTTAATGGAACCGGTACATTATTTGATGACAAATGCATTGGGCTTAGCATCGATGACAATAAGGGAGATCACACGTTGTTTGCCTTTGACTACACGCCAGACCTCACACAAGCAATCGTGTCTACCTTACGAAGCAAGGAAGCCCACTCCTTCAACTAAAATTTAAAACAGCCTTAACCGATACTATGAACGTAATATGTTATGCGAAATTGAATAACATTATAATCATTGACAGCGATCGCAATGTTACCACAGACTACTAGCATCCTTGACACACCCTCCACACCCTAAATGCCCTCCGACGCACAAGCACGTATGCACGGGGATACTCACCAAACGTATACCAGGCATATACATCTGTATAGTTATTTGGAAAGCAACTTTTAGTTACAAAGATTTCCAATTGCATTCGGGACTTTGAGCATTTCATTATTTTATTATTATTATTATTATTATTATTATTATTATTATTATTAGGTTAACTGCTAGAGATCTCAAACGCATTTACTCAGGAGACTGGAGATTAGGACAGATGTTCCTAGGTATGTTCGCTAAAGACTATATACCTAAGTGTACCAGAAGACCCATGTGTCTCATCGTTAATACAGATCCTGAGAACTGTACAGGTACTCATTGGATTGCATTATATTTCCTGAAATATGGAAATCCTGAATATTTTGACTCGTTTGGGCGGGTGCCATGGCCCAAACTAACAGGTAAAATGAGCCCATTATGTAACCCATATATTTATATATATATATATATATATATATATATATATATATATATATATATATATATATATATATATATATATATATATATATATATATATATATATATATATATATATATATATATATATATATATATATATATATATATATATATACACCTGTGCAAAAGTTAAGCACCACCCTATTTTTACGCACATGCGAGGGTATATTCATGTGCTATGAAGAAAGCAAGAGCATAAACATTTATGTACCCATCCATCTTAGTGCAAGAGGTAATAATGCAACTAGAGGAATGCTGATTATGATGGTGGGGAAACACTGTATGTTTTTGTTTGAACTTGAAAACGAGGCCTGAATATGGTTACGTTGACACAACTGACAACTATTGCCCTACAGTTGACACACGTGGCTAGATTGTCATTAATGGTGTCTGAAAACGAAGTTTAACATCTGTGCACGAGTTTGAGACTGTCATTATTAATACCGGGTATATCCACCTTGTGCCTGGATGACGGCCTGGACACGACGTCTCATGCTGGTCACCAACCGACTGATACGCCATTGTGGTATTCGTTGCCATTCAAGATGGAGTGCGTCTGTTAATTCCTGTAGGTTCTGCACAGGAGGATCCCTCCTTCTCACCATGTTTCCCAGAATGTCCCAGATATGCTCAATAGGGTTCATGTCAGGGCTCCTTGCTGGCCATGGTAGGGTTTCGATGGCATTCTGGCGGAGGTATTCATGCACAGCTCTAGCACGATGTGGTCGGGCGTTGTCATCCATGAATATAGGGTGGGTTCCAGGTGCATGATTTACAAAATGAGGGACCCCAACTCTATCCAGTATGGAATCTTGATATCTTTGTCCATTTAGTGTTCCAGGTACAGTCAACAGATCCAGCTTACAGTCAAATGAGATGCACCCCCATATCATAACGGAACCTCCACCAAATGGAACTTCTTCCATGATGTTACGTTGGTCGTACGTCGTGCGTCTGGACCTCCATACACGAGTTCGACCATCTGTGGCATGAAGCAGGAACCGACTTTCATCGGACCAGTGTACCCGTCTCCAGGATCTCATGTTCCAGTGTCTTCTTTCGTTGCACCACCTTAGACGCTCCTCTTTGTGGTGTGCAGTGAGGAGAGGACGTCTGACAGGTCTCCTAGCTTTCATGCCAGCAGCATACAGTCTCCTTTTGACGGTAGACATTGACACTCTATTGCGCGTTTCCCATTGCTGGCTGAGCACTCTGCTGTTGGTGAATGGAGATCTCCTAACAAGGCGTACTAGGGCTCGATCATCACGGGCAGTAGTCTTCTTCGGTCTTCCAGATCTAGGCCTGTCCTTCACCTCGTTAGTTTGCCCATGTTTTGCAATCAAACAACTGATTACAGTATGGTTAATGTTCAGCTGTCTGCCAATCTCTCTGCATGACATACCAGTGGTATGCATGCCTATGATTTGCCATTTCACACGATCACTTAACCTTCGTCTTGCCATAGCGGTTCACAATCAAGAGCTAATTCTCTCTGTACAAATAAACCACGGTCATGAACACAAAATTCCTAATCTTGTCGCCTAAATCTGTATGTAATGTTCTACACCTCAAACTGGACTTTTACATAACTGAACACGTGTGCTGTTTCCCGCCACGCACGGACATCAAGCGGCGTGAAGTCATGCATGCATGTGCATTTCGTACTTGGAATTATGTCAGCTAACGCGGGGACAAAAAGGATGGCAGCCTAGTTGTACCATCATGTTTCTACGTTCTATTGTTTTAGCTGGTGCTTAACTTTTGCACAGGTGTATATATATATATATATATATATATATATATATATATATATATATATATATATATATATATATATATATATATATATATATATATATATATATATATATATATATATATATATAATGCCATTACTGTGCAACCGCTGTTATCGACTCGTTGCGGAGAGTTCTGCATATATTTTCCATATCATAGGATTCATGGGCTGCCGATGATTTCAATTATAACATCATTACTAGATTTAACAAAAAAATGATCGAATTGTCCAAAGCTTAGCCCATAAATTATTATTCAATAGGCTTATAGCGTTTCAATGTGGAACATTGCAATAAAATATACTATTCACCTAAATTTTGCTTTTGTCTGTTTTTGTTTTTTCACCTGTTAGACGGCTGCAGATGGTTTTTTTAAATGATATAGTTTAAGCTTGCTTTTACCATATTCATGTTAAATTGCATTTCAAAGTCTGTTTTCACATACCTTTTTCCTTTTCCAGAATTATAATTTTGACGTATTTCTCCTAGAGTTACACAGGTGCCTGATGCATACATACCGGATTAAAGGGCTGAATGAACAGCTCATCAGAGATTTTTGCTGATATCTATTCATAAGACTGGTTTGTCAGGGTAAGGAGGGGTGAGAGGAATCATTTTTGTTGTGTTTTTTTTTTATCGGTTGTGTGTCATTGGGCTACTACTACCACGTCAGAGATCTGTGTAACTCTAGGAGAACTGTGTTAAAATTATAATTCAGAGAGGGTAAGGCTTGTGGATGTATGCGAGGGACCGGGACATATACCGCCATCAGGGCTCTGAATGGGGATGGGGATGGATATATTATTTGTGCATCTTATAAACAGCGCTAGTACATCGTTCAGCCATTTAGTCTTACAGGCTTTGTATAACTCTCATACATTCCAATATAAATCCGGATCTGTAGACAATGCCCGAAAGAAATCGCTTTTAGGGACACATTCTAATGCGTTTAGATAATATACTTCTACATTGTCTTAAGAAATAATCGATACCCATACTAGTCCCGAATCGCTAGTCTACGGATCGCTAAATTCAACAAATTTGTGAAAATAGCCAGAACATTGGCTCTGGTATATCGTGGAACGTTTTTGCAGTCAAAACTCAGATATTCACATTTATCTATATTTCGATGGAACGTATTTGGGGTGTCCAACGTAAGTTTCGACAGCGCCGGTCGAGTTGATGATGTAAAACACTTGTTTTCTTCTTCTTCATAATCCTGTAAATCCATAGAACACAATGTATCTGATAAGGGTTCGAATTCCGATGGTATTTCTTCCTCTACATTCATAGACACATGTTGAATAGAGTAACCTAACTCGCCGAGATCCTCTGGGGGGATTCCTGATCAATAAGGCTCTGAATGGCCCTGTCTATTTCAGAATCAGAATCGGTTACATCAACAATGTTACCCGGTTGCTTAGACATTAATCTCAGTAATCGAGTCATGTAGACTCTCGAGAATATGTAATCCTTAGTCTGTATGATGACACCCTCTAAAACTGGAGTAAGTTTAAGCTCTTCATCCATAGTAGTAATGTATAATCCATCTGATATTAACTTTGAGTTAACAGTTACACCACTGCTCAGGGTTCTGACTATTTCAAATCAAACGTCTTCATCAACCATTAACCTTAAGCTGACTCTAGAGAGTCGGAGAGTGAAGGAGAGTGAAGGCATGTTACAACATAGTCCGATTTGTCTCTGCCTATTGTCCACACACGCCGCCCCCGCCCCCGCCCCCCCCCCCCCCCCGCCCCCGCACCACCGCACTCCCACCCCGAGACACTCGCGGCCTGCCAGGCGGCGGTAGACGCACTGGGAGAGGCAGGTTGGCGCACCGGGCGAATGCCTCATCGACACCCAGGCGGGCAGCGGTGGCGGTGGCGCCAGGGGGAGGGTGCGTGCGTTCGTGCGTGCGTGCGTGCGTTCGTGCGTGCGTGCGTGCGTGCGTGCGTGCGTGCGTGCGTGTGTGTGTGTGTGTGTGTGTGTGTGTGTGTGTGTGTGTGTGATCGACGTGAGTGTCGCGGTCCCGGTGCGCTACAACCACCGCAAACAGCCCCGAATGTTCTACAATCTTGTCAAATCCAATCTTTAACCAATAACACTGGCTTATCGTGCTTGACGGACTGAAATCAATTGTCTTCCCATGTGAATAATTCGATAATTAAACGCTCACGCCGCCACCCACCCACTCACCAATGTACACCTATCAGCGCTAAATGAAGGCAGAAACGGGAAATAATATAGCCACCAATATAGCAGATGCTTCCCTGCTACAAATTGCTCAACTTAATCATTCAGTTGCTTGCTATTTTAAAAATAATGCACATGTAACTTGACGTCACAATCAATTAGGTTATGAATGAGGTATCTAAGTCCGTCATATACGCGTAATAGTCCGTCAAGTTGTACGAATAGTATGTCTTTACTATTTTAATAAAATTCTGATGAAATTTTGAAACTAGTTTGACTGGTGCTGTTGCTGCCTATGGCAGCAACAACACCCAGTCAAACCAGTTTCAAAATAGTCAACAGCTTACATGTACAGGTTCCTGGAAATTGAGATTCAGGGAATTTAGTGTTCGATCAAACGCAACACAGGCAAAGCGCGGGCGGAGCTTAGCTATAAATGTTTGGCACATAGCTAATACTGGATTCATCTATAGGTACAGCTGTAGATTACTCTACAAATAGCATTTCCAGCCAGACCCGATATGATCAATCAAGTATTGGAATATTTACTAAGTTGTAGCATACAGCAAATAACTGGCTTTGATTTAAATCTGTCATAAGATGTCGCTACCAGAACGAATATTTAATTTACTAAATTCTCGAACCTTGGCCCATGTGTCCGTAGCTCTCGTTATGTTAGCGATATCATTACACCATACTAAAGCACTGGGTGTACCGATATTGCTAGCTTATGATAGCTTCGGGAACATTGGCCCATGCTCGTGCGATGGCCTGTGTAACTCACTTATTTAGTAGATTACTGAATGCAGTTTATATGATTGACCGTGAATCATCAAAATAGTACATGATTTTATTTAAGGACGCATCGTCTATATTAACCACCCCGTGAGTGCCTGGACAGTGTCCATTATAAACCGGTATGACGGTACACGGACAATGTATTGTGATGTATCGTCCATTCTTGTCCACGCTAATGAGATTGTTTCGATTAATTTTGCAAAGTGGTATATCATCAACTTATATTAAACTGATGATGGACTGTTGGATCTAGCTAATCTCCGCCCAACTGTAAACTTGTTTGAATCGATTTGAAACGTTGAAACCTGAATTCCTAGAATCGTGATTTCAAGGTAACTATGCAGTTAAGCTGTTGAATATTTTATGGCAACAACATCTCCCAGTCAAAGTTGCTTCAAAATATTCAAAATAATATTATTAGCGTGAGTTTTGCAATTTTTGTTTAGAGAAAGCAACTATTCAATTGACAGAGTATCACGTACACAGCAAAGTAAATGAAAACTGTCTGCACATAGTTTGCAAGTATCTGACCACAGTTTGAATAGTAGTTACATCTCTGAGCAAATCCAAATTTTCAACAAAAAAAGATATCTTTAAATACAGAACACAACTTTTAAGTACCAACCCCATTTTACTACAAAGACTCTTAACTCAGTAAGCAATGAACCTTTCCATTTTGGCTATGCCCCGCCCATCACTAGCTAAGCTCCACCCACACCTCGCCGTGTTGGCATTGATCGATCCCCGACTGTCCTAACTATCAATTTCCTGAAAACTATACAGGGAAGCTGTTGAATATTTTGTAACTAATTTGACTGGGTGCTTAAATACATACAAGTTGTACAACAACACATGCCTTTTCTCTGATTTAGTAGGACCAGCAATTATAATATTAGCTGAATGATGGAATTGCGTTATGGATGACATATTTACGAAATAAAAGCAAAAACAACAAGTTCCTTTATATATATTTTTATGATAACAACGTTAAGAGCAAAAAGTGGTTCTAAGAAGATTTTATATAATGCGAGTGATATGCTATTATATAATATAAGTATAATACAGGATATGCAGCAAAACATACAGTAATACGATGAAATCAAAAAGTAAATAATAAAGTGGTTTCAACTCAACAAATTCTATATGTTTCACGCAAAATGTCATTTTTCCAATCAATTTTACATCTTTTGAAAAGTTGGCGCCAAAATGTAAACACAGCTTGAAAAAGTGCGGGAAACAATCAATTATTCTGTCATGGCTCCAAAACATTGGGATAACTCCAAATCTATCTTTAAATTTTTACAGATGCCGCCTATTGATCCAATCAATCAGAATGGCGGTCTACTGAGCACCAATCAGAAGCCAGCATTTTGAATTTGAGGCCTAGGGAGCAGCCAATCAGAATAGCGTTCTACCTAGCAACTCATTTCCATATTGCTGTCTAGCGAGCAACTCATTTCCATATTGCCGTCTACCGAGCAACTCATTTCCATATTACCGTCTACTGAGCAGCCAATCAGAAATGGCATCTACTGAGCACCAATCAGAAGCCAGCTCATTTGCATATTGTCATCTACCGAGCAACCAATCAGAAGTGCCGTCTACCGAGCAGACAATCAGAAGTGAGCATGAAAAATAACTAACAGCTCAATCTCTGTTCGCCCTCAACAACTTGCCATAATCATCACTTGCTCACAGACAGCCGAAGAGTTCCCATCAGTTATTTCAGTACTAACGTCACCAATTTTCTACTGGGTATACCAAGACGTGTTAATGGATCTACCACCCTCCCTCTCTTATGACTTATCACACGATCCTTCATAGGGTGGGAGGAGTCATAAGGTAGGGAGAGGGTGGGGTAATATATACCCATTAATACTGAAAAAACTACCTCCGGTAGACCGTTTTTTGATAGGTTGTTAGCCATCTCACGTGACACTGCCTATATGGGTATGAGCCACACCCCTTATAAAAGGAGGCCTGGCCCATACCCATATAAGGAGTGTCCCGTGATCGCTAACAGCCTATTAAAAAGCGGTCTACATGACGTCCATACTACGACCATCTGATTCTCGGTAACTTCCTCAGCCCTAACTGATGGTTGCTGACTACGTCATTCTGGTCGGTTCTTGTGGAGTCATGTGACAGAATGTATTGATTGACCTTGTCCATGTTCCTGATTGGGTGGTGGGTTTTTTGCATATTTCAATAACCTCCTTCACATTCAGATTGAGCAAATTGGTTTCGATATTAATTCCCGATGCATTGCTGGCAGGAATCATATATCCAGAGGTTTCTGTGTGCTATGTTACAGCCGAGTTTGAATTATCTTTAAGCTGTTCTCTCATGATGGTGCTGCGAGGTCTTTTCTGTTGAATATACCGAAGCCAATTTGACTTGGACCTATTTATTAAATTTATTTGATTAACTTATTCTGTTGATCTTTTGTCTGTGAGGACCATATATCGCTCTATCTCATGCATACACATGAAAAAAGTGGAAATTTCAAGCCAAGACATGCTGTGTGCATTTGGATCGATTTACATATTTTGAACCAAGACTTGTCAGAATCCCAATATTTGAAACTAATTTGAATGGGTGTTGTTTCGCCAGCTCCCAATCAAATTAGTTTCAAAATATTCAAGAGTATGTTTATTATATATTAAATCCATCAAATAGGTACAATTTATACACTCAACGGGCTTTTCCATCTTCATAACGGAGTATTCTCTGTCAATTATGATTGTGACATCGGCCTACAAAGGAAGTAATTGTCTATGACATCATATATTTGAATGACATATTTCTAGTTATGCCATGCCGATGTCTAGCCATGCTTTGACTATGCTTGTATCAATTTATAAACTTTGAAACCTACATTCTAAGAATCCCAATTTCAAAGTAACAATAAGGTAAGCTATTGAGTACTTTGAAACTAATTTGGCTCCAATGAAATTAGTTTCAAAATATTAAACAGAATGTTCACTAAAAAGTAAATTCGTCAAGAATATTACAATTTGTACACTTGACAGACTCTTCCGCTTGATGACGGAGTATTCGGTGACAATTATGATTGTGACATCAACCAATATGTAACGTAATTGATTATGACATCATATACTTGAGTGATTAAGATTAATCAATTATAATGTGGCCAGATGAGTCACTTACTAAACTAATCCTGCATAATTTGATCTAATATAAAGCTGGTAAAGGAGATCACAAAGGAGAAATATAGTTCAAGAAAAACAAGCAAATGTAAGGATTTATCATTTTCATCGAATTAAAAGGACATTGACAGATTTTCACAGACTCTATCTGTACTATGATTGATGCCATCACGTGAATCGGCAACCACGTGGATTCATCTTACGCCACACGAGATTTCAGAATAGAAGAGTCTGGCATCTAATACAATTACTAAACTGAACATTAGCTAAGATTCAAGTTATAGTTTAACAAACTCTAGTATGTCTATTCTTTTTCATTAATATAGTGCTGTCTGAATGAGCTGTTTTGTGGTGAAATTTATTACTAAGGAATTTGAAAATATGCAAATAATATATTGAATTTTATTTAAATTATACAAAAGTTTAATTTAACATGTTTATGATCATAGTCTGTTTGTGTTCCTCTTTAACAACTGATTAGGTCTGTCTGGTACACTGTACGGAATGTCATCACAAGTCTTGGTTATTTGTGACGAATCTTGTCAGCTTGTGATAGAGAGTTCAAGTGCTTTAAATCTTTAACATCACTTGTGTCAGCTTATTCCTTCAAACTTCAAAACTTTTAGTGCAAACCAATCAAAATCAACAGTGGACTTGAGGCATGTCTATTTGCAGGCCAAAGGAAGAGTATTTTTGAAGCTTTACCACTGGAATGGCTGGATCGGTAACCAAGCCTGTCATTCCAGTGGTACATTTAAAAATAAATTTTCTTCAAACGGACGCCGGCTAAGCAAAAATATGAATTATCTTGAACATTACCATTTTGATGGCCAAGCGGACTAAAACTTTCATTCATAAATTTACAAAAATTCTTCCAAAATTAAGATTCATCGAAAAATGTTTGCAATTAAAATGGCTATTCAATATAAGTAGTATTTGGAGCCCGTTGCTGCGCTATTGAGACAAGAGGTGTTAAAAACTGAATTCCCAGAATCACAATCACACAGTAATTATATACGCAAACTGTTGCCAATTTTAAAACTAATTTGAGAGGAACCAGTTGCTGTCATATGCAAGAACAACTCATAGATAAATTATTTTCAAAATTTTCAACAGTGTAATTATTAAGTTGCGAAGGATTTGGGTGATTTGGTATTTCGGGCTCAACGATTTAAATTTCCTAGTCGGCACCTAACAAGTGACACTATTGCGTGCTTAGCTCGATTACGAAAACAGGTATAAATAAAAGAATAAATAAATATATTCACAAAACTGTTACTATTAGCGATCCATATGAATAGGAAATCCATCCAGACTGGAAGATAGAAGTTGTCCATGACTGAGTACAAGATCACTTTCACAACGTATGGCCCCCACGCAATGAAAAACATGGCTGTTGTTAGAATCAGGATCCTTATAGCTTTATAAGTATTAACTTGTTTTCTCTCTGGGTGTGTATACCTTAGTTCCTCTTGAGTCTGTTTGATAGAATCCCTTGTCGCGATTGTACAAATATTTTCTCCAACAGAATTGGTTGGTACAAACTGAACAACACTCAAAGAAACTCTATTTATTGTTTGGATGATACTCACTGTTGTGCCCATCAGTAAAATAGCTGCAGGGAACGAAATGCCAATTACAAGAGTGATGGACCACCAACTATATTCAAAAGGAAAAACACACAGAACATCTGGTGGGCTAAATTGATAATAGACAAATTCTGGGATGCGAAGAAATAGCGGAATTGAGGCATAAACCGATGTAAGGAGCCAAATGAGCAGTACCATTATGGTGCATCGCGTTTTGGTCATCAATTGATGGTAATGCAATGGCCGTTTAATGGCTATGTACCGGTCAATGCTGACAAATGTTAAACTCCAGATGGACACACTTGCAGAAATTACATGGGCAAATGCTGAAATCTGACACCAAACTATTCCATATGGCCACTGACAAATAATCGATGTCCCAATACCCGGGACGCACACGAGCAGCCCCACCATTAGGTCAGCACAGCTTAAATTTGTCAGAAATATCTTCGCCATAGCAGGGATCTATGATATTGTCCGAAGTATAGATAGATTGATGACATTGCTGAAGACAATGGCCAATGCGACCACTGTAATTATCGGTATCCGAACACCGCTTGGAACCATATTGGGAGTTTCTTTCGAAGTTCCCATTGACGTATTTGTAAGATTCCCATGTGTCACAGTATTAATAGATGCAGAATAAAATGCATCAATTGTTTATCTAAATTTACAATCAGCGTTATTTTACTTTTATATTATGAAATATAGGGTTAGTTATGTGTTCAATTATTCCGATGTAGTGCGTAGAACAAACAGAACATTTTAGAAAAACTTTAAACAATGATTTAACACAGACAACTGTTCAAATCTGTATGCATACATATTTCCAGAAAATGATTCCTATGGAGCGAACATTTAATTTCATGGCATATGTATTATGTGATGATTGCTAATTCTAACACATACGATATTCGCAGTTTGGTTACTGGTTAGAATGTATACATGTTTAAACAACTTCCAATAAATTGACGAAATATCGTTTATAAGTTCTAGCAGTTATAGCATAGCAGACCTGTAAATCGATGTGAAGGTTAACACGTGTATGGTACGCACTCGATGACAGCATTATGTTTGTGAAGTCGATAATCAGGCACAGATAAACGGATACATAAACAGATCTGATATGCCAATCATGTATCAAGTCCGTATCCACATAGCATAGCTTCAAATTACGTCATAATCAAATATAACCATCAGTTGTCTGAGCAGTGTCCTAGTAAAGTGATGAATCATGAGATACAGTTTGCTTATCTGAATACGATTTTACACTTTGAAGCATAAATACACAGATTCTCGATAGATATATAGGTAAACTGTTGAAAAAGTAATTTGACAGGCACGTGTTGTTGTCATAGGCAGCAACATCTTCCAGTCAAATCACTTTTGAATTATTCAGCAGATTGGATATTAATTTGGCAAAGAGTTTACGAATTCGGCCTATCAGTTCAGATTAGTGTTCCCTCCGAATATTCGAAAATTCGAGTATTCGTTCAAATAGACTAATATCAATGAATATATGCATAGCCTATGTCAGCAATGTCTTCCAATCCAATTATGTTCAAAACATTCAACAGAACATTTCTTACATTATTCTGTTTTGTTTTCAAAGTTATCTTGTTTTGGAAACATTTAAAGTTATATCTAAGCTGTACTGAATGATAATTAATTATTTATCCGTATTTTAGTATTACGCCCAGCGATGTAAACACAACGGAAATTCATGGTAGATTGATCAGACACAAAGCTACGATAAGCTCTATTAGCTTTAGTCAACGTTGTATTGTTTGATATACTTTGTGTATTGCTATAAATTAATTGGAACAAATTGCTATTAGTATTCCAGTACTAGCTCGATTGATGCGAGTCAATAGCCATTGCACTTGCAATCAGCCACATCTATACCATTAACCAGCTACTTGATGGACAAAGACAAGGTATGTGAAGGTCACACGACATGCCTGTATAGAAAGCCTTGGAATACACTGTGTTCAGTGTCAACATTTACAAAACTCGTAAATACCGCCAATGCACAAACCTGCTAAGTGTGCTACGTACAGATCTAAGAGAACACGAACTAGGCACATTGATGCCAACGAAAACCCGGAGGGAGTTAATGTCTCTCGCTGAAGACAATAAGCAGTGGCCAAAGAAGAAGAAGGACTGATTGCAGCTGCAGGATATTTTCAACCTGCAGGACATATCATCATCATCATCATCATCATCTCTATCGTAGCCATTTCACCGATCGTAGCTGCCTATGGCGGCAACAGCGTCCAGGCAAATTACTTTCAAAATATTCAAGTATGTTTCTTAAAGAGCAAAAACATAGAATTCGTACAATGTGTCGGACTATCAAGAGTTAAAGTCTGGTTTAATCGAATCATTCATCACATCATGATTATTGCGTCAGCATACTACACGTCGCGTAATTGCTTATGATGTCATATGATTGAGTGAGGAAAGGAATTCATGAATTAGTGTGAGGTATAATAGTACATTCTGTGTAAATTATAATTAGGATAATAGCTAGCCGTGTAAATGTTGGCGTGAATGACGTCAGAAATGAAATCTGAGTCTACGTGTAAGTAAAGATCTAACGTCTCATATCCCTCATCATTAAAAAATACACACACACTCTTTAAAAGATAAGAGAGAAAGATTAATTTTACACTAGCCAAAACTGTGGAATTAGCCTTAATAAATATTGCAAAAGCATTTTTCTTAATAAACCTTTACACCCTGAATACTAATTCCAAGATGCATGTTCATATACAGGTAAGGTGCTGACTGTTTTGATAGGAAATTGTTACGCCACTGCAACAGCTTCCAGTCAAGTTAGTTTTAAAAACTAAAACGTTCACCAGAATAATTCTTAGATCGTAAATGGGATTTCAGACCAGGACGTTTGCTCAGTATTGACTAAAATAAGTTAACTAGACATCATAGATTTTGCTCCATTATCTAACATTCTAATTATTTTCACAACAATCAGTTGATTTGCATTATGTCTGTCTTTAATTTAAACACATTTGGCATTAGGACAGATCTGATTGAAAATAAGACTAATCAGACATTAAAAACAATAGGACATTACATTTTATTTTCCAAACATATTTCTCAGATATCTATTGGATTAAAAAATATATTAGGGGGATATATGGCTAGCTAAACCCCGCACATTTCTTGTCAAGCCCCGCCCATTGCAAGCTAAGATTCGCCTAACTTTTACACGTGTTGGGCTCGATTTGAACCTTTGTAACATGAATTTCCAGCATCTAAATTGCAAGTTAACGCTAAAGATAAGCTGTTTACTATCCAAAACTGGAATGACTGGAGTGAACTGCTGCATGTGGTAAATGAGCTTCAAGATATTCAACAGAGTGTTCCTTAAATTGTATAATCAGCAATGACAATTCGTGTGCCTTTCACGAAAATTCCCAAATGTCTAAGAATAATCCTCTTCACAAATCTGGTGAGAAACGTAAATTTACACCGCATTGGTGAGTGTCGTTGCTACCTCATTCTTACCATCATTTGAATAGTTGTTTAATATTTAAGCAGTAACAAATTCTTGATAACTGACGCTTTCATATAGATCATCATTATGGGTTCAGGTTAGAAGGATCTACTTCTGAAACACTGGTAGAACACTGCTAAAATATAGAGCAACTTGCTCAGTATTGAGAAAGGTAAATCTAGAATCATAATTATTTTTCATTTAAGAAAGCATATAGAAAGAATAGACCCCACTATCATATGAAAAGGCTTTACAGAGAGAAACTTGATCATCTTATTGAGATAGGAAAATCTGCAATCAGAATTATTCTTTATTTAAGAAAGAAAGTAGATAGGGGACTTCAAGAAAACTGGACTCGGTTCGCTCAGCTCAAGAATCGACCTGTGGAAGCTAAAGATTTCGGCTCAGGACAAGACACCATTGTCAAATGCGGAGAATGACTGATTGCAACTGTGGGGATGTTTCTGCTACTATAGTCGCAGAATACAGTAATCATACAAGTAGATAGAATAAACCCCACTATCTTAGTATTAAACTGCTTTAAACTGCAGTTAACCATATTATTTTGCAAATGATGGAGTCGATTTATCAATAGCTTTCTCATAGCCAAAGTGTATCCAACTATATGCTATTTGGAAACAAGCCAGGAATGTAAAGTTGATCACACTCATGAATGGATCTTTCCAGTTTTAGCTATGCCCCGCCCATCTCTATATAAGCTCCACCTATATCTCGCTCGAGTTGGGATCGATCGGTTTTTCTAACTCCCTAACTATCAATTTCCAAAAAACTATGCAGGCACGCTGTTGAATATTTTGAAACTAATTTGAATGGGTGCTGTTTCTGTCTATGGCAGCAACAGTGCCCCGTCAAATTAGTATCAAAATATTCAACAGCATGTTTCTTAAATAACAAAAACATACAATTCGTACAATGTGTCAGATTATTAAGCGTTAAAATGGGCTTAATCGAATCATGCATAACGTTATGATCATGACGTCAGCATACACGTCACGTAGTTGATTATGACGTCATATGATTGAGTCAGGAAATGGACACATGAATTGTTTCATGCTTTAAGATGTTTACAATTCTAACACCATCAAGCTAAAACAGCACAATTATTTCAATATAATTTTTAGGCGTTTGGTATTTCTTCGAAATAAGTCCAAGATGTATTTCCTCAAATTCTACATTTTAAGTCAGGTGTACCAACATAGTTGCCATCTTTGTATTAAAACAATTTCATCTTTGGAATGTGTACTTCGGCATGCTTACACCATCACAATGGAGGAATCCAGTTTTAGCTATGCCCCACCCATCCCTAGTTAAGCTCCAGTTACGCATCGATCGTGTTGGAATAGATCGATCCCTGCGCTTCCTGACTTTAAATTTCTAGAAAATTATACAGATAAGCTGTTGAATATTTTGAAAACTAATTTGACTGGATGCAACAACTCAAATTAGTTTCAAAACATCCAAACGTGTCCTTATTAAAAGGTAAAGACATACAATTCATACAATGCTTAGTGCAGCAGCAAGTAGGCGTTCGTAACGAACATATCTACCTCATTTATGACGTCATTGATTATGTCGTCATCCTACACGTAGGCACGTACTTGATTATTACGTCATATGTTGGATGGATAAGATAACTGAAGTCACTTTCCAATATACTCGGAAAGAAGTTGATCTAATAGAAATTTGGTTCCATGTGATTTAGCTCCGTCAGATTTGTGAACAGGCACCATTTTTATCAACTGTTCCAAGATCTAAGATACCTAGTCGACACCTAACAAATGATATGACTAAGTATTTAAGCAACTTGTAAAACTCATATGGATAAAAGAATAGATAACTATAGTCACAAACCATTAATATTAGCGATCCATATGAATATGAATTCCATCCGGCCAGGAAATGGTGGTTGTCCGTGGCGCTATACAAGATCTCCTTTGCAACGTTTGGCCACCAGGCAATGTTAAACATTGTTGTTGTTAACCTCTCTTGTGTCAACAGCGCATTAAAGCACTCAAAATAATATTTATTTCAATTAACCATTCTATTGTCAATACTTTTCAGGGAAATTTTGATTGGTGCAGCCAAAAATTCCGAAAATTAAAAAAAATAGATTTCTAGTATTCTTCAAATGGGCATTCATCAACAATGTAATGGTCAAGAACATTAAAATTTCTACTTAGGTAGTGCTGAATTGCAGACCAAGAAGATTAATTTTGAAAATTAACCACTGGAATGACTGGATCGGTTACCTTTATCTTTAAAAAATATTCTTCTCTAAGCCTGCTAATGGACTCTTCTCAAGATCATAGCAGAGGTCGTTTTGTACCAACTTGACCATTTAATGGTTAAGTTGACACAAGAGGGGTTAAAATCAGGATCCTTACATCCTTACATCTTTATAAGTATTGATTATTTTATTTTTGTTTCTTTCTTACTACTCATCATACAGTAGTCATCCGTTCTCACTGAAACATTGCACACATATTCTGTGGATACATCATTACATCACACTGGATCCCGGTTAGTGATTTACTCCTGCTGTGTTTTAGAATAGTGGCCAACCATTACATATTTTTAATTGCCACTCTTGTATCAATGATGGATGTAATTTGATAAAACTTAAGATATTATTAATGTATTATTCTAGACGTAACTTTCCGATCGTCTTGAGTGAGTTTTATAGCTATATATTATTTATGAATGGATCTCGATAAATATTTTAATTGCTACTTTGTTGATATTGATGAATGGGTGTTGCTAATATTCTATGGGTCACTAGCGACATCATTGCAAAACCGATTCACTCTTGTTGGGTTATAGAAGATAAAACCAATTTTTATTATTTTTATCGCTACTCCTCCTTTATTTATGATAAATAGTGTGCAATTGTTCTACCTGTACTTACTTAGCTAATAACTGGGAACATTTTCCATTCGTGATGGAGTTTAGAAAGGCGCCCAACAGAACATAATCTCTATACCAACTATGAATCGTTCCAGATCTTAGCTTGTGTGAGGTTCTCACTAGTTATAGCAAGTCGTCTATCCTACTGCCACTGGTATACTAGCAATATGTGTATTTCTATAACATAGAGCTATGGCAATTAATACATTATTCATAATTTACTGTTAGATCCAAAGGATGCAAACCCAAACAAATTCATGGTGTATTGAGCAGAGATAGAGGTGTGGCAAGCACAACCAACATTAGTGAGAGATGTATTGTCTTATATGCAATGTCAATTGCTCTAAATTACAATAATTAACTTATTTGAATTTCAGAATTAGTTCCACTAATGCGAGAATGTTGTAATGACACTGTCATAATAGTCTGTCATAAATGCGCAATAGTCCGTCAAGTTGTATGAATTGTATGTCTTTACTATTTAATAAACATAATGTTGAATATTTTGAGACCAATTTGACTGGTCGCTTTTGCAACACTTGCGTGGGTGGAGCTTAGCTAGAAATGGGCGAGGTTATATGTAAAACAATTTCTAGATTAATCGGTGTTGAGAAATCCTTGAACTATTTTAACACTGACTGCCTAGAAGCTCAAGTTCAAAGTAACTATTCAGGTAAGCTGGTGCATATTCTAAGCCTAATTTGACGGGATCATGTTGCTGCCACAGCCAGCAACAGTTTCCTGGGAAATTAGTTTCAAAATGTTGGCATATTCTGTAAACGGCATCCATTTACGAAAAGGGTAACAGAACAAATAGATTTCTATAACTTATAATTAAGATAATGGATATGCTTGTAAATGCTATAGTCCATGATGCCACCAATTAAATCCGACTGTATGTGGAAACGATAATCAAAAGTCTCTATTTCAGCAGAGAAAGATTAGTACACACAAATTCTTTGAAAAAGATGAGACACGTATTACGCTTTCCCTAACAGACAACATTTTCAAAAAGACTAGATCAATAACACAATCCAAATCTGTGGAAATAGGCCGTAGCAAAGATTCCAAAGCCTTTAAACTTTGAACCCTCAGTTTCCAAGAATCACAATTTCAATGTGAATATAGATAGGCTGCCACAGCAACGCATTCTAGTCGACTTAGTTTTAGAAATTAAACAAAAATATTTGACAGAATATTTATTAAATCATAACTTTCCTTAGATTCGGACTTGTGTTTTGTATTTTGGAAATAGTATTTAATTAGAAATATTAGATTATGCATCAGTATCTAACATTTTATTTATTTTTAAAAACTCAGCAAATTTCATTTATGTCTGTCTTTAAGGCAATAGATTTGGCAGCAAGTCTGGTCTAATTAAAAACCGTGGATTCGTAATTCTGTTTTGGAACTAATTTGCCATGAGGGCCTGTTACTGTCTATGCCATGTTAGGCCTATGAACCCTGCTAAATTAGTATATATGTATGCATGGAACACCAGCTCCCAGTGAAATTGTTTTCAAAATATTAAACAAATTGTTTATTTGATTAGTAATTTCACTTGATTGAATCGATTTGAAACGTTGAAACCCGACTTCCTAGAATCGCGATTTCAAGCTAACTGTGCAGTTAAGCTGTTGAATATTTTATGGCAACAACATCTCCCAGTCAAATTTGTTTCAAAGTATTCAAAATAATATTATTTACGTGAGTTTTGCAATTTTTGTTTAGAAAAAGCAACCATTCAATTGACAGAGTATCACTTACACACCAAAGTAAATGAAAACTGTATGCACATAGCTTGCAAGTATCTGACCGTAGTTTGAATAGTAGTTACATCGCTGTGCAGATCCTAATTCTTAACAAAAAATATATTTAAATACACCGTGAAATGACTTGCTAGATAACCTAACCAGTCATTCCATTCCAGCAGACGTTCACCATAACAGAATCAAAATATGTATTAACAAATCTGAGTGCAAAAAAGTGTAAACATAAGAGGAATATGTTACAGTTAAAAATAATCTTAACGAAACCTTATCACATATTTACTAGCTGTTATTTGTTATGCATTATGCATCACCTTAGACATTTTGTCATAGTGCAAGCGATTCAGCTATGTCTCGCGCAGCTATAACTAAGCTCCACCCACGCCTCGATTGGGTTGGGGTCAATCGATCTCTGAACTCCCTGACTAGCAATTTCCAGAAAAATTAAGTGTAAGCTGTTGAATATTTTAAAACTAATTTGCCTGGACTATGTTATTGCTTATGACTGCAACAACGCCCAGTCAATTTAGTTTCAAAATATTCTACATATTGTTTATTAAATTGTAAAGAATTACAATTCGTGCAACTTGACGGTCTATTGACTGGACGATGCTACTGCTTATGGCGGCAACAATGCCCCAGTCAATTTACTTTCAAGGTATTTTGCTTAATGATTATTAAGTATTAAAGACATACAATTCGTAAAACTTGACGGACTATTAAGTGATTATAATGGCATAACCGATTGCCGGCAGCTCGCTAATAGACGTTCCATTTCTAGCTATGTCCCACCCATCTCTAGCTAAGCTCCACCCACACATCAATCGTCTTGAGATCGATTGATCTCTGAACAACGTGACTAGTGGTTTCCAGAAAGCTATACGTGTAAGATATTGAATATTTTGAAACCAATTTGACTGGTTGATCATTGACGTTGGTTTAAACAGATTTAATTTTTGTTCTGATGGAAGCAGGATAAGATATGTGTCTTATAACGTAGTCTTCGATATGCATAAACATAAAATACGTTGAAAACTGAAAGAATCCTCGCCTATAATCTGTCTAAACCCTGAGTCAACTTAGACTGACATTCGAGGCCAGTTAAAATGTAAAATAGGTTGTTGTTATTGTTACAATATTGATTTTAGAATATTTCTTATGACCCTAAGGTCATTCCGTAGTTTAGTCTATCTATATATATTCCTGATCATATTACACCCCGGTCTTGCCCAGATACATTGCTACAATTGTTATTCTCTCTCTCTCTTAAACGTATATTCTTGAACTTGGCTGTTCCGTGATATATCCACGTCTTAAATCACACAATCTTGAAACATGATGGCAGTGTAGGATATCTAACGTTGTGTTGAAAATGCTTTCTGTATTTAAAATATGCTAACTTTAGAAGTACGGTGTTAATTTAGCCTTTAAAAAGCTGATTTTCCGATCAGGACTAATGTTGGCCGGGACAGCCATGCATGTTAGCATCTAGATGTGCTGGACTGCGCTTTGAGCTAGATTGACCTAGAAGAGCCAGTAATTACTGTTTCTGCACACGGATACTGATGCTGCAGTGATGAGGCCGCTTGAATGCGCCCGAAACATTATTGCCTGACCTGTATGATCCGTGTTCCAAGCCTGTTGACTCGCCGCCATCTACGGCGGCTCGGAAGCATCGTTTTACTGTTATGTGAATTTTGCTACTCTTACTACAGTGTAGGTTTACCTCTGTTTGATGAAAACGTTCCCTCAATAGTGTATCGCGTTGATTGTGCTCATTATATCTATTGGAGTACCTAGCTGTGTCTATTGCAATACTGTGTATATTGCAATATTTGTGCCTGCTGCAGTAAGTGTGTTTATTGCAATACTATATATCTTTGGCTTTGGAATATATATGTTTCTTTAAATATCACCGCGAAATCGGAGTATAGCTTTGTCATTGGAATATATGTGCTTCTTTATATATCAACACGTCATTAAAATATATATATCTTGCTGTCTGTGTTCCTGTTTGTTGGGTTTTTGGTTTGCGCCAACAAAAATCGCCTGCCAATGCCAGATGAGCAACCACACGACGTGCCGGCAACACCACGTCCTCAAAAAAGTATTCAAAATCCCTCACTGCCACTGTATCTAGATCTCGATGGACCCGGTGTTAAAGAACGTTCGCAGGAGTGGAAGGAGACATAGATCAGATATTTACTGCTTTCTGGAGTTAAACAACAGCCAAAAGCTTTCAATGTGCACTGTTATTGCATTCGATTGGACAAGACGCTCGTCGGGTGTATACTGGTATGCACTTTTCGAAAATTGAAGATAAAAATGACCCTACTGTTATTTTGTCCAAATTTGATGAACATTTTTTGAGTGAAACCGGTGATTTTATTGAACGCATGAAATTCTATAGATGATGTCAGCATAGCGATGCGACTTTTGAACAATATCTGTCAGAGTTATGGAGTTACGGAACTTGGCTAGACCATGCAACCTCTGTGATTGTATGTCGTACATTCTAATCATGGACCGTATTATAATTGGATACAAAGAAGAAAGCGTCAGGGACAGGTTAACGAGACAAGATAAACTTGATTTAAAATCTGTAGTTAACATCTGGAGGTCGATGGAAGTAACTGCAGAAAATTTGAAAATTGTGAAAGGTCAAAGTTATGAATCGATACGCAAAGTATCCCACAAAACCCACAGGGGTCCCAGAAATGTTAAGCCTACCAGTGGTCAAATTGGTCGAGATATATGCAAATTTTGTGCATATAAGATGGAATTTAAAAAGGAAAAATGTCCCGCCTGGCGAAAGGTTTGTAATGCATGTGGGAAAAGAAACGGTTTAGCAAAATCCGAATGTGCCCAGTCAAAACTAGCAAAACATTTGAAACTTCCAAACAAGGTCATAAGTTACACGCTATGGGTGAGTGTTCTAAACATACAAATGATGATTGCTATGAATCTGATGATACATCTGGTTCTGTCTTTATTGTGAATACTGCCCAGGTCTCAGAGATTTGTGATCCCAAATCCAAACCTCTTTATTGCAAAATGTTGATTGGCAACGAAACAGTAGTGCATCAAATCGACCCTGGTGCTACTGTTTGTGTCCTGCCTGTTGGATATGTTGATCAGCAGGATATCAGGCCCGAGAGGGTTACTCTGAAGATGTGGAATGGCTCCACTGTGACAGCCCTTAGCAAGTGTAAGATAAAGGTGAGAAACCTTATAACTGGTGAAAAGTGGAATGTAGACTACGTCATTGTAGATGACACACGATTGGTGCTGCTGTTAAGCAGGAAAGCAGCAGAATCAATGAAACTTATAACCATAAATTATGGCAATTTCGAGGCAGTGAACAAAGTTGTGCCAGCATGTGTTGATTTCGTAAAGAAATTTCCAGATGTTTTTGATGACAAACTTGGTTCCTTGCCCGGTGGTAAAGTCCATCTCACTGTTGCAGAAAATGCAGAGCCTTAACCAGCCCGTTCTATGCTAGAGGCCCGTAAGATGGCTGTAAAGAAAGAGCTTGATCGACTCGAGAGGTTGAATGTGATTTGTAAAGTAGATCAGCCAACAGATTGGGTGAATCAGATGTCGATTGCAGAAAAGAAGTCAGGTAACATGAGGATATGTCTTGACCCCATTCCTTTGAATGCTCACCTGAAACGCGAACATTACAGATTGCTCATCTTGGATGACGTTTTGCCTGAGCTGAGCAAAGTCACAGTTCTCAGTGTGTGATTTGCGGCATGGGTCTTGGCACTGTGAGCTAGATGATGAATCAAGTTTCTTGACCACATTTGCTACACGTTTTGGAAGATATGAATGTCAGTAGTGAGATATTTCAGAAGCGTTTGTGTTCTGCACTAGAAGTATTAGATGGTGTCCAGTGTGTTGCAGATGATGTGATTGTGCGTGGAATCAATGACAAAGATCATGATGAGAAGATGACCCGATTCTTGCAGGGCTGCATGAAGCAGGGAATCAAGCTGAACGCTGATGATTGTCAGTTTCGACCGAATGAAATTAGGTTCCTAGGGCATATTATTAGTGCACGTGGGCTCAAACCAGACCCAGCTAAGATTGAGGCTGTGCGGAATATGGAGCAACCCAAAGATGGAGAAGCTGTACATAGACTGAAAGGAATAGTTGGGTACCTATCCAGATTCGTACCCAAGCGTTCAGAAGTGATTAGTCCAATCACAAGACCCACTCATAAATATGTTGCATGGAGTTGGAGGCAGGCACAGGAAGAGTCCTTATGATAGAGTTGAAGCGACTGTTGACAAAGGCACCCATATTGACTTATTTTGATCCTTCGAAGCAGCTTGTTATCCAATGTGACGCTTGCGAACTTGGATTGTGTGCAACATTATTACAAGATGATCAACAACCAATCACGTATGCCAATCGTGCGCTCACAGACGTTGAAACTAGATACTCCATCATAGAGAAGGAAATGCTGGCCATAGTGTTTGCACTCGAAAAGTGGCACCAGTTCTCATATGGCCGACCAGTCATCGTAAATTCTGACCACTAGCCACTGCAATCTATTACATGCAAACCTCTAGACAGAGCGCCAACCAGACTGCAAGGTATGCTTGTGCGAGCATTAGCTTATGACATCAGTGTGAAGTATATGGAAGATCCAAAGATGTTCTTAGCTGCTACTTTGAGTCGTGCACATTTGCCATGTAATGTTAGCGATCCCAATGAGCTTGAGTTTGGAACTATCAATGCTGTCAGTTACCTACCCATGAGAAGTGAGCGAATTGAGCAGATTCGTCATGAAACGGATACTGATTCTACATTGTCCATGCTCAAAGATGCAATCCAGAAAGGATGGTCTGTAAAGGACAAGTCTCCCTCTCTCATTGCTGATTAGTATAGCATATGTGATGAATTGGCTGTTTGTGATGGGTTGATATTTAGAGGAGAGCGGCTCGTGATTCCTCAAAGCATGAAGAAGCAGACCATTAATGAGATTCATGGCAGTCATAGTAGCATTGATGGTTGCCTGAGATTAGCTCGAGATTATGGCTATTGTCCTGGCATGACCAATGACATACGTGAGATGGAGCAGAAGTATGCAGTGTGCAGAGAATTTGATATCTCTCAGCCTAAGGCGACTCTTAAATGCTCTGAAGTTCCAGAAAGACAATGGCAGACAGTGGACATTGATTTCCTCACGTTTGAACAGAAATCTTACATGGTCACAGTTTGCTACTATTCAAAGTTTTGGTAACTAGATCGTCTTTATGATACAACTGCGAAAGTAGTAATTCGCAAATGCAAGACCCATTTTGCACATTATGGAAAGCCGGATGTTATAGTAAGTGACTGTGGACCGCAGATTACATCAAGTGACTTCCAGCGATTCATGAAGGATTGGGACATCACGCACAAGACAAGTTCGCCTCATTGCCAATCAGTCAAACGGGAAGGCGGAGTCTGCAGTAAAGTCTGCAAAGAAGTTGCTTATAAAGACAGCAAAATCAGGTGGCGATTTTCATTTGGCGTTACTGAACACCAGGAATGGTCCCCAACAGAAGCCCAGCCCAAACGCTTTTTGGGCACACAACCAAGACAATGTTGCCTACATCACAGGAACTTCTCATGTCTGAGGTAGACAGGAGTGATATTGTCGAGCAGTTGCGAAGAGACCAGGCGAGGCAAGAAAACTGTTATAATAGAACAGCAAAAGACATGCTGGCTGCTGGCACTTGACCGTGATCCAGATTGTCAACTTTCGGTGAATGCTCGGTACTGTGTGCTAACTAGTTATTCAGCTGTTCGAATACCATTCACAGCTGTCACAACGGGTATAATCTCAAGTGTTACTAAGTCCCAACTGCCATCTCAAAATGGGTTTCCATTTCCTTGATTGGATCTAGGAAGCCCATAACAATTCGTGTTAACACAGAATCTGCGCATGGAGATTGTGGGCACTTGCATTTCAGTGGGTATGATTTGTCTCACAGATGCTGAGAATCTTATCACCATCTTCCGTTGCCAGGCAGCTTCGTTGTCTATGATTCCAATAATTCCTCCACCACCATTGCTAATTCTGGATCTGGCGATGGACTAAGGCGCTAAACCTTTAATGCGGTTTGGGGTGCAAACGGTCGAATGGCAGGAGTAGTAGTAGTAGTAGTAGTAGTAGTAGTAGTAGGAGGAGTAGTAGTAGTAGTAGTAGTAGTAGTAGTAGTAGTAGTAGTAGTAGTAGTAGTAGTAGTAGTAGTAGTAGTAGTAGTAGTAGTAGTAGTAGTCAAAGGGAGCACACGTGTCTTTTTGCGCTGCTAATATCGTTGAATTTGAGTGATTTCTACTGCTCATTTATGCTTGAGTTTTGTTCTAATTCTGTATAAGTGTGTATAGTTTTGTTTTGTAATATTCATTTTTGGAAATTTTGTTGTTTGAAGTTGCTATTTAAAGTGTTGATTTTGTCTTTTCGCAGTGACTGCGAGAGCCATTGTTCACTGTGGCGTCTTCTTCGTTCTCGTCCACGTTTAGGCGTTATTTTGGTAGTGTGTGTTGTTTGTTAACAGCCTGGTCATTTTCGGTTGCTCTATTCTTTCACTCGCTCGCCAGGATATATATTTATAGCTATTGCATTGAGCTCGTTCTGACACGCTTTGCACTCATGCATAATGTCTAGCGTGTACAAACAATGGCTAAGCCTGTGAGTCACTGCAGCTGGGCGGAGTGTGGGGGGGGGAGGCTATTGACGTCTATCACGGTTTGAAAGACATCGTCGGCTCTGGTCCCACAGTACTGAAAGATCTCATTATTATAAAGAGGAAAGTTTGGAATATTACCGTTTGTTCTGATAAGATTAAGAACAAGCTATTGGAAGACGGGCTGGTGGTTAATGGGGTGGCATGTAAGATTCAGGAGATCGATTGCTCGTGAAGGTCAAAGCACATCTAGAAATACCCAATGAGCGTATTAAATTGGAAATGGCAAAATATGGGGATGTATTGTCTATTGAAAGCGAGACATATGATTTTGAGCGTTCACTAGAAAATGGCTGTGAGGCGAGTCGGGATGCGGGATAGCGAATCTGCATTGCCCAGTGTATTGCGGGCGCACTGTCTATTGACAATGCATTCTTTTTACCAATATGGTACCGAGGGCAGATCAAGACATGCAGTATCTGTAGTAGGGTGACCCATTTGGCCAGCGCCTGTCCCCATAAGGACAAATGTCTACTGTGTGATGGCACTAACAACT
Organism: Chaetoderma sp. LZ-2023a; assembly: GCA_034401795.1. Lineage (NCBI taxonomy): Eukaryota > Metazoa > Mollusca > Caudofoveata > Chaetodermatida > Chaetodermatidae > Chaetoderma > Chaetoderma sp. LZ-2023a. The sequence goes on along the minus strand of CM067363.1, from coordinate 14,478,887 downwards.
ACAAATGGAATGCAAGATGGTCACAAATATTTCAGTGGTGGACAAGCAAAATGTAGATCAGAATCAACAGAAAAAATGTCAAGTTGGTAAATCTGTTACTGTAGCTGATGCACACAATCTGCTCATCCCAGTGTCAGTTCACGCTGAAAATTTGATAGACATATTGGAAGAAGGGGTACCTCAAACACCCGTGTCAGTGGCCAATCATAATGCTGCAACGTCATCAAATGTTAGTGCAAATCCATCACAGAATGACATTGATATGGAAGATGCTGAAGATGGCGAACTCGCTGATGCCTCTCCGAGCTTTTTCCCAGGTCAGACTAAATTCAGGTCGCAATCAACAGAAAGTGAAACAGATTTTGCACTAACGCCTGTAACTGAGACAGCTATTATTCTTCCAAATACCAAAGCAAAACCAAAGGTTATTAAACGACAGATAGAAGACCTGAGTTCGGGTGATGATGAAAATGAACAGGAAGATATAGATGATTCTATTTCAATAGCAGAATCTGATAGTTCAGTTCAAACACAACAGTCTCGGGGCTCTGGTGGTTTACTGGTCTGAAACTGCTGGAATTTTAGTACCATATATTACACAGAAAGGTGTACGATATAGGCATACGTGGAATGAGTCTGATATTGCCAAATATCAACATTTAACAATTGTTGACCTCTCAACCTCCGATTTCACTGCTAAAATGGGCAAATGGGCCAAGCAGGAGAAAAGTAAGAAACCAAAATCTAATTAGGTATAATGGCCAATATATTTGTATAGATTTGTATTTTTTATGATTATTTGTACATTAAATTGTAGCGGTCTCAATGACAAATTAAAACAACGATTATTGTTTGAGAAATTGCTGCAGCTTAGGGTTGATATTGCTCTGCTTTAGGAAACAAAGCTTCGAAGCCCTGAAGCCATCGAAAGTTTTAAACAACTTGCCCAAGGTGAAGTGTTTACATCTAATGCCACTGAGCCAAATCCAGGAGTTGCTATTTTATTTTTACCTAAATGTCTCGGGTCAGTAAACATCATTTCATCAGATACTGACACTGCTGGTCGGTGGGTTAAAGTTGCATGTGACGTCTCTGATACCAGAGTAAATATTATGTTGATTTATGCCCCAGCATCTCATGGGCCACGGGCTGCATTCTTCTCCAGCATTGCATCCGTGATCCATGATAGTTCAGAAAATCTTATTTTGTGAGGTGATTTTAATTGTATTTTAAACAAGGATAAAGATAGACGTTCATTATGTTATTATAAGGATACTACTCATTATCACTTAAAACAGATTTGTGATGCTGAAAATTTACTGGATAGCTATCGGCTTTTAGAACCTGATGATTATGATTTTACTAGGGTGACAACTAACGGCCAAACAGCATCTCGCTTAGATAGAATATATGTGTAAAGATTGCTTAAAGGCAATGTTGCACAGACACACATATGTTCAGTAACTTTCTCAGATCACAGTGTAGATTCTATAAGCATTGGCAATGCCGACTGGATAAACCGTGGTCCTGGGTTCTGGAAATTTAATTATTTCCTTAGTGCAGATTTGAAAATGCGCAACAGAAGATTTGATTTCATGGTGGGAAGAAGTAAAATTAGGTTTTGCTCACGTATCAAATCAATTTTTTAGTAAAAATGCAAAGAAAATGCGGAAAGATGTGAGAGCACAAGCGCCTGTTATTTCTACTTTTCCCTAAAGGTTGCAAATGGCGCAGTTCATTTAGTCGATTATCTGAATGAAATAAAGTGCAAACTGCACGTAATTGACAAGGAAAATGCTGAAGGCGCCAAAATAAGATCTAGAGGTCAAATGTACGAAGGAGAAAAAACCCACAACATATTACTGCAACCTTGAACGATTTAGAGGTGTAGAAAAATTGATTAGAAGCTTCCAAGTAGATCTCCAAGTGCTTAGCTCCAACACAGATATATTAGATGCTGTACAGAACCTCTATCAATCTCTGTACATATCAGAACCTATTGATGAGAAGCTAGTGCAAGATCTGCTTAATAATATTCAAGATAAGTTACCTCCTTCATCAGTTGATATGTCTGAACAGGACTTAAGTTTTGATGAAATAACAAAGTCCTTTAATACAATGAAAGCTGGCAAATCAGCAGGAGGGGATGGGCTTTGTGTAGAATTGTATCAAACATTCTGACATATTATTGATAAAACATTCCACGAAGTTGTCAGAGAAATCTTTCATCGAGACCATCTTTCCGAGACAATGTCACAAGCATATGTACGGATAATATATATAAAGGGTGATCACAGTGATTTGAAGAACTATAGACCCATTTCACTACTTGAAGTCGATTATAAAATTATATCCAGAGCTCTATTATTAATGCTTGGCGATGTGCTGGCAGATGTAATAAACCCTGACCAGACTTGTTCCATTCCAGGAAGATCTCTTTTAACTAATGCAATGATGATTCGCGACACGTAATTCAACTTGTGGAAACGGATAATATTCACGGAGCAATTGTCGGGTTAGACAATGAAAAGGCATTTGATCGACTGGAATGTGATTTTTTATTTATGTCGTTGAACCACTTAGGATTTGGACCAAATTTTATAAAATGGGTCCGAATATTATATGGAAATATTACCAGCAGATATGTTGTAAATAATTACGGTGGTCAACCTGTAACATTAGACCATCGGGGTTTTTCTCTGTCACCACTCTTATTTGTGATAGCCATGGAATCCCTAACTGCAACATTAAGATAGTAGTAGTAGTAGTAGTAGTAGTAGTAGTGGTGGTGGTAGTAGTAGTAGTAGTAGTAGTAGTAGTAGTAGTAGTAGTAGTAGTAGCAGCAGCAGCAGCAGCAGTAGTAGTAGTAGTAGTAGTAGTAGTAGTAGCGGTAGCAGTAGCAGCAGCAGCAGTAGTAGCAGTAGTAGTAGCAGCAGCAGTAGTAGTAGTAGTAGTAGTAGCAGCAGCAGCAGCAGCAGTAGTAGTAGTAGTAGTAGTAGTAGTAGTCGAAGTGAACGCACGCGTTTATTTAGCTCTGCAATTGCTGCCCGAATTTGCTAGTTTCTAGCGCGATTTTGTAGATAAATTTTATACATATATTTCGTATTAGTATTTCCTTTCAAACTTTATGTTTAATTTGTAAATTCTTGTCTTGGTTGGAGCGCATTTTGTGTCTCCATTTTCTAAAGGCATTCCTCTTAGCTGGCGGTTTCCGCCATTTAATAGGGTTCCTCTTACTGTGGTCAATGCAATACATTTCTCCCCACGCCAGTCTGCTATTTCTATAGTTCGTAGGCTAGCACAGTATATTTGGCAAGATCGCTTGAGTGAGTGGATTTAATTCCTTTGTCATTTGTAAGCACAAGCCTAGTTCTTTAACTATATAAATCCTTATAGTCAGTTGGCTGTCCACGGTCAACTCGAACAGACTAACAAATATATGACAGTAATATGTTAGTATGCATTAGGAAACCACTTTAATCGGTTAGGTGTTAGTGAACCACTTAGAAAGTGGTTCAAACTAACAAATATACGACTGTACTCTCTATTCGTATATTTGTTGGTAGACGTCAGGGTTTCAAAAGGGGACACTATTTATTTAGTGTTTAGCTCTTTCCCCGACGTCTTGGTGTTATATATTTGTATTATATATTGTAGTAGTATGGGGTTCCGCTTTTTATAAAACACCATGGCAACCTCATATAAGCGTACCCTGAGTCTTAAAATCACGACAAAGGCTTGGGGGGTTTCGGCAATTGAGGTGTATCATGGGTTGAAGGATGTAGTTGGGGCAGGGCCACGGGTCCTTCACGGTCTCGTTAATGTTTCCAAATCTGTATGGAATGTCGCCGTAGTTAATGAAGGTGTGAAGGAAAAGTTGCTCGACGAGGTCCTTGTCGTGAAGGGTGAGGTGTGTAATATGGAGGAAATAGATTCTGATCGTCTATTAGTCAAGATGAAGGTTCCATTAGAGATCCCAGATGAACGGGTTATCACTGAATTGATCAAGTATGGCAAAGTGGACAAAGTAGAACACGAGACCTATCCATTTGATCGAACCTTAGAAAATGGCATCAGAAGAATTTGGTTTGAAAAGGTAGAACATCCTCTCCCAAGCAAGGTCACCATAGATGGTCGATTTATCTTGCCATTATGGTTCAGGGGGCAAATCAAAGAGTGTAGAATCTGCTTAAGCACAGAACATCTTGCAACAGATTGTCCTAACAAAAACAAATGTCTAGTTTGTGGATCATCTGATCATTTTAAGTGGCGATGCCCGCAGAACAAATATGTCAAAAAGGCTGCTGATAAAAGTGCGGAGCAAGGTGTCTCTAAAGTGAATGTCATAGAACCGGTAGCTGCTGAGATTGTAGCTGAAATCCATACTAATGGGAAGCACGTTGCTAAGGAAAATATCATCGAACCAGTAGTTGCTGAGATTGTAGCTGAAGTCCATGTTAATGAGAAGCATGGGGAAAAAACTAAGAATCCAATCGCTGTAGTTGCAGGCGATGAAATAGAGGTTCTAGATGAGGGGCTAAGTCTTACTCCAGTAACAAGTCAATCCAAGTTTGATGTCAGAGGGGCTAATTCCACACAAGTTGAAGATGATGATCAATACCCTCTGGAAGAGAGTTTTAATTTAGGACAAGTAAAATTCAGGTCGCAAGATACTGAAACTAACTTTGATTTTCCACTGAGTACACTCAATCTAGACGATTTAAATAATATAGAGAAAGTAATTGGTGTCTCGGATAGATTGAGTGGAACAAAGCGACAGAAAGATGGAGAGAGTTCTGAATCAGAAATAGAGGAAAGTGATATAGAAGACGATAATATGTCAGTCGCTGAATCTGATATATCCATACAAACACAGAGTTCTAAATCACCTGATGAAATGGTCATGTACAGGTCAGAGGCAGGAGAGGTATTAGTTCCATATGTGACGGCAAATGGTGTTAAATATAGGCATCTGCGTCATGATTCAGATATATTAAAATATAAGCATTTGGAAAAAGTTGAGCTAAGTAATGCAGCGTTCGTGAGTAAAATAGGTAAATGGTCTAAGAGAGGGTCGAAAAAAAACAAAATCTAGTTAGCTTAATAATGGCGGTTTTACACAGCATTTTATTACCTTTTATGCTAATTTGCACACTCAATTGTAGAGGCTTAAATTGTGACATAAAGCAACGTCACTTACTAGAGACTCTGAAAAATGAGCAGATTGACATTGCTTTGATACAGGAAACAAAAATTCAGAAGTCAGAATTATACGATAATTTAGAAAAGATTTCTGTATCCAGAATATTTTATTCGTTATCTCAAGATAATAGTGCAGGCGTAGCAATAGTTATACTCCCTAGTTGTTCAGCCTATGTAAATATAATCTCTTCAGTATCAGGTGCAAATGGTTGCTGGGTGAGAGTCACGCTAGATATACAACAAACACGTATCACGTTGTTGTGTATATATGCACCTGCATCTCATCAACTACGTCGTAATTTTTTTAAGGAGATGTCTAAAACAGCACTAGATAACATCACTGAAAACTTAGTAATGGGTGGTGACTTTAATTGTGTCATAGACAAAGAAAATGACAGGAATGCAACTTCAACTTATACTGATACATCACATAGACTCCTAAAAGAAATATGTGATAATGAAAATTTAGTTGACACCTATAGAATATCAAAACCTCATGGTAAAGATCTTACATGTTTTTCGGTAGATGGTAAAGTTGGTTCAAGGATAGACAGAATTTATGTGAATAGTTTGTTAACAGGGTACTGGAGAGATGTTAATATTAAGCCAGTTGCATTCTCAGATCATAACATGGTTTGTGTAACCTTTGCCAATGCTGACTGGGTAACAAAAGGGGTCGGGTTTTGGAAATTAAACACAACACTGTTGGGAGAAGAATTTTATAAGAATAATATAGAGAGTTGTTGGCAACATTGGATTAATAGGAAAGCATCATATAAGAGCACATTGCAATGGTGGGAGGATGTAAAACTGGATTTAAAGTATGTTTCCCGAAAGTATGCTATTAGAAAAGCACAGGAAATACGCAAACGCAAGAAAACACTTCATCGATCACTGATGAAAATTAATGCTAAAGTAAATAATGGTGAAGATAATTATTATGAATTACTGGTTAAAATTAAAAGTAAAATAAGAGATATAGAACAATATGAGTTTGAGGGTGCTAAAATTAGAGCAAGAGCCCAGATGCACGCAGAAGGGGAAAAGCCAACCCGATATTTTTGCACATTAGAAAAAGCACGGGCAATAGATAAGGTGATGTGCTCATTAAACATGCCGGATGGTTCAACCGTCTTTACCAACAATGAAATGAGTACTATTGTATGCAATTACTATGAGTCATTGTACAAGTCAGAGGGAATTGATGAAGATGCAAAATTGGATTTGTTAGCAAATATAGACAAAAAGGTGTCAGACACAGGCAGTGAATTTTGTGATCAACCCTTAACACTAGAAGATTTAACTAAATCCCTTAAAGGTATGAAACTAGAAAAATCACCGGGGTGTGATGGCCTTCCAGTTGAATTTTACCAAACGTTTTGGCACCTTGTAGGTCCAATAATGGAAGAATTAGGCACTGAAATTTTTGAGAAAGGCCATTTACCACCAACTATGGCTAGGGCATACGTAAGGCTAATATATAAAGGAAATGATAGACGTCTAATTCAGAACTACAGACCAATTTCTCTACTATGTGTAGATTACAAAATAATATCCAGAGCACTAACATTGAAACTAGGTAGTGTTTTAGGAGAAATCATTGGAACAGAGTAGACATGTGCTGTACCCAGGAGGACAATTCTAACCAATACCATGGTAATAAGAGACCTTATACAATTGGTTGAGAAGGATAGCATCCCTTCAGCTGTGATTGCCTTGGACAATGAAAAGGCATTTGACCGTGTGGAATGGGATTTTCTTTTTAATTCTTTGCAATCGTTTGGGTTAGGCTCAAACTTTATTAAATGGGTTAAGATTTTATATACGGATATCAAGAGTAGCTATTTAGTGAACAATCAATTGTCCAGAGAAATTGTCTTAGAACGTGGGGTTAGACAGGGGTGCTCCCTATCGCCATTATTATTCGTTATTGTGATGGAATCACTTGGCATAGCATTGAGGCAAAATAATAACTTTCAAGGCATATGTATTCGTGGCATAGAAAGACCACTTAAGCTGTCACAATATGCTGATGACACAACTGTGTTTACCAGTTCAAACAATGATTTTGCAATTTTAAACCACGTACTAGAAAAGTTCCAAAATGCATCTGGTTTGAAAATCAATAAAGGAAAATCCAAAGGATTATTTTTGGGGCCATGGAAAGAGCGGAATGACCAGCCACTTGAAATCAATTGGTCTAATGATACCATTAAGATTTTAGGCATCTATTTTGGCAGGAAACCGAATACAATACAAAATTGGAATGAACGAGTATCTAAGCTTAAGAGAATATTAGCAAATTGGAAGCGTCGTCGTCTTTCAATCTTTGGTAGAGTGTTTGTTGTCAACAACTTGGCATTATCTGGGCTATGGTATACAGCATCTGTAGTACACATGCCAAAACATGTAGAAAAGGAGGTTAATGAGTTGATATTGTCATTCATATGGGAAGAAAAGAATCATTTAGTTTCCCATCGTGTTCTCAATAATGCTAAGTTAGAAGGAGGACTTGATTTAATTGATATTAAAGTGAAATGTGTTTCTTTAAGGTTAAAATTTTTGGATGATCTTATTACATCAGATGAGACATGGGCATGTGTTTCACGAGCTCTCATGGAGAGAAATGTAGAACCATTTCTGGCGGAGCATGTTTTTACCTCAAAGAAGGCACCTCCGAATAGCCACAGGATACCAGATGTGTTTAAAGATCAAGTTAAGGAGTTAGAAATATTTGACAGATACATGCCTCCACCTACGTGCTGGAAGGAAGTACTAGAACAGCAATTGTGGGGCAATAGTAATATATGTTATAACAATGCAGTACTTTATCTACCGTCCTTTGCAAAATATGGCATTCAACATTTATCTGATATGATACACCTTCAAACACGTAGATGGATTTCAATGCAAGAAGTAGCTAGAAAAACACATATGAGGCATATAGATGTCCAGCGGTTGCTAAATAAAATAAAACATGCTGTACCAAGTGAATGGTTTCGTCTGCCAAATGTAAATAATAATAGTTTGACTCCACAACCCGCATTAGTTTTTGATGATGAGATGTTAAAATACAAGATGAGATCCAAGGAATGGTACCATATTATGAGACGAAAACAAGTAACACCTCCCATAGCAATTAGGAGATGGGATGACTCAAGCTATAAACCATCCAGTTGGAAAAATGTATGGAAAATCTTACATTCTCCATACATACCAAATATGGCTCGTGATTTATTGTGGTGATTACTACATCGACGGCTATGGGTGGGACACTTGACATACAAGTGCAATATTACGACTTCTGATAGGTGTTACTTATGTCAAACAGACGAGGAAACAATCGAGCATTTATTTGCGGAATGTCCAATATCGTCACAATTTTGGGACTATATCAGCCAAATCTTGGCAAAATTTGGAGCGAAGACCATTGTTTTAGACACGCATGTAGTCTTATTTAGAGAATTTGGATCAAGCAGTGTAAATATCATAAAGTCTGAAAGGATTATTTTAATAACGATACTAACCATAGGTGTTTGGGCCATTTGGAAACATCGGTGTGCACAGACGAAAAATCCATCTATGGGCAATCACACTAGAGCGATAAAGGCAATATTTCGTTCATTGCTGCTGAATCATATTCCTTGCGAATATTTTAGATTAAAGCAGCATGGTAAAGAAAAAGTATTCAAGGACATATGGTGCAAAGCAAACATAGTTTCAGTAGAGTTGGGAGCTGTAAAAATAAATGAGCCTGCACTAGCTTAAATCATTTAATTACTACAGCGGATTTATCTGTGTCTTTTAATTAATCTGTGTCAGGTAATTCATTTTAGTCTGCACTTTGATATTGTTATGTTTAATAATTCATGTTAACAAATAAACAGACTGGGGTAATTTAATAATCAATCGATAAAGTAAGTTGCCAGTGAATTATAAAATTGTCCCAGGTAATTTTAAGAATTTGCACAGAGTTTTATAGGGTTATTTGTTCCCGGGTAATTTACAAAACCTTACAACAAAGTAAATCAAAAATGGAAACAAGAGCGCCATCTATTTCCATCTATTTTTCTGTAATCTTTCTGCTGACTATATATGTTATGCTACCCAAATGCTACTACGCCCGCTGATCTTTAAAGACTCAGCCCACTGGCGTCAATGATTGACTTATTTGTCATTGATTGACGAGTCACTTTTCATTTGTTGAATAGTTGCACTCGCCACACGGGCCTACTACCACACATGGATTGAATGGTAAGTTACAAAACCTTACAATAAAGTAAATTGAAAATGTAAACAAGAGCGCCATCAATTTTTCTGGAATTTTTCTGCCGACTATATGTATTATACTACCCAAATGCTACTACGCCCGCTGATCTTTAGAGAATCAGCCCACTGGCGTCAATGATCGACTTATTTGTCATAGATTGACGAGGCACTTTTCATTTGTTGGATAGTTGCACTCGCCACACGGGTCTACTACTACACCTGGGTTGAATAGTAATGCCTTTGTTAAGTTTTGTTTTGCTATCGGAGCTTTATCAGCCTATTGTTTTGTATCTATACTTTTTAAGCCATATGTATTTATAGATTTTATTAATGCTCATTAGTTATCATTGTTTTGGTGTAATATTAATCAAGATTACTAGTTCACCAGGTTTTTTTCTGGGGGTTTGCAAGCCTTTTTAAAGGAGTTCCTCCGTGAAGTTTGTCCGACTGCGTCAGCGTCGGTTTTTCAAAAAAAAAAAAGAAGAAAAAAAGTAGTAGTAGTAGTAGTAGTAGTAGTAGTAGTAGTAGTAGTAGTAGTAGTAGTAGTAGTAGTAGTAGCAGCAGCAGTAGCAGCAGCAGTAGTAGTAGTAGTAGTAGTAGTAGTAGTAGTAGCAGCAGCAGTAGCAGCAGCAGTAGTAGCAGTAGTAGTAGTAGTAGTAGTAGTAGTAGCGGTAGTAGTAGTAGTAGAAGAAGTAGTAGTAGTAGTAGTAGTAGTAGTAGTAGTAGTAGTAGCAGCAGCAGTAGCAGCAGCAGCAGTAGTAGTAGTAGTAGTAGTAGTAGTAGTAGTAGCGGTAGTAGTAGTAGTAGTAGTAGTAGTAGTAGTAGTAGTAGTAGTAGTAGTAGTAGCAGCAGCAGTAGCAGCAGCAGTAGTAGCAGTAGTAGTAGTAGTAGTAGTAGTAGTAGTAGTAGTAGTAGTAGTAGCAGCAGCAGCAGTAGCAGCAGCAGTAGTAGCAGTAGTAGTAGTAGTAGTAGTAGTAGCAGCAGCAGTAGTAGTAGTAGTAGTAGTAGTGGTAGCGGTAGTAGTAGTAGTAGTAGTAGTAGTAGTAGTAGTAGTAGTAGCAGCAGCAGTAGCAGCAGCAGTAGTAGTAGTAGTAGTAGTAGTAGTAGTAGTAGTTGCGGTAGTAGTAGTAGTAGTAGTAGCAGCAGCAGTAGCAGCAGCAGTAGTAGCAGTAGTAGTAGTAGTAGTAGTAGTAGGAGTAGTAGTAGCGGTAATAGCACCAGCAGTAGTAGTAGTAGTAGTAGTAGTAGTAGTAGTAGTAGTAGTAGTAGTAGTAGTAGTAGCAGCAGCAGTAGCAGCAGCAGTAGTAGCAGTAGTAGTAGTAGTAGTAGTAGTAGTAGTAGTAGTAGCAGCAGCAGCAGCAGTAGCAGCAGCAGTAGTAGCAGTAGTAGTAGTAGTAGTAGTAGTAGTAGTAGTAGTGGTAGTAGTAGTAGTAGTAGTAGTAGTAGTAGTAGTCGAATTGAACGCACGCGTTTATTTAGCTCTGCAATTGCTGCCCGAATTTGCTAGTTTCTAGCGCGATTTTGTAGATAAATTTTATACATATATTTCGTATTAGTATTTCCTTTCAAACTTTATATTTAATTTGTAAATTCTTGTCTTGGTTGGAGCGCATATTGTGTCTCTATTTTCTAAAGGCATTCCTCTTAGCTGGCGGTTTTCGCCATTTAATAGGGCTCCTCTTACTGTGGTCAATGCAATACATTTCTCCCCGCGCCGGTCTGCTATTTCTATAGATCGTAGGCTAGCGCATTGTATTTGGCAAGATCGCTTGAGTGAGTGGATTTAATTCCTTTGTCATTTGTAAGCACACGCCTAGTTCTTTAACTATATTACTCCTTATAGTCAGTTGGCTGTCCACGGTCAACTCGAACAGACTAACAAATATATGACTTGACTATTTAATCATATATTTGTTAGCATACTTTAATCGGCTAGGTGTTAGTGAACCACTTAGAAAGTGGTTCAAACTAACAAATATACGACTGTACTCTCTATTCGTATATTTGTTGGTAGACGTCAGGGTTTCAAAAGGGGACACTATTTATTTAGTGTTTAGCTCTTTCCCCGACGTCTTGGTGTTATATATTTGTATTATATATTGTAGTAGTATGGGGTTCCTCTTTTTATAAAACACCATGGCAACCTCATATAAGCGTACCCTGAGTCTTAAAATCACGACAAAGGCTTGGGGTATTTCGGCAATTGAGGTGTATCATGGGTTGAAGGATGTAGTTGGGGCAGGGCCACGGGTCCTTCAAGGTCTCGTTAATGTTTCCAAATCTGTATGGAATGTCACCGTAGTTAATGAAAGTGTGAAGGAAAAGTTGCTCGACGAGGTCCTTGTCGTGAAGGGTGAGGTGTGTAATGTGGAGGAAAAATATTCTGATCGTCTATTAGTCAACATGAAGGTTCCATTAGAGATCCCAGATGAACGGGTTATCACTGAATTGATCAAGTATGGCAAAGTGGACAAAGTAGAACACGAGACCTATCCATTTGATCGAACCTTAGAAAATGGCATCAGAAGAATTTGGTTTGAAAAGGTAGAACAACCTCTCCCAAGCAAGGTCACCATAGATGGTCGATTTATCTTGCCATTATGGTACAGGGGGCAAATCAAAGAGTGTAGAATCTGCTTAAGCACAGAACATCTTGCAACAGATTGCCCTAACAAAAACAAATGTCTAGTTTGTGGATCATCTGATCATTTTAAGTGGCGATGCCCGCAGAACAAATATGTCAAAAAGGGTGCTGATAAAAGTGCAGAGCAAGTTGTCTCTAAAGAGAATGTCATAGAACCGGTAGCTGCTGAGATTGTAGCGGAAATTCATACTAATGGGAAGCACGCTGCTAAGGAAAATGTCATCGAACCAGTAGTTGCTGAAATTGTAGCTGAAGTCCATGTTAATGAGAAGCATGGGGAAAAAACTAAGAATCCAATCGCTGTAGTTGCAGGCGATGAAATAGAGGTTCTAGATGAGGGGATAAGTCTTGCTCCAGTAACAAGTCAATCCAAATTTGATGACAGAGAGGCTAATTCCACACAAGTTGAAGATGATGATCAATACCCTCTGGAAGAGAGTTTTAATTTAGGACAAGTAAAATTCAGGTCGCAAGATACTGAAACTAACTTTGAATTTCCACTGAGTACACTCAATCTAGACGATTTAAATAATATAGAGAAAGTAATTGGTGTCTCGGATCGATTGAGTGGAACAAAGCGACAGAAAGATGGAGAGAGTTCTGAATCAGAAATAGAGGAAAGTGATATAGAAGACGATAATATGTCAGTCGCTGAATCTGATATATCCATTCAAACACAGAGTTCTAAATCACCTGATGAAATGGTCATGTACAGGTCAGAGGCAGGAGAGGTGTTAGTTCCATATGTGACGGCAAATGGTGTTAAATATAGGCATCTGCGTCATGATTCAGATATATTAAAATATAAGCATTTGGAAAAAGTTGAGCTAAGTAATGCAGCGTTTGTGAGTAAAATAGGTAAATGGTCTAAGAGAGGGTCGAAAAAAACAAAATCTAGTTAGCTTAATAATGGCGGTTTTACACAGCATTTTATTACCTTTTATGCTAATTTGCACACTCAATTGTAGAGGCTTAAATAGTGACATAAAGCAACGTCACTTACTAGAGACTCTGAAAAATGAGCAGATTGACATTGCTTTGATACAGGAAACAAAAATTCAGAAGTCAGAATTATACGATAATTTAGAAAAGATTTCTGGATCCAGAATATTTTATTCGTTATCTCAAGATAATAGTGCAGGCGTAGCAATTGTTATACTCCCTCGTTGTTCAGCCTATGTAAATATAATCTCTTCAGTATCAGGTGCAAATGGTCGCTGGGTGAGAGTCACGCTAGATATACAACAAACACGTATCACGTTGCTGTGTATATATGCACCTACATCTCATCAACTACGTCGTAATATTTTAAGGAGATGTCTAAAACAGCACTAGATAACATCACTGAAAACTTAGTAATGGGTGGTGACTTTAATTGTGTCTTAGACAAAGAAAATGACAGGAATGCAACTTCAACTTTTACTGATACATCACATAGACTCTTAAAAGAAATATGTGATAATGAAAATTTAGTGGACACCTATAGAATATCAAAACCTCATGGTAAAGATCTTACATGTTTTTCGGTAGATGGTAAAGTTGGTTCAAGGATCGACAGAATTTATGTGAATAGTTTGTTAACAGGGTACTGGAGAGATGTTAATATTAAGCCAGTTGCATTCTCCGATCATAACATGGTTTGTGTAACCTTTGCCAATGCTGACTGGGTAACAAAAGGGGTCGGGTTTTGGAAATTAAACACAACACTGTTGGGAGAAGAATTTTATAAGAATAATATAGAGAGTTGTTGGCAACATTGGATTAATAGGAAAGCATCATATAAGAGCACATTGCAATGGTGGGAGGATGTTAAACTGGATTTAAAGTATGTTTCCCGAAAGTATGCTATTAGAAAAGCACAGGAAATACGCAAACGCAAGAAAACACTTCATCGATCACTGATGAAAATTAATGCTAAAGTAAATAATGGTGAAGAGAATTATTATGAATTACTGGTTAAAATTAAAAGTAAAATAAGAGATATAGAACACTATGAGTTTGAGGGTGCAAAAATTAGAGCAAGAGCCCAGATGCACGCAGAAGGGGAAAAGCCAACCCGATATTTTTGCGCATTAGAAAAAGCACGGGCAATAGATAAGGTGATGTGCTCATTAAACATGCCGGATGGGTCACCGTCTTTACCAACAATGAAATGAGTACTATTGTATGCAATTACTATGAGTCATTGTACAAGTCAGAGGGAATTGATGAAGATGCAAAATTGGATTTGTTAGCAAATATAGACAAAAAGGTGTCAGACACAGGCAGTGAATTTTGTGATCAACCCTTAACACTAGAAGATTTAACTAAATCCCTTAAAGGTATGAAACTAGAAAAATCACCGGGGTGTGATGGCCTTCCAGTTGAATTTTACCAAACGTTTTGGCACCTTGTAGGTCCAATAATGGAAGAATTAGGCACTGAAATTTTTGAGAAAGGCCATTTACCACCAACTATGGCTAGGGCATACGTAAGGCTAATATATAAAGGGAATGATAGACGTCTAATTTAGAACTACAGACCAATTTCTCTACTATGTGTAGATTACAAAATAATATCCAGAGCACTAACATTGAAACTAGGTAGTGTTTTAGGAGAAATCATTGGAACAGAGCAGACATGTGCTGTACCCAGGAGGACAATTCTAACCAATACCATGCTAATAAGAGACCTTATACAATTGGTTGAGAAGGATAGCATCCCTTCAGCTGTGATTGCCTTGGACAATGAAAAGGCATTTGACCGTGTGGAATGGGATTTTCTTTTTAATTCTTTGCAATCGTTTGGGTTAGGCTCAAACTTTATTAAATGGGTTAAGATTTTATATACGGATATCAAGAGTAGCTATTTAGTGAACAATCAATTGTCCAGAGAAATTGTCTTAGAACGTGGGGTTAGACAGGGGTGCTCCCTATCGCCATTATTATTCGTTATTGTGATGGAATCACTTGGCATAGCATTGAGGCAAAATAATAACTTTCAAGGCATATGTATTCGTGGCATAGAAAGACCACTTAAGCTGTCACAATATGCTGATGACACAACTGTGTTTACCAGTTCAAACAATGATTTTGCAATTTTAAACCACGTACTAGAAAAGTTCCTACATGCATCTGGTTTGAAAATCAATAAAGGAAAATCTAAAGGATTATTTTTGGGGCCATGGAAAGAGCGGAATGACCAGCCACTTGAAATCAATTGGTCTAATGATACCATTAAGATTTTAGGCATCTATTTTGGCAGGAAACCGAATACAATACAAAATTGGAATGAACGAGTATCTAAGCTTAAGAGAATATTAGCAAATTGGAAGCGTCGTCGTCTTTCAATCTTTGGTAGAGTGTTTGTTGTCAACAACTTGGCATTATCTGGGCTATGGTATACAGCATCTGTAGAACACATGCCAAAACATGTAGAAAAGGAGGTTAATGAGTTGATATTGTCATTCATATGGGAAGAAAAGAATCATTTAGTTTCCCATCGTGTTCTCAATGATGCTAAGTTAGAAGGAGGACTTGATTTAATTGATATTAAAGTGAAATGTGTTTCTTTAAGGTTAAAATTTTTGGATGATCTTATTACATCAGATGAGACGTGGGCATGTGTTTCACGAGCTCTCATGGAGAGAATTGTAGAACCATTTCTGGCGGAGCATGTTTTTACCTCAAAGAAGCCACCTCCGAATAGCCACATGATACCAGATGTGTTTAAAGATCAAGTTAAGGAGTTAGAAATATTTGACAGATACATGCCTCCACCTACGTGCTGGAAGGAAGTACTAGAACAGCAATTGTGGGGCAATAGTAATATATGTTATAACAATGCAGTACTTTATCTACCGTCCTTTGCAAAATATGGCATTCAACATTTATCTGATATGATACACCCTCAAACACGTAGATGGATTTCAATGCAAGAAGTAGCTAGAAAAACACATATGAGGCATATAGATATCCAGCGGTTGCTAAATAAAATAAAACATGCTGTACCAAGTGAATGGTTTCGTCTGCCAAATGTAAATAATAATAGTTTGACTCCACAACCCGCATTAGTTCTTGATGATGAGATGTTAAAATACAAGATGAGATCCAAGGAATGGTACCATATTATGAGACGAAAACAAGTAACACCTCCCATAGCAATTAGGAGATGGGATGACTCAAGCTATAAACCATCCAGTTGGAAAAATGTATGGAAAATCTTACATTCTCCATACATACCAAATATGGCTCGTGATTTATTGTGGCGATTACTACATCGACGGCTATGGGTGGGACACTTGACATACAAGTGCAATATTACGACTTCTGATAGGTGTTACTTATGTCAAACAGACGAGGAAACAATCGAGCATTTATTTGCGGAATGTCCAATATCGTTACAATTTTGGGACTATATCTGCCAAATCTTGGCAAAATTTGGAGCGAAGACCATTGTTTTAGACACGCATGTAGTCTTATTTAGAGAATTTGGATCAAGCGGTGTAAATATCATAAAGTCTGAAAGGACTATTTTAATAACGATACTACCCATAGGTGTTTGGGCCATTTGGAAACATCGGTGTGCACAGACGAAAAATCCATCTATGGGCAATCACAATAGAGCGATAAAGGCAATATTTCGTTCATTGCTGCTGAATCATATTCCTTGCGAATATTTTAGATTAAAGCAGCATGGTAAAGAAAAAGTATTCAAGGACATATGGTGCAAAGCAAACATAGTTTCAGTAGAGTTGGGAGCTGTAAAAATAAATGAGCCTGCATTAGCTTAAATCATTTAATTACTACAGCGGATTTATCTGTGTCTTTTAATTAATCTGTGTCAGGTAATTCATTTTAGTCTGCACTTTGATATTGTTATGTTTAATAATTCATGTTAACAAATAAACAGACTGGGGTAATTTAATAATCAATCGATAAAGTAAGTTGCCAGTGAATTATAAAATTGTCCCAGGTAATTTTAGGAATTTGCACAGAGTTTTATAGGGTTATTTGTTCCTGGGTAATTTACAAAACCTTACAACAAAGTAAATCAAAAATGGAAACAAGAGCGCCATCTATTTCCATCTATTTTTCTGTAATCTTTCTGCTGACTATATATGTTATGCTACCCAAATGCTACTACGCCCGCTGATCTTTAAAGACTCAGCCCACTGGCGTCAATGATTGACTTATTTGTCATTGATTGACGAGTCACTTTTCATTTGTTGAATAGTTGCACTCGCCACACGGGCCTACTACCACACATGGATTGAATGGTAAGTTACAAAACCTTACAATAAAGTAAATTGAAAATGTAAACAAGAGCGCCATCAATTTTTCTGGAATTTTTCTGCCGACTATATGTATTATACTACCCAAATGCTACTACGCCCGCTGATCTTTAGAGAATCAGCCCACTGGCGTCAATGATTGACTTATTTGTCATAGATTGACGAGGCACTTTTCATTTGTTGGATAGTTGCACTCGCCTCACGGGTCTACTACTACACCTGGGTTGAATAGTAATGCCTTTGTTAAGTTTTGTTTTGCTATCGGAGCTTTATCAGCCTATTGTTTTGTATCTATACTTTTTAAGCCATATGTATTTATAGATTGTATTAATGCTCATTAGTTATCATTGTTTTGGTGTAATATTAATCAAGATTACTAGTTCACCAGGTTTTTTCTGGGGGTTTGCAAGCCTTTTTAAAGGAGTTCCTCCGTGAAGTTTGTCCGACTGCGTCAGCGTCGGTTTTTCAAAAAAAAGAAGAAAAAAAGTGGTAGTAGTAGTAGTAGTAGCAGCAGCAGTAGCAGCAGCAGTAGTAGCAGTAGTAGTAGTAGTAGTAGTAGTAGCAGCAGCAGTAGCAGCAGCAGTAGTAGCAGTAGTAGTAGCAGCAGCAGTAGTAGTAGTAGTAGTAGTAGTAGTAGTAGTAGCAGCAGCAGTAGCAGCAGCAGTAGTAGCAGTAGTAGTAGTAGTAGTAGTAGTAGTAGTAGTAGCAGCAGCAGTAGTAGCAGTAGTAGCAGTAGTAGTAGTAGTAGTAGTAGTAGTAGTAGCGGTAGTAGTAGTAGTAGTAGTAGTAGTAGTAGTAGTAGTAGTAGTAGTAGTAGTAGTAGTAGCAGCAGCAGTAGCAGCAGCAGCAGTAGTAGTAGTAGTAGTAGTAGTAGTAGTAGCGGTAGTAGTAGTAGTAGTAGTAGTAGTAGTAGCAGCAGCAGCAGTAGCAGCAGCAGTAGTAGTAGTAGTAGTAGTAGTAGTAGTAGTAGCAGCAGTAGCAGTAGCAGCAGCAAGGTAAATGTACACCATTAGTTCCAGTCAATTTGTGTGTTTGTCAGACGGGTGGTTGCGAATGGTATATCTTTACATCTTAGTAAACATTCTGTTAAATATTTTGAAACTAATTTGACAGCCTATTGTTGAACAATTTAAAATAAATTTGGCAGAGCGCTGTTGTTGCCGCAGGCAGAAACAGGACCCAGTCAAATTAGTCTCACAATATCCAGCAGTTTGTCTGCATAGCTACCTTGAAATTGGCATTCTGGGAATTCAGGACGCAAAACGAGTCCAACACGCCCAGAATCATGGGCGGAGCTTAGCTAGACATGGATGGCTAATGGGTCTATTGGTTGGACTAATAATAACTGCTGATTCACCAATCCCAGCTAAAACACATCAAACTGTGTTGCACTCTGTGAACCTTTCACATAATATTTGGAATGGCTCATTCAGGTAAAATGTATCTTACCTGATTATATTATGGCATGCATATTTTGTACATAATTTTGCTTATATAACTATTAATTAAAATAGAGTAAAACGCCATATAACAATTAATTAAAATGGAAGAATATGCCAGATAACTATTAGTTAAAATGGAATAACATACCATATAACTATTACTTAAATGGAATAACATACAATATAACTATTACTTAAATGGAATAACATGGCGTGTGTAATATTGTGATCTTCATGCATTATTGTGAATATTGGTGTACACAGCTATAGACATTGTACATATTATTCCCAAATCTCCACCATATCGCTATTATTATCCCACGTTAACCAATGTTAACTCTTTCAACGATAACGCCATGTACTTTGTAACGACCCTCTGTTTGTTATTTTGAGAATAAAGTGCCTGGAAGCAGCTGCTGCCTAAGTGAGCAATGCCTTCCAGTTATGTTGATTTCAAAATAGTCAACATTCAGTTCCTTACAAAGTGTAGGACTTGTCAGTCTATGGCGTTATCATTGAAAGAGTCAACAATTGTTAGCCTGGGATAATAATAGCGTTATAACGGTACTGAACAGCATTCAAAATCAACTTTGAAAATCAAAAACCAGCACATGGCACGTTATCTATTTTAATTTTAAAATTTATAACACAAAATTATTTATAAAATGCACATGACATAATATCATTGAGGATTCCAAAATTTCGTGGTCAGCGTTTTGTGCCCAACAATAACATACATAGGAAAAACAGCAAGCGTTTATGGGTTGTACTTCCATTGCTGAATGAATCTGTGCAGCCATATAATTAACATAATACAATTGATGTATCCCATGTGCCATTCAAGAATATGACGTCATACATAATTATGTCACTTGTAGGCTGACATCACAATCATAATTGACAGAGAATACGCCATTTGGAAACTGGAATAGCCTGTCAAGTATGTAAATTGTACGTCTTGATGGATTTAATATATAATAAACATTCGGTTGAATATTGTGAAACTAATTTGACTGGGCGTTGTTGCAACAACAACCACTCAAATTAGTTTCAAATATTCAACATATTACCTGTATTGGAAGTCCGGCAAGTCGGGGTTCAAAATATGTAAATCGATCCCAGCACACACACAGCATGTGGGAATGGATTAGCTAGCAATTTCCACTTTCGTCAATTTTTATGCGTAAGATAGAGAGATATATGTTCCTCATATATGAAAGATCAACAGAAGCAGTTAATCAAATACATTGAATCAATAGCTCTAGGTCAAATTGGCTTCAGTTTATTCAACAGAAAAAGCCAATTCCAACTCGGCTGTGACAGAGATCACAGAAACCACTTGATATAGCATCCCTTCCAGCTGTGACAGAGTACACAGAAACCACTGGAGATATCATCCCTTCCAGCTGGGACAGAGTACACAGACCACTGGATATAGCTTCCCTTCCAGGTGTGACAGTGCCATAGAAACCACTGGATGTATCATCCCTTCTGACTGTGACGGATGACACAGAAACCACTGGATATAGCATCCCGTCCAGCTGTGACAGTGCCATAGAAACCACGGGATATAACATCCCTTCCAGCTGTGACAGAGCACACAGAAACCACTGGATAGAGCATCCCTTCCAGCTGTGACAGAGTACACAGACCACTGGATATAGCATCCCTTCCAGCTGTGACAGAACACACAGAAACCACTGAATATAGCTTCCCTTCCAGCTGTGACAGAGTACACAGACCACTGGATATAGCATCCCTTCCAGCTGTGACAGAGTACACAGACCACTGGATATAGCATCCCTTCCAGCTGTGACAGAGTACACAGACCACTGGATATAGCATCCCTTCCAGCTGTGACACAGTACACAGACCACTGGATATAGCATCCCTTCCAGCTGTGACAGAGTACACAGACCACTGGATATAGCATCCCTTCCAGCTGTGACAGAGTACACAGACCACTGGATATAGCATCCCTTCCAGCTGTGACAGAGTACACAGACCACTGGATATAGCATCCCTTCCAGCTGTGACAGAGCACATAGAGACCACTGGATATAGCATCCCTTCCAGCTGTGACAGAGTACACAGACCACTGGATATAGCATCCCTTCCAGCTGTGACAGAGTACACAGACCACTGGATATAGCATCCCTTCCAGCTGTGACAGAGTACACAGACCACTGGATATAGCATCCCTTCCAGCTGTGACAGAGTACACAGACCACTGGATATAGCATCCCTTCCAGCTGTGACAGAGTACACAGACCACTGGATATAGCATCCCTTCCAGCTGTGACAGAGTACACAGACCACTGGATATAGCATCCCTTCCAGCTGTGACAGAGTACACAGACCACTGGATATAGCATCCCTTCCAGCTGTGACAGAACACACAGAAACCACTGGATATAGCATCCCTTCCAGCTGTGACAGAGTACACAGACCACTGGATATAGCATCCCTTCCAGCTGTGACAGAGCACACAGAAACCACTGGAGATATCATCCCTTCCAGCTGTGACAGAGCACACAGAAACCACTGCATATAACATCACTTCCAGCTGTGACAGTGCCATAGAAACCACTGGAGATATCATCCCTTCCAGCTGTGACGGAGTACACAGACCACTGGATATAGCATCCCTTCCAGCTGTGACAGAGCACACAGAAACCACTGGAGATATCATCCCTTCCAGCTGTGACGGATGACACAGACACCACTGGACATAGCATCCCTTACAGCTGTGACAGTGCCATAGAAAACACTGGCTATAGCATCACCTCCAACTGTAATGGACGATACAGAAACCACTGGATATACCATCCCTTCCAGCTGTGACAGCACGCTCACAGAAACCACCGAATAGATCATCCCTGCCAGCAATGCCTCGGTTATTAACATCGAAACCAGTTTGCTCAATTGGAAAGTCAAGGAGGCTATTGACATATACAAACACCAACAAATCAGAAATCAGGACGAGGGCTACAGCATACTGGTGTTCTACCAATAAATGCTGTCACGTGTCTCCGCAAGAAATGACAAGAGCGACGTAGCCAATGGCGGCCAGTTGGTGCTGAAGAGAGTACAGAGATGGCCATGATCATGAAAGCAACACTCAAACAAATTCTACATCCCGGAGAGGTAACAAATTTTCAATATTATTATGCTACTACTACTACTACTACTACTACTACTACTACTACTACTACTACTACTACTACTACTACTACTACTACTACTACTACTACTCTACTACTACTACTACTACTACTACTACTACTACTACTACTACTACTACTACTACTACCGCTACTACTACTACTACTACTACTACTACTACTACTACTACTACTACTACTACTCAAATGGTTATCTCGGCTTAATTTTACAAGATTACAATTGCACATTAAGATACAGTTAGATTGGTGTTCTACCAATAAATGCTGTCACGTGTCTCCGCAAGAATTGACAAGAGCGACGTAGCCAATGGCAGCCAGTTAGTGCTGAAGAAGGCACAGAGATGGCCATGGTCATGAAAGCGACACTCAAACAAATTCTACATCCCGGAGAGGTAACTAATTTTCAATATTATTATGCTACTCCTACTTTTTTTTTTTTGTGGAAAATCCGACGCTGACGCAGTCGGATACACTTCACGGAGGAACTCCTTTAAAAAGGCTTGCAAACCCCCATAAAAAACCGGTTGAAATAGCAGGCTTTATTAATAGAATAACAATACAAACCTAACATGTCAAAACATGCAAGCTAAAATACTCTATTATCATATACCACAACCGTGGCATAACTACATAGAAAACATAATTAATAAAGAGCTGATGACATAACATAATTCAACAAAGACATTGCTATTTGCACACCGTGTAGTAGTAGGCCCAAATGGCGAGCATAGCTAACCAACATGTGGTAAAGAGACTCATCAATAATTAGCAGTAAGCTACTGCTAATCATTGATGCCATTGAGCCGATTCATGACCGGCAGGCTAAGTAGATCGTATGTGGTTTAACGTAGCACACCGTATAGTAGTAGGGCCAAATGGCAAGTGCAGCTCGCCAACAAGTGGTGAGGTGACTCATCAATAAGTAACAAAAAGTCACTCATTGACGCCAGTTAGCTGATTCTTAAATACCCAAACGGACGTAGTAGCCTTTATATGATATAATGCACAACGCAAAAGTATACAAACTATGACTACTTAGATGGCGCTTTGGGTTCACATTCTAAATTTACTTCATTGTAAGTTTTTGCAAATTACCCTGGAACAAATACACCTACAGTAAATATTTACAACAGGAAGCTAATTGTATGATATCACACTCTGATAACTTGAAAATCGGATCACCTCCAGATATTGACATAATGCTCATTTGATATTTAAATATACTGATCCCAAGGTTAGGATATTCGTCAATATTAGAGTCTCCTAAGGCATTAAAATTTTTAAAATAAAGGTAATTAAATTAAATTAAAATAGCATTTATCAATATACAGCAAGCAGCGAGTGTGCTAGCTTATACAAGATCCGCTTCTGATATTTTTAGATATCCGTATTCAATTGATACTAGGCCAGTTTTGCATCATACGTCTTTAAATCTACTTTCTCTCCCATGTTCTACTAGCCTGTAAAATTCACAATGAATGCAGTTTATCAACAATGATCGAAATATAGCTTGTATGGCTCTCTGATGGTTGTTGCCGGTTTTATCTCTGGCCTCTGAACACCGATGCTTCCAGATGGCCCACACTCCTACAGATAACAGGGTTATTAACAATTCTTTCTCCTTGCTATTAATGATTCGTCCGATAGTTGAGCAATCTTTGAACAAAATTGTTTCAGCCACTAAATTCACATATTTGGTTCCAAATTTAGCAAGGAGCATATTGATATATACCCAAAGGCCTGTAGTTATGCGACACTGAGCAAATAGATGGTCTATCGTTTCCTCCTCAGTATTACATAATAAGCACCGGTCTGTACTTGATATTTTACACATATAAGTAAGATGGCCGACCCATAGCCTTCGATGGAGTAATCGCCATGCCAGGTCCCGTGCATTTCCTGGTAGACAAGGTAGATGTATTGCTTTCCAGGCATTTTTCCAGTTCTTTGGCGTGCATCATAAATTGTTCCAATGCCTAACCACAATAGGAGTCTGTCTCCGACTTTGCATTAGAATTATATACCAGTCTCTAGATGCCATGTTGTATTTTATATGTTCTGACATAAATACTAATGTTGGTTGCAACATATCAATGTTGCCACGTGCTTTCGGCAATTTGAACCATACAGCAGGTATTGCATTCTTTATTCTAACAAATAAGCGCTGAGCATCAATACGTCTCATTGATGTTATTCTTGCTACATCTTGCATCGCAATCCATTTACGAGATTTCGAATTTACCACGTCACGTAAATATTGAATACCATTTTTGGCCATATATAATACATCATCATTATCACGAATCAACTCGTTGCCCCAAAGACGTTGCTCTATGGCATCTTCCCAACAATTGGGTTGTGGCATTGATCGTGTAAATATTGTTACGGCTTCGAGCTGTTCTTTATATACATTTGGAATCTTTTGATGATTAGGTGGCAGTTTATTGCACATAAATAAACATTCTACTGGAAATGGATCTACGTACCTTTGTAGAAGTGTCCTTGAAACACTTGACCAAGATGAGTTTGATGTAAGTAACTTATTCAAGAATTTCAATTTTAAAGAAGCACACTTTGCTGAAACATTAACCAAATCCAGGCCTCCGGCATACTTTTCATTGGTGAAGATTGACTGTGATACTAAATGGGCTTTGTCTTCCCATAAGAAGGACAAAAGTAACGTGTTGACCTTTGATTCTACTGATTTCGGCATATGAACTACAGAAGCGGTATACCACAGTCCGGATAAAATTAAATTATTAAGGACAAATGTCCTGCCAAAGACAGTTAGGCGACGTCGTTTCCAATTTAGTAATGCACACTTTAGCTTGGATATCCTTTCTTCCAAGTTTAGTAATACATTTTGTTCTCTACTAATGTAAATACCCACAATTTTTATGACATCATTTGAGCAGTTAATATCCATCACATTATCAGTTCTGCCCTTCCAATCGCCCAAAAACAATCCCTTAGATTTATCTTTATTGACTTTAAGTCGTGATGCCTTTTGAAAATCTATTAATACTCCATTTAAAATTCTAAAATCGTATTTTTACCCGCAAACATAGTCGTATCATCTGCATATTGAAAAACCTTTAGTGGCCTTTCTACGCCACGCATACATATTCCTTGAAAGTCATTGTGTTGCCTCGATGTTGCCCCCGATGATTCCATAGCTATGACGAATAGAAGCGGGGACAGCGAGCAACCCTGCCTGACACCTCGTTCCAACACTACAGGTTTGGATAGATGATTGTTGACTAAATAGCAACTTGTTATATCAGTATATAAAATATTGACCCATTTAATAAATCTTGAACCAAAGCCAATATGGTCTAAAGACTTAAACAAGAAATCCCATTCTAGTCTGTCAAACGCCTTCTCGTTATCAAGTGCTATTATTGCTGCTGGGATACAATCCTTTCCAACTAATTGAATAAGGTCCCGTATAAGCAAAGTGTTGTTTAATATTGATCTTCCTGGCACAGAGCAGGTTTGATCATCATGAATGACCTCGCCTAGGACTGCACCAAGTTTTAATGTTAGTGCCCGAGTAATAATCTTATAATCTACACAGAGTAGAGAGATTGGTCTATAATTCTGTATTTTATTTCTGTCACCCCTCTTGTATATAAGCCGAACATGTGCTTGGGCCATCGATGTAGGGAGATGCCCTTGCTTAAAAATGCTGGTTGCTATTTCTTCTAATACTGGCCCAAATATGTGCCAGAATGTTAGATAAAATTCAACTGGAAGTCTGTCACATCCAGGAGACCTTTCTAACTTCATACCTTTGAGGGATTTTGTCAAATCATCAATTGTTATTGATTGGTCACAGCTTTCGCGACATGAATCTGGAAGTCTTTTTGTTATATTAGCTAAAACATCTCTAGTTGCAGTTTCCTCGCTTCCCTCAGATTTATACAATGATTTGTAAAATTCGGATACTGTTTCAATCATTTCTGCATTTGAGCACACTGATACTCCATCATTAGTCTTCAGTGAGCGCATTAATTTCTCTATACCTCTTGCTTTTTCCAAGTTACTAAAGTACCGTGTAGGCTTTTCGCCCTCGGTGTGCATTTGTGCTCTTGACCTTATTTTGGCGCCATCAAACTGATATTGCTCTATTTCATTTAGTCTACCTTTTAATTTAACTAATAGTTCGTAATAATTATATTCCCCATCATTAATTTTCTTATTAATTTTACACAACGACCTCTGAAGCGCCTTTTTACGCTTTCGTATTTCACGTGCTTTCCTAATGGAATACTGCCTTGAAATATATTTCAGGTCTGATTTAGCATCTTCCCACCAGTCTGTTATACATTCATACGAACCTCTTCTTTCATCCCAATGCCTCCAACAACTTTCCACACATTTGCGATAGCAACTATTTCGTAGCAATGCTACATTTAGTTTCCAAAATCCATCTCCTCGTTTGACCCAGTCAGCATTGTCTAATGTGATGGAAAACATACTGTGATCAGAGAAAGTTACTGGTTTTATGTTAGTTTTACACATGTAACCTTTCAATGAACGTTCTACATAGATCCTGTCTAACCTTGAAGCTAACCTTCCATCAGTTGAAAACCAAGTAAATTCTGGCCTTCTGGATTTTCAATCCGATAAGTGTCTAACAAGCTTTTATTTTCACAAATGTGTTTCAAAATATTATGCGATGTGTCATTAAAATTAGACCTAGAGTTTCTGTCTTTAGCCTCGTCTAATATGCAATTAAAGTCACGCCCATAATTAGGTTTTCAGGCGTTTTGTCTTGAATTATTGTGGAAACATCATTTAGAAATTCACGGCGCAATTGATGAGAGGTAGGTGCATAAAGGCACATCAAATTTAAACTTGTGTTTAGTACATCAATTGATACAAAAATCCATCGTCCATTTGGATCTGATGACGACGATATAACGTCAACATAGTTGAGACAGCGGGGCAGGATAAGAATGGCCACTCCCGCACTATTATCTTGTGATAAGGAAAAAAAATCTGCCCTTTTGAAATATCTTTGAGATATTCATACACTTCAGCTTTTTGAATTTTGGTCTCTTGTAGAAAAGCAATATCAACTCTCTCATTTGCTAATTCTTCAAGCAAGTTGCGCTGCTTGAATTCGGTATTTAATCCTCTGCAATTGATGGTGCAGATAATCATAATTTGTAAAATGATGTTTACAACCGCCATCATTAGATTAACTGGATTTGGGTTTTTTAGCTCGTTTCTTAGACCATGTACCTAATTTTCCTGCGATTTCAATATTTCCTAGTTGTACCACAGACAAATATTCATATTTGGAAATATCAGAATCATGGCGCAGTATACGATATTTCACGCCTCTCGCCATTACATATGGCACTAACACTTCACCCCCTTCTGATCGGTACATTACCATTTCATCTTTCATCTGTGAACTCTGTGTTTGAATGGACACATTGTATCATCATCCATATCATTTACTTCAATCTCAGATTCTGAGTTATTGTCTTCTTTATGACGCATATTGCTACTTAAGTAACATTTGGCAGGAGCAGCATTTACCATATCTTCAAGCTGACTTAAATCAAGTGGGCTTAGCGGAAAATCGACTGAACTTTCTGTCTTCTGAGTCCTAAACTTTTCCTGTCCTAATTTTAATTCATCTTCTAAGGAATTGTAAACTGGCTCTTCTGTAAGATCATCATTTTCCTGCGTGTCTTTTACAGCAACGTTTGGCTCCACTGCATTTTGAGTATTTTCTTGACTTAAGGTTATACCCTCCTCTAATACATGAATTTCATCAACTGTAGTTACTTTAACAGGATTTGATGATTTGTTTGTGTCATTTACAGTGGCATGAACCAAAACAACAGCTTCCGTAACCGTTGCTTCAGAAGCAATTGACTCAGTTGCATCCTTTAATGGGTGATTATCTCCTGATACTGAGGGCTTGTTTTGATTTTTTGGACAGCGCCATTTAAAATGGTCAACTGAACCACAGAGCAAACATTTGTTTCGATTGGGACAATCTGTTGCCAAATGGTCAGTACTTAGGCAGATCCGACATTCTTTAATTTGCCCTCTATACCATAAGGGCAGGACAAAGCTGCCATCAAGTGTCAATCTGCTTGGTAAAGGGCTATCCACTTTATCAAACCAAATACGTCTTACACCATTTTCTAGCGTTCTGTCAAAGGGATACGTTTCCCGGTCAATCTTTTGCACTTTGCCATACTTCACTCATGATTCTGTCATCTGGAATTTCTAGTGGAACTTTCCTCTTCACTAGCAAGCTATCTGACTCGATTTTCTCTACGTTACAAACTTCACCTTTTACAATAAGAACATCTTCCAGAAGCTTTTCCTTGACCCCCCTCATTTGACACTGTTACATTCCATACAGTTTTAGTAACATTGATAAGCCCCTGCAAAGTAGCAGGTCCCGCGCCAACGACGTCTTTTAACCCATGATACACGTCGATAGCCGTGACACCCCACCCCTTAGTTGTTATTTTAAGGCTTAGGGTACGCTTATAGGTTGCCATGGTGGTTTATCAAAGGAGGAACCCCATACTACTACAATATATAATAAATATATACTTATATAACACCAGGACGTCAGGGAAAGAGCTAAACACTAAATAAATAGTGTCCCCTTTTGAAACCCTGACGTCTACCAACAAATATACGAATAGAGAGTACAGTCGTATATTTGTTAGTTTGAACCACTTTCTAAGTGGTTCACCAACACCTAGCCGATTAAAGTATACTAACAAATATATGAATAGATAGTACAGTTATATATTTGTTAGTCTGTTCGAGTTGACCGGGGACAGCCAGCTGACTATAAGGATTTATATAGTTAAAGAACTAGGCTTGTGCTTACAAATGACAAAGGAATTAACTCCACTCACTCAAGTGATCTTGCCAAATATAATGCGCTAGCCAACAAACTATAGAAATAGCAGACTGGCGCGGGGAGAAATGGAGTGCATTGACCACAGTAAGAGGAGCCCTATTAAATGGCGGAAACCGCCAGCTAAGAGGAATGCCTTTAGAAAATGGAGACACAAAATGCGCTCCAACCAAGACAAGAATTTACAAATTAAACATAAAGTTTGAAAGGAAATACTAATACGAAATATATGTATAAAATTTATCTACAAAGTCGCGCTAGAAACTAGCAAATTCGGGCAGCAATTGCAGAGCTAAATAAACGCGTGCGTTCACTTTGACTACTACTACTACTACTACTGCTGCTACTACTACTACTACCGCCACTACTGCTACTACTACTACTACTACTACTACTACTACTACTACTACTACTACTACTACTACTACTACTACTACTCAAATGGTTATCTCGGCTTAATTTTACAAGATTACAATTGCACATTAAGATACAGTTAGATAACATACTGGTGTTCTACCAATAAATGCTGTCACATGACTCCGCAAGAAATGACAAGAGCGACGTAGCCAATGGCAGCCAGTTAGTACTGAAGACGTTACAGAGATGGCGATGGTCATGAAAGTGACACTCAAACAAATTCTACATCCTGGAAAGGTAACTAATTTTCAATATTATTATGCTGCTACTACTACTACTACTGCTGCTGCTGCTGCTGCTACTACTACTACAACTGCTGCTGCTGCTGCTGCTGCTGCTGCTCCTGCTGCTGCTGCTATTACTACTACTACTACTACTACTACTACTACTACTACTACTACTACTACTACTACTACTACTACTACTCAAATGGTTATCTCGGCTTAATTTTACAAGATTACAATTGCACATTAAGATACAGTTAGATAACATTAGAGCGAAATACAGTATTTCCATTTCCTACAGAATCGCAACACCATATCCAGTTATATTAAGTTGATCTGTGTTCTTACGAATTCCGACCTTCCAAAATCTATCAGTGCATACATCGACCAGGTAAATAAATACATCCACCATTATATGCACCAGAGAGTTAGAAGGAATCACATCATAAAATAACAAATCTTGAATGAGGAATATGCAGATTATTTATTTGCTGATACATTATATTTTGTGAAGATAATTTTTTGCAGGCAATGGAATCGGTATGTACAAAATGTATATAAACTTACCAATAACATGACAAAACTGCTGGATGGATATCATTATAATGCATACTACAGATCCAGAGAATATTGACCTCATAATTTATTTAAGCACCGTATTAATTTAATAGTATCACAGGGGCTAATTCTTGTAATTGTACTAATTAGAATAATTTAATATAGCAGTTGTCATCAATCTTTTGCTATTACGTTCTACACAGAAACACGATTGCACAACTGACATCATAATAATGTTAAGTGGTTTGTGTAATATTTTATATAGGTCCAAAATCCAATTCTTTAAATTATGTACTATCAGTCCAGTTGTATTAACAGATGCATACAATTATTTGTCTGTGGTCAATTTCAGATTGGATCATCCGCTAGCATACCACTTGACAAAACATAAGATGACCCAGAAAAGGTACGTTCCAAAGAATGCTGACATAATTTAAGCCAACAATAATAATAATAATTATGGTTTCGTAGCATACCCAGTATTCAGAAGGTTTGTCTCTATATTATGCTAGACCGATGTCTTGGGTATATTCTGAGCAGTGTTGTACAAGCAAATTGTGGTATCACTAACCCGTGAGAAGCTCATTTACAATAGGTGTTGAATGTAGCTTTCAGACAATTTTCACAGTGGTAAATTTTTCACAAACTTAAGCGCATGTTATATCAATACAATCTTAACCAAAATCGAAAGGAGTGATCGTATATCGCAGATTTATACATAATCAACCTCGTTTAAGACACCGGCATGTTGCTTTGTACATATTGGGGCACTTAGGTCTTCTTGTGACTAGCAATACCTCAGCGACAACAATGCCCATGTTTTCTACATTTTTAATAATTAAACTTTTAACTGACATGCAGTGTTATGGCTGTCCTCTCGTGGCTAGTTAAAAACCACCTCTCCAGAGCTCCTGGCTTTTGTGTTATTCCAATAATACCACCTCGCTTTTTGGAATCCAAATTAATCGATTGCTCTAAGGCCATATCTGTCCACACTTGATTGAATGGATGGTCTGAGCGACTTACGGAATGATTTCCATTCAAGAATTGTTCATGTAAATGGGGATGTGTACTTGGAAGCATCTTCATGTCCGCAAGATATATTGGCAGCCATCTTGCATAATTGGTTCTGTCCATGCTGTAGAAATATGGCGCCATAGCAGCAGTAGCAGATAGGTGTGCCTGCCAATCTCCAGTTCTCTCAGCTCTTATGAATCCAAGAAGCAGCTCTACCATATGAATATATGAGTTCCAAAATGCGAACAGGTGTGATTTCGAGCTTGACTCAACTTTAAAGGATTTGAACAGCTGTTGCAATTTATTCACGTACATACACACCTCTTTGAAATTTTCTTGCAGTGCGTCTAAGTCGTCAATGCTGCTTCGGCACATCTTAATTTTCTCATCCAGACTCTCCAAATCTGTTGGAGTAATGTGGTCTTCATGTTGTCCATTTTGTTGAACCCATTTGGAAAAAGACTGCCATTGTAATCGCAGCAGCGCTTCCAGAACCAATTTGTGAGCCCTCACTCCTCGATTATATGACTTCCCTTTAAGTAGAGCAGCAGCCGTGCTGCTACCATATGTGTTGGCCTCTATGAGGAGATCTTCTAAGCCAGAGTCATCAAACATCTTTCCAATAACAGCTAAGTAGTTTAGCGCAATGTGGAATCCCCCCCCCTCCCAGTCTGATCACAGTGTCACTAAACTCTTCTTTATATCGCCACTGTATCTCCTTTGCCTTGACATATATGGCCAAGTCGAATGTAATGACCGAGTCATTCTGTCCTAGTGTTGTCATCATTCTTTGAACTTGTTTCATGACCGTATACACCGTATTGAATTCAGTTGGTGATCCGGAAATCATTGGACAGTAACCGATTTGTGTAAAAGGTGCGTTAGCACATGATACAAGTGCATTAAATCCACTCCAACTAGGGACTGTTTGTGTTTCTGTGGTCATCATGGGTACACGATCTACCGCAAACAATTTTATTGGACACATTCGAACGATGGCCCATGCAAGATCCATGACTAATGCCTGTTCCTGGATTGAGCTATCACATTGGTACCAATCCTTCTTGACAGTGTCTATGAACGCGGTCACAACTGGTCTTCTACCAAACACCCCACAATCAAGAATTCTGTTTTCAGTACCTGGTGCTGTCAAAGCCCTTCTCCTGACTGAGTGTTCAGCATGTATGACACGCTCTGGTCTTGGGCTAAATTGCATTCGTTGGAACATCACCATTGTCGTTGAGTGAGTTGTCTGTTTACCGTCTAAGGTTTCTTCAAGTATATCATTGTTATCAGCCGCTACTTGAACGTACGAGTTTGGAACAATGTTTGTTGGTATTACACCTCCATACCGTGTTGATTGAGCTAATACTTCAAGCGCCATACTAGTGTCAACTACCTCAATATCATCATAGGAAACACTATGACCCATACGATTCAGAATGGTGACAACTTGTTTGGAACCTGTAAGATGCCTCATTATCATAGCGAGGCTTATGTGTTTTGGCATTTTCTCTCTCCCGTGTGATACACAATGCGCTATGTCTTGGCATATCATCATTACATGCCTCTCATCACCTTCATTAGCACATTCTGATCTAACATTACCAAACTGCTCTGGTGCTAAATCTGCATTCGTGGTAACCCACCGCAGCAGCCAGTAGAGGCTTTGGGGAATAATTTCCTTTGCTTTTGCGAGTGTCAGATTGTCAACATCAACTGGTTTAATGGTGATCCCCTCACAAGCCTCCAAATCTCCCTTCAAAATCTGCGCTGCGTGGAACAACGCGTGAACATCATTGCTAGTAGTATCAGTTGAGCCATGTGGCCTATCAGTATACGCTGATCTACCACCAGCTGCATTGGCAGCTGCATTAATAACATCTTCTAAAGATATATCACTGGAATAAACAAGCTCGGGTTTGGAAGGATTTAGGTGCTGGTGAAAAACGATTGAATCCTGAAAGTAGTTTTGTAATCGGCTTTTCAGTCTTTGGGAGCGGTAGTTGTCAGCCGTCACACCATTATTCTTTAGATAAAACTTGAATCGACTCAACAAATATGTCATGCTGTAAGCTTTTCCTGATACAAGTCCAGACTCTATCTCTGCTACCAGCTCCGAGAATGATTGGGAGAACGAATCCTCATTCACAGTTTCTTGGTATGATTTATACATCACATTGCGCATTGATACATACTGTGCACGGCATATTTCATGATATTTGGCTTCTGAAGCGATTAAATCTACGCCTCTTATATTGGTAAGCATTTCTGTATCCGCCATTTTCTCTGCTGCAATTTGTATGTTTTGGCATGCGGAAAATGTAGAAACTGAGAATAGTTTTTTGACTTTCTTGTGAGTTTTCTTTTGGCAAAACATACACATTGCCCAGTTTATCGGGGATGATCTCGATCTTGCTGCTCTAGCCAAACTTGTCGATTCTTCTGGACTTTGTTTATCAAGAGGCATAGGAGTTGGTGGTGGCATGGATCGTCTTTTCGCAAAGTTAATAGTGTGCTTGCTTGTGTATTTAGCATAACAGTTTCTATGCCACACGATATCCAGTTGTTTTAATTGATCAATATTTGAGGTAAGTCTTTCATAAACGTCATCCTCCCGGTGTTGGAAAGCGTCTATGAACTTTGAGATGCCGACTTCAGTGGCATTGCTAACAGTTTCGCTACTATGTGCTTGACAAATAATACAGCGAGTCCATGGTGTCATTTTGATACGCTTTGCTGGGAGAAGATGAAACGCTACTTCCTCGTCACAACTATCACTGTCCATATTTGCTTAATTGCTACTTATATAGCGCTTGTAATTATTTCGCAAATGTAATTAGTGTGTGTGCATATATATTAAATCAATATTAGCCTTTATTAATCAAGGCATCTATTAACAACCATTCTCATGAATACAAATTCATAAAATGCCACTTGCATTCGTATTTGCTTTTCAAAAAAAGATTTGTATTTGAGAAAATGAGTGAATTAAACTTTCAGTTTAGTTGTGATGTCAAATTACAAAATGACCCCGGAACAAGTGTTGCAGGCATAATTTGAATTATATGTAGACAATGACAATGAGAGCGATGTGAGGTGTAGTATTCATTTTAATTCGTTTTTCCGCACCGATTACCACCACATCCATCTGTCTCATTCCAACCACCATTACCTGGGTGCTTTGTCAACAGTGGTACAGCTGGATATACAGATTCTATGATGGAGTTAGTATACATACATAAAATATAACCTTCACATTTCACCCTCGCCTTTGTTATATGCATGCAAAATGTATGTTGGATATATGTTAGGTAGATATCCGTCTAAATATCATATATGGTGAATCTAATACGATATTACTTTGAGTTATGACACGATCATGCTTATATCGTTGTGCACTGTGGATACAACCAAAGCCTAGACCCATATGCAAAGAAATCAGGATAACTAATTAGTGCTACCACAATTTGTTTGTACAACAGGGCTTAAAATGTGTGGGACATGTCCCCCAAGCCACAGCAAGTGTCCGACCTTCCGAATACTGGGTGTGCTACGTCACCATTCTGACCTAGCTTTAGCTCCTGGACTATAGTCTCTTCTATTTGTGTTAGCTATTTCAAGATATTCAACTTTTGAACCCAATATTCCCAAAATCTCAGATACATGTAAACTGTTGAATATTTTGAACAGAATATTTACAAGTTGCAAAGGATTCTGTTATTTTGATACCTATATACGTATAGGTACTTCGTGTTCATGGGTTTAATTTTCCTAGACGGCACCTAGCAAATGACACGATTAAGTCTTTAGCTCGCTTACGAAAACTGGTATAGATAAAAGAATAAATAAAAACATTCATACAACTATTACTATTAGCGATCCATATTAATAAGAACTCTATCCAGACTGGAAGATTAAAGTTGTCATTTACTGAGTACAACATCACTTTCACAACGTATGGTCCCCAGGCAATGAAAAACATGGCTGTTGTTGGAATCAGGATCCTTACAGCTTTCAAAGTGTTAACTCGCCTTCTTTCCTTGTGTACATATCTTTGTATTTCCTGAGTGTGTTTGACAAGGGCGTGTGCTGTGCTGGTACGCGCATGTTGCCCGGCAGATCGTTTTGGTACAAACTGAACAGTACCCAAAGAAACTACATTTGTTATTCGGATGATACTCACAGTTGTAGTAATCAGTATAACTGCTACAGGGAATGCATTACAAATTACAAGAGTGATGGACCACCAACCATATTTGAAAATAAATATGCACAGAACCTCTGACGGATTAAAATGATAATACACAAATTCCGGGATGCGAAGAAATAGAGGAATCATGGCATAAATAGATGAAATTAGCCAAGCAAGGACTACCATTATGATAGATCGGGTCCTTCTCATCAACTGGTGATAATGCAATGGCCATTTAATGGCTATGTACCGGTCAACACTGATAAATGTTAAACTCCAGACAGACACACTTGCAGAAATTACGTGTACAATTCCTGAAAGCTGACACCAAGCGATGCCATATGTCCACTGGCCAATAATTGCAGTCCCAATGTTCGGGACGCACGCGAATAAGCCTACCATTAGGTCTGCAACGCTTAAATTTGTCAGAAATATCTTTGCCATAGCCGGGATCTGTGATATAGTCCGAAGTATCGATATATTGATGACATTACTGACGACAATGGCCAATGAGACCACTGTAATTATCGGTATTCGAACACCGATTGGAACCATACTTGTTTCTTCCAAAGTTTTCATTGAGTTATTCGTAATATTTTCAGGTATCACAGTGCTAATAGATGTAGAATCAAGCATAGTCATCGTTTCTCGGAATCCGCTGAGAGATTTAATTATTATGACGTTATATTATGAAATATAGGCTTAGTCACGTGTTCAATTCATTCTATGTACTGTGTAGAACAAGCAAAATACTTTTTATATAAAATAATTTAATATATGCAGTTATTACAATGTGAAGACAAATGATCGAAACTATATGTCTAAACTGTCCTGAAATGGTCTCTGGTGACCCAACATTCAATGAACAAATCCGATTTTAGCCATGGGCGCGCATTTTGTTCTAAGCTCAGCCCACACTTTGACCATCTCGGGATCTATCAATCTCTCCACTCTTGGAATCTCAATTTTCAAAAAACTATACAGGTAAGATGTTGAATATTTTGAAACTAATGTGGCTGCTTGGTTTTGCTGCCTATCGCAGCAACACCGGCCAGCTAAATTAGTTTCAAAATATCAAACAGCAAGGTTATTGATTAGTAACGCCCAGAAAGGTGAATCATACAACTTGGCGAACTAAGCATTTAAGATGGACTAAATCGTGTCATTCATGCTGTAATTGATCACGACGTCAGCCTTAATATGACGTAGTTGATTATGATGTCATACGATTGACTCAGAAACTTAATTCATCAATTCCATGGCAGAGGTATTTTATGACAATTCACCTTTCCAGAGTATGCACCCACCATATGACGCCATAATCATCTACGTGATGTGTAGAATGACATCATAATGGAGGACGTCATAAATGATGTCGATAAGTACGTCACGAACGCATATTTGAAGACGGTCTATGAGTTGTTGTACAAATTGTATGCCTTTACTATTTAATAAATATTCTGTTAAATATTTTGAAACTAATTTGACTGGGCGCTGTTGCTACCATAGGCAGAAACAGCGCCCAGTCAAATTAGTTACAAAATATTCAACAGGTTCCCTGTATAGTTTTCAGGAAATTGATGGCTAGGGCAATCGAGGATCGATCAATCCCAACACGGCGAGGTGTGGGTGGAGCTTAGCTAGTGATGGGCGGGCCGTAGCTAAAAATGGAAAGGTACATTGACGGTTTTAATTCATTCGATCGTTTTGCTTTATTTAGAGGTTATTATCTATATGCCTTGAAACAACTTCTGCTTTATGATTTCTCGCAGTTATAGTATAGCAGACCCGTTAATTGATGTGTGTTATCACGTGTATCGTACGCACTCAATGACGTCATTATGTGAACAATAAGCAGACTAATATATGGATCTAATCTGTCAATCAAGTCCCAGTTCATTATCATCATGACTTCACTTCAAATGATGTGACAATCAAATGAGAGAAATCAGTTGTTAGCGATGTATTATAGTAAGCATTAGCAATACTATATAGCTAGCTAATCTGAATACGACTTTAGCTTAGTTGTCCATAAATGCCAGGAATCTGAATTTCAAGGTAGCGATACAGCTAAGATATTGACTATTTTGAATGTAATTTGATAAGCATCTCTTCTTGCATCTCCAAGTCAAACAACAGAATAGTTTATTAAATTATAAAATGAGTTTACCAATTCGGCCAATCTAGTTCAGCAGACGAAGAGTGGTAGATAACACCTTATTATAGCACACGCCTGTATTTCATCTTATGACCGTCGTTTTTCCTTTTCACTCTTAAAAAGCAGATGTTAAAATATGAATTCTAGGCACACAACTTTAACAATCCATTCTCTACAATTCCTCACATTATAATATTATAGAAATTAATCAACATCCAGTTTATGGATCAATCAAATGACGTACTAATTAACAATGTCGCATGCAGCTGACGATCACAACATGGTCAAAAGCGTCGGTGGAGCTTAGCTAGAGATGGGCGGGGAATAGCTAAAACTGATGTCTGTTTATTACGACACACGGCATTATGTAATCAAAATGATTGGAAAACAATGCCCATGACGTCATGTGATCGAATGGTCAAAGAGCAATACACATGCTTGAATGACAGATCAGATCATCGTATTTCAGTACACTGCTTGACGGGTTCACATCACATTTCGAGTATATCTTCTGAAATCAACAGTCTTAATATTAAGCTATGAAACAGAACAGTTTTGTATCTAGTCATCTGGTGGAATACTGGCTTTATATCAGCTATGACTTTACTTCTATTAGCTATAGCTCCAGCAGTTAATCAATTATTTATAGTTTAGTCTTAGGTTCAATGATGTGAAAACAATGGATTGATCAGATGTAGAGATATATCAATCATTTATAGCCTTACTCAGAAATGTACTGTTGGATAAACTATTTTTATTGCTACCAGTTACTTTAAATAAATTATTATTTCTACTTCAGTAATAGATGCACTGGTGCGAGAACGTGAAATGTGTAAGATGGCCAGATTCGTTCCACCACCATCGCTTTCCATGCACCACTGAGGGCGACGTCATCGTGACAGACAAGCGAAAAGCAGATGCGGTCAACGAATGGTTTATAAACCAGTTCACGAATCGAGACAATATGCCATTACACTCATTTGGTAAGCTGGCTGTAATGACTACGAGCTGCGACTAGTCGGACTGCTATTGGCAAATACCAAGTTGATCTTGCGAGTAAACAATGTGGAGTTTGCAGCGTTCGAGACACCCATTGGTACTCTATATGGAGATGGCATCGCTATGGCTCTGTTTACATGACATCTTGACGCGCACTCCTCTCATCTGTGCCAAAGAACTCCACCGGACAAAATCCTCCATTCTTCTTTACAATGAACCTTTCCTGTTTTAGCTATACCCCCGCCCATCTCTAGCTAAGCTCCACCCACACCTCGCTCGTGTTGGGATCAATCAATCTCTGAACACACTGACTACCAATTTCGAAAAAGCTACACAGGTCAGTTGTTGAATATTTTGAAACTAATTTTACTGGGTGCTGTTGCTGCCTAAGGCAGCAACAGCGACCAGCCAAATTAGTTTCAAAATATTCAACAACATGTTTATTAAATAGCAAAGAATTACAAAGATATACAATTTATACAACGTGTCGGACCATTTGAGATTTGGTGACGGTCTATATGGAACCCTTTGTGACTTAATGATTGTGACGTCATCATATACGGACTGAGCCGATTATGACGTCATACGAGGTCAGCTGATGGATGGATACTCTGGAAAGGTGAATTGACTTCCTATTAGGGATACAGCAGATAGACGATGTGTAAAAGAAGCCTCTCGATACCTTTCTCCATATAGCTGCAGAACAACTCAAGAATGTGAATCTCTTCATGAACGAAAACAAGACCAAGTTTACCATTGTACACATATCAACGGCAGACGGCGTCGGAGGCAAAGGCATCGCGGTACACGGCGGGACGAATGGAGGAAAAGCAAATACCATGGTTCACTAATGTGTATCGTATCTGATAATGCTGCATGTTGCATCATTGGATCGTTGCCATCCTGTTCTTTGATAGGTGTTGATCCATGTATTTCGGATTCATCTGACCAAATAATACGTCTGTATGACGCGATCTGTGTATTAATGATGATGTACAACTGTAACAGATGGCCAGCCCCAAAGACAGTTCTAGACAAGATTGAAACATGGCACTGCAGACACCTTCGTATAGAACCCACAATCGCTAACTGGAGAGTATATTCTCCAAAGACGTGTTAAACACGATGTGCAATACCGCCCCCACCTCCTGTCAGTGAAGGTGGCTCTACAAATATGGATTCTTTTTGGTTATGGTCTGCGAAGGCCACAAGACACCCCTGCAAATAGAGCATTGGAATGTGCTATACTCATTGTCAACATCTACAAAGCTCGCAGATGACACCAGTGCAGAAAGATGCTCAGTGTGCTATGTACCAACCTAAGAGAAGACGAACTGGGTATTTGCACGACATCATCATCATCATCATCATCATCATGATCTCATCATCATCATCATCATCATCATCATTATCCTCCTTCTCCTCCTTCTCCTCCTCTTCCTCCTCTTCCTCCTTCTCCTCCTCCTCCTCCTCCTCCTCCTCCTCATCATCATCATCATCATCATCACCACCATCACCACCACCACCACCACCATTATCATCACCATCATCATCACGACCATCATGATCATCATCATCATCATCATCAGCAGCAGCAGCAGCAGCAGCAGCAGCAGCAGCAGCAGCAGCAGCAGCAGCATAACTCTACCAGATCGTTGTCATTGTGCCATCAATTCCAACTTAAGCTCCATCCACGCTTTGCCCATGTTGTGATCCATCGATCTTTCTACTCCCTAAACTATCAATTTTTCAGAAAACTATAAGGTAACCTGTTGGATATCAGATGGCAGCAACAGTGCCCAATCAAATCAGTTTCAAAATATCCAACAGCATGTGCATTAAATCGCAATGACATACAATTAGTACAACAAAATTTAGTCTGTCCTCAATTAAGCATTCGGGCCATCTTATCTACGTCATTCATGGCGTAATTGATTATTACGACATCACGTTTAACCCTGTGAACGTGCAATTCTTAGATTCCAACATAACTATACAGGTAAACTTTTTGATATTTTGGAACTAATTTGGGAAGATCCAGTTAGGCTGCACAAGTTTCTAATCAAAGTATTATCACAATATTCAGCAGCATAATTATTAATTTGTAAGTTTGGTTGTTTGGCCTTTTGGGTCCAACTATTTAATGCCACCCATTAGATTTTATTGAATAGAGAATTGGTTTATAGTGCGAGAGATAATGATTATTATTAGGATAATAGGTAGCCGTGTAAATATTATAGTGAATTAAGTCAGAAAGCAAATCTGACGGTATGCATAAGTAACTATCAAAAACCTCATCATAGAAAAATACACACAGTTTCTTTAAAAGATACGAGAGAATGATCGATCCTACAGTGACCAAATATTCCCCCTTGTGTCAACAGCGCCTCAAAGCAGCCAATATACCACTTATATTGGCCTATTAATTAACCATTTGACGGTCAGGATTTGTAAAAAAGAAGAAAGTGTTGCTCATTGAATGCAATCGATTTGCAGGCCCATAGAAGACAAATTTTTACAAGTTTTCCAATGGCATTTACATAAATGTCTTTCAGTTGCCCTGTAAATCAAGGCTGTTTGAATATTATATGGCGAAGAAAATCCGAATCTGTGCATAATCAGTATCCATTTGCAGTGCCAAAAGGAGACTGTTTTTTGAAAATTTATCACTGGAATGACTGGCTCTGTAACCGAGCCAGTCATTCAAGTAGTAAATTTTCAAAA
This sequence comes from Chaetoderma sp. LZ-2023a, assembly GCA_034401795.1. NCBI lineage: Eukaryota > Metazoa > Mollusca > Caudofoveata > Chaetodermatida > Chaetodermatidae > Chaetoderma > Chaetoderma sp. LZ-2023a. Next base: position 14,437,674 of record CM067363.1, on the reverse strand, counting down.
AATAGTCTTCTCTTGGCCTGCAAATGGACATTCCTAAACACTACTGAAGAGACTGCTTTGGCCAGTTTTATCATTAAAAGTTGTCACAAGATGGGTTAGTAAACCTTTGAAAGCTGAGTTCACACAGAATCTCAATTTTAGGATGCATGTCCGTTTTCAGGTAAACTGCTGATTGTTTTGAAACTACTTTGCGTCGCAACAACAGCTTCCAGTCAAGCCAGTTTTCTAAAACATTCAACAGGATATTTCTTAAATCGTAAGTGTGATATCAGATTCGGACGTTTGCTCTGTAATATGGAAAGTAATTTAACTGAAAATCATAGATTATGCTTCATTATTTAGCATTCTAATTATTTTCAAAACACCCTGCTGATTTCCTTTATGTTTTTCTTCAACTTAATACATTTAGCAGCTGATAAACTGATAACTGATAAATTTATTACACCCAGACTTTGTACAAAGTATATGGGGTTATATATAAATTCTCTCCATTAATCTGTGAACATGCATCGACATGCGCATGCTCAGTATTATTACCATATATAAGTATTAGCATTATTATTATCAGTATGTAGTGTTGGGAATTGGTACTATTTTTGTGATAGTTGACTGGTTTTACATACTAACCGATGATCAATTAATGATCGATCATAACATTTTCTCAATTTTATCCAATTTGAATGCAGTAATTATAGCATGTTCAAGGATAATTACCCCCTTCAAAGTCGCAGGTACATTGTATGAGATTCTTAAAAATTTAAGAAATAATCTGTTGAATATTTTGAAACTAATTTGACTGAAAGCTGTTGCTGCCGTAGGCAGCAACATCTTACAGTCAAATAAGTTTCAAAATATTCCACATGTTATTGGTATGGTTGCTTTGAAATTAACATACTATTTCAGGGCTGAAAGAATTAATGTCTTAGACTAAGGAGTAATACTATATAGTTGTAACAATTAAATTTAAATTCTTTTCTAAAAAGTACTCGTTTTCTAGCTTGACCAGTTAAAATATATTAATAAAGTCAATTTATAAACAACCAAACTCGATCTCTAAAATCATGATCGATCGGTTGGTTGAACATGCAAACCAATCAATCCTCGATCAAATCGATTAATCGGAACAACACTATCATTATGGTCATCAGATTCCATCTTTGTGTCAACAGCGCCTCAGAACACTAAATGTTACATTCCTAAAAACATGGCCGTTAATGGGTTAATGGTCAAGAATAGCAAATTTTCTTCCCAACATTACGGCCAAGAGAAGACAACTCTCGAAAACTCAACCCCAACGGGGTACCTTGATCATCGAGTCAGTCATTCAAGTGTCTTTGCGTCGCTATCATTACAATCGTCATGAGTATCTTCATGACCGTTTTCTATTTTATTGGTAAATATTTTTTTTATTGTTGCGTGTGTTCTGTTTTCTACTTGTTGATGATTTTAATGAAGTTTGTGGTGCATGTTCTTGTATCATCGTCGTTATCTTTGTTGTTCGTGTTTGTCATCATTATCACCGTCATCATCTACATTGTCTGATAGTGCCACAAAGAGAACATTCTCAGCATTTGCCCTCTTGAAAAGTTATAAGAAATATTCTAAAGTTATTTCACCTCGAATCCATTGCAGCAGGCACCAACAAGTAAGCAGCAACAGATTCCAGTGGGGCCGTCTCAGTGGTGTATTGGTAATGTTTCCTTTTGAATTCATATGGTTCAAAAGATTTATTTGCCTTAGCCATGCATCTGTGAAAATTTCATTTAGGTTTGAAGTGTCTAGTGATTTCGCGAATGAATCGGCAGTTATCAGCATACATTTCTATCTAAGCCCCGCCCATTTCTAGTTACGCCCCGCCCATTTTTAGTTAAGCCATGCCTATTTCTAGCTAAGATTCGCATAGCTTTGACACGTGATGGAACCAACTTGAAAGTTTGAAGCATGAATTTCCAGCGTCTATGCCCCGCCCATATCTAGCTAAGCTCCACCCACACATAGCTCGTGTTGGGATTGATCTCTGAACACCCTGACTATCAATTTCCAAAACAAATACACAGGAAATCTGTTGAATATTTTGAAACTAATTTGACTGGGTGCTGTTGCACCTGAGTGAGTTTTATAGCTATATATTATTTTTGAATAGATCTCGATGAATGTTAACAGGTATATTCTATCGGTAACTCTTGATATCATTACAGAGCCCGAGTCTTTAAATTTGTGCTGGGTTTTAGAATGTGGCCGGCCGTTAAATCTCAAAGTTATTCCTCCTATATTATTCATGAACAGATCTTCACATTACTTTAGTATGTTATTCTATTTGCCCATCTCGACATCGGCAAGGAACATGATTTGGGATTCACTGCCCTTCTGAGTTTTAGAAGGGTGGCCCACAGATACATTTTTATTTGCTATTATTTCGATATTGATAAACTGTTCTCGATAAAACTTAAGAGGTGTGTTCTAGATGTCACTATGGACATCAGTGCAAACCCGATTTCGTTTCACTGCCTTGCTTGGTTACACACTTTTTCATTTTTAAATTGCTAATCCTCTTTATTGATAAACCGACCGTGATCTATCTTGTGACTGTATTCTAGCTGTATTTATTTACCTAACAGTGTAGCCGTATTTTCACTTCAGCTCGGGATTGATCTTAGAATGGCACCCACCATTATATAATCTCTATACAATTTATGGAACATTCCAGATCATAGCTCGTGTGATCTTCTGGCTAGTTGTAGCAAGTCGTCTGACCTAATCGTACTAGTATATTAGCGATAAATGTATTCCTATAGGATAGAACTATGTCAATTAATTAATTATTAATGTTTTAATATTAGATCCAAGGATACAAAGCAAATCAAATTCACAGTGGGTTGAGCAGATATAGATATATGCCAAGCACAAATAACTTTAGTGAGAGATGTATTGTCTGATAACTTTAGTGAGAGATGTATTGTCTGATAACCTTAGTGAGTGAGGTAGTGTCTGATATACAATGTGTATAGGTCAAAATTCTTATGAATAACTTATTATCTCTATTTCACTGAGTTCCACTGATATGGGAATATAGCAATGACACTGCCAATTAATCAAATTACAACCCATCGACAGATGTTAGCATATCAGTTAACCATTTCAACACATAATCTCAACTTCAAAGTAACTATACAGGTAAGCTGTTGGATATGTTGAGCCTAAATTAACAGGAACACGTTGCAGCCATCAGGAGCCATAGTTTATTGTCAAATTAGTTTGAAAATGTTGCCATATCATGTAAAAAACATCCACTTACAAAAGGGTTAATTGAACAAATTTCTGCAAATTATAATTAAGATAATGGATAGGCTATACTCCATGATGTCCTCAATGGACCTTTCAGGTTTTAGCTATGCCCACCCCAACACCCCCCCCCCCCCCCACCCCCATCTCTAGCTAACCTCCACCCACACCTCGCTCGTGTTGGGATCGATCGATCTCTGAACACCATGACTATCAATTAAAAAAAAACTACACAGGTAAGCTGTTGAATGTTTTGAAACTAATTTGACTGGGTGCTGTTGCTGCCTAAGGCAGCAACAGCGCCCAGTCAAATTAGTTTCAAAATATTCAACAGCATGTTTATTAAATAGCAAAGAAGTACAATGACATACAATTCATACCACGTGTCGGACAATTTGAGATTTGATGACGGTCTATATGGAACCCTTTGTGACTTAATGATTGTCACGTCATCATACACGCGCTGAGCTGATTATGACGTCATACGAGGTCAGATGATGGAAGGATACTCTGAATTACATACGACTTCATGTGGAAGTGATGATCAAACGCCTCTATTTCAACAGAGAAAAATTAGTACACAAAGATTCCTTTAAAAAGACAAGACACATAGTACCATTTCACTAACACGCCATTCTTCCAAAAAGGCTTGCCCAATACTACATACCAAATCTGTGGAAATAATCCTTAGCAAAAATGTCCAAAACCTTTAGACTTTGAACCCTTAATTTCCACAGAATCACAATCTCAATGTACATGTGCATATGCAGGTACGTTTTTGAAACTACTTTGCAGATACATCTTTAATATGCTATTGCATGTGGAAAATAACATTTAAAGGCAGGTGGCTTTACTGGCTAAATGGTAGAAAAACACAAATGACAAGTTCTGACAACAAATGTTAGAAAATAATATAAGATTCCTAGCCAGCTATGTTCCATTCATGAAAATATTCGTAAATCACACTTAGAGGACATTCAGAGATTGTTTGTCTATTAGCCCTTTCACTGACAAATACCTGAAAAAGTAAATCCTTTATGATATAAAACTTACTCTGTAGAATATTTTTGAATTTTTTCAATTATTGAAGACTCTGAGCCAGTGCGTTGACAATAATTTCCAAAATCTTGAAAGATGAGTATCAAAACCTACAGGAGAAACTGAAATAACCCTTTAACAAGCGTCCAGTAATTGCGTTTAAGAAAAACCCGAATCTACGTGACATCTTGGTAAAAGCAAAACTCAAATAGCTATCCAGAATATCCATCTCAATCATTCAACATTAACCCTTTCATGATGGTCAGCCAAAAGCGACCCCTTTACTGATCTTGTGCAATGTCCATTTGCCGGTGGGGATTGGAGTATTTTTGAAAACTTACCACTGTAATGACTGGCTCGGGATATACTAAATTCTACAATCATTCCCGGATTCACTCTCCTGCTTCTGAACTCATTCACTGGTCTGTCCGCGTACACATCCGTCAGCTCCTATCCATCCACCCATGCATTTACTAGTCTGGCTGTCGCATGGTCCACTTTGACTATCGCTCCCGCTATTCCGCCTTCCCTCTGCCCGTCTGTCCATCTCGAACTCCCACCCCTGCACCTTCTCCAGCCAATCCCGCTCTATCCTTCTCTCCTACCCGTCCCTCATCCGGCCTCTCATCCGTCCATGGGGGTAGGGGGTGTAATTGTAATGTAAATGGTGTGCGTGCGTGCGTGCGTGCGTGCGTGCGTGCGTGCGTGCGTGCGTGCGTGCGTGCGTGCGTGCGTGCGTGCGTGCGTGCGTGCGTGCGTGCGTGCGTGCGTGCGTGCGTGCGTGCGTGCGTGCGTGCGTGCGTGCGTGCGTGCGTGCGTGCGTGCGTGCGTGCGTGCGTGCGTGCGTGCGTGCGTGCGTGCGTGCGTGCGTGCGTGCGTGCGTGTATTACTATACTCGTGAGGACTATCTATTGGCTGCACACCAAACTTGGCAGGGCCTACATGCACTATAAAGACTTGCACTCGAGTCCTCATAAGAAAAATAGTGGAATCAGTTGTTTAATATGTTTTAGACACCCTCATAGGTTTTCGGCTCAGTCCTCCTATGGTTAGTAATGTGTGACGATAAGAAACACACACCTCTGGTCTCCAAGAATGTGTGTGTGTTCTGGCGCTCACACAGTTTACTTTCACACACACTGAGCGGCAGGGTCCTCGCATGATCGGCATGTGGTCAAAGTGTGTAACCAATCAGAATCCAGCATAGCTATGTGGATGTGTTTTACAGTGAATGCTGTGAACTCAGTCACACCACTGTATATTAACAATTATCAGTTGTTGTCTGCTTGTACTCTAATAGTGCATGTTGTCGCCTTTTTCTGCATGTAAAAGAATCTGGTCAAAGCTGTTATTATCAATAATTGTGTGGGTTGTTTTCAAACTATGACATATGAACTGCTTGGATTACCTGAGCTGGACACTATTTATCTGAAGGCCTATTATAGCACATTTACTTATTATTCCTTACAAAGGTTGTTGCCAGTGACAACAGCCATTGAGGAAGTGTCGAAATGGGAGGATAATGTGGGTCTGGGCTGCGCTGCGATGGGTACTAGTGTACAGTGTAGGATAATGTAAATAGCGTGTAGAATAAGCAAATAGCATTTGAATAGGGCAGGACGGCAGGTTTTAGGTTATGGTAGGGGACATGGGTGGAGGTGGGTAAGATGCGTAAACAAGGACTGAGTAGGATGTAACAAGATTCGACATGATGGACGATGATTGAACTTGACATTAAACAAGTGTGGATGCTATTTGCGCAGATTTGTCAGAAATTAAAATCAAAATGAGTAACAACTAAAAATAACAGCGGTGTAAAGGTGGTTTAGATAACAACTCTGTGATTTAATTGGTCTTAATGAGTATGGGACGTAGTCCAGATTCTCGCATTGATACAAATACTCGCATGTGTATATGTGTGCGTGCGTGCGTGCGTGCGTGCGTGCGTGCGTGCGTGCGTGCGTGCGTGCGTGCGTATTTTCATAGCATTAGCTAGGCGCACAAACACTTTGATGTCCAACCTCATATGATAATTTTCAGAATCACTATTTTGAAAATGGTAATATTTTATTATTACATAAGTTTTATATGTACCGTAATACACATGCAAGGATGGCTTTAATATCACCTTTCTAAAGTTTTATTGAAAGAATTGTCCTAAGGTCCGCTTTCCATGTACGCGATAACGCGCCCGAAAACGCACGCGAAAAAGTCGATACAACACAAATCCTATATAAGTGTTTCCATGTACGCAATAATACGCGCGAGCATTCATCACGCGCGAAAAAAAGTCGATCGATCATCGATTTTTTCACGCGCGTTACCTATTTCGCGAGCGTGAAGTTGGATTTAACAAATAAATTGACTGTATATTGTGCAGTATTTTGTGTTCATTTGACCAGTCTTCAGTACTAGCATGACCTCGATGGCGTTCCACGATGACCAGCTTCAAATGATACGTTATTTGTACAGTTCTAAGACAGAGATATCGAATTCGCATCATGCAATATATAATGCAAAGCAACCAGAAAAGGCAACACAGGTTCTGGGTACATGATATTATAAAGAAAAGAGAAGAATATGGTTCATATTACCACCTCGTTAGAGAGCTGCAATTGGATGCGGAGAAACACCATGAATACATCCGTAGGCTTTGTAGGGCCAGTGATTCAGAAAAAGACAGTGGCCAGGGAACCCCTTGAAGCTAAGCAGAGACTGGCAATCTGTATACGGTATGTAAATATATATTTGCTCGGTCCATTCGGCAGCAGCAGCATCAGCAACAGTAGTAGTAGTAGTAGTAGTAGTAGTAGTAGTAGTAGTAGTAGTAGTAGTAGTAGTAGTAGTAGTAGTAGGTGGTAGTAGTAGTAGTAGTAGTAGTAGTAGTAGTAGTAGCAGTAGCAGTAGCAGTAGCAGTGGCAGCGGCAGCAGCAGCAGCAGCAGCAGCAGCAGCAGCAGCAGCAGCAGCAGCAGCAGCAGCAGTCATACCAATAGAAAAGCCCGTCAGAAATGTAATCTTTCCAAGTAATTTATTCGAAAATTAACACAAAACGATTAATATTGATATATCGTCTAGATATTATCGTTATGTTTACCTAGAGAAATAATGCAGAAATGGCGGGGTGTTCTGCGTGCTTACTGTGTCTGTGGTTGATTGCAGTAGATGTTTGTGTTGCGCTGGAAACGATGGTGTGTTTGTGGTAGATTGTATTAGAGGTAGGCATGGCGTTTGGAAAGATGATGTGTCTGTGGTGTGTTGAAGTAGAGGTGTCCGTGGCACTGGAAAGGATGGTGTGTCTGTCGTTGATAGCAGTACAGGCGTGTATGACGCTGGACATGATGATTTGTTTGTCGTTGATGACAGTGGCTGCGAGGTGCTTTTAGTAGCCTGCATATATTCTAAGCTCATATACATGTTCCAAATTTTATCATCCATCCACACTTGCTGTTCCCTGGGAAATTTTGCCATCTTTTCTCCCATCATCAGATAAAAGCTGCTCGTCTTGCGCTCAATGTTCTTCTCCAGCAAATCGAGTTTTCTGGAGTCTGTTCATCTTCTGAAACAATTCGTGCATGTTGGATTTCTTGGGTTGAGAGGGACCAGGATAGCTTGATCTCATGGGTTTTTTCATCTCCATGGACCTCTTTCTTGGTGGTTCCATTGTAGAGCTGAAAAGAGATTGAAACTACATGTAGAGTAGCCATGTGATTGTCACGCATTACGAATCTAAACGGTCTCGCAACTTTGAACTTTGAACCCAGGCTCTTGGGTCTTCGTGAGCGGAGGCTATGCTAAATGTCGCCCTGTATTCCATCATCAAATGGGTAGCCCAAATAAAAACTGTTGTGGCATTTCGTCAAGCTGTCTCTGAGATTTTGTGATAGACTGATGGAGTCCCATATTACCAGATATACAAATTGACAGACGGACGGAAACGGTCATTGCATTAACCAAATAATCTAGCTTGATAACGTAATGAATATGTAATTATTTTTCCGATTTCTAGCCACCGGAGAATCATATACATCACTGGCCACACAATATCGTGTCGGTGTTACGACAGTTAGCCGACTGGTGTCGGAAGTATGTGACGCCATTTGGGAGACAATGAAAGGGACATTCATCAAGATGCCACAAACTCCAGAGGAATGGAGGATGGTTGCGTTGAAATGTAATGAAAACTGGAACTTTCCTCACTGTGTGGGAATTATCGACGGCAAACACATTGTACTGAAATCATCAATAAACAGTAGATCTCTGTTTTATAATTATAAGTCGTCATTCTCTATTGTATTGATGGCCTTAGTTGATGCTTCTAATAAGTTTCTGTGGGTAGATATCGGTGCGTATGGTCGCCAATCGGATGCAGGTGTCTTCTCAAACAGTGAGATGCGACAGGCCTTTGCAGCACCCAATAGAGTTATTCTGCCAGTTGCAGAACCCATAGATGGGGCCGAGCATCTTGGGCAACTGCCATATGCCGTCGTAGGTGATGAGGCTTTTCCTCTTCAACAACATGTCATGCGTCCTTATCCTGGAAAGCAGTGTGGACACGAGGAAAATGCATACACCTACAGACACTCTAGGGCAAGGCGTGTAGTTGAATGTGCTTTCGGGATACTTGCCACGCGATGGCGAGTATTCTACACAAGACTATCCATTCAATATGTGAATGTTGTAAAAACTGTACAAGGGGCAGTAATCCTGCACAATATGCTGCAATCTGGACCCACACAAAGTGTAATTGCTGAGGAGCTATTGGCACAATACCGAGCTGATGAGGTATTGGGATTGGAGGACATTGTCCCGCTTGGTACACGAGGGTCATCAAAAGCTGTAGATGTCAGAAATAAATTTAAAACATTTTTTACAGAGAATCCTCTGCCTTGGCAGAGATATCATATTCAGAGAGGCCTATATTAGATACTAAGCATATTACTTAAGAATACTATCATAAAACTGATAATAACGCTATACTCACCGCCGATTGTCCAAGACTTGCTCGTGTGATTGTTATCTTTGGGTGTAGGCACGCTCTTCGAAATCATAGGATTGCATCGATCTGCTTTCCAGGGCATCATTATCTTCATCATTATCGTCGTTTTCATAAGGATTCTCTTCATCCACATGTTCAGCAACAGCAGTGGTTGTCTTCGCCGATTCCTCTAGGTTACTGACGGTACTATAATAGAGTTTAAGTTGAACATTGTCAATCAATCTATCGATATATCGGTTGGTCAGTTGCTCGGTCAGTTGGTCGGTCAGTTCGTCGGTCAGTTCGTCGGTCATTCGGTCGATTGGTCAGTCGGTCGGTTGCAGAAGCAGCAGGAGAACGAACATTATTATTATTATTATTATTATTATTATTATTATTATTATTATTATTATTATTATAGTCATTATCATTTGCCTGGTCAGCAGTACCACTGTCCATCAGTTAAGCACTTTAGGCTAATATAGAGTGGAGACGCCTCTTATCTTTTGAGGTCAATGAATCAATCTAGCAGTATAGAAGTGTGTACTATACCTAGCCTCTGCAACATGTCCCAGTAGAAAATGAAGACGATCGTGAAACTGTCCCTTATTGATTGTTTTAGCGCTTGAGCCACTCCTGGTGTTCTCCTTAATTTTTTTGCGGTTGGCATTGAACGCGTCTCTGATGCCTTTCCATTTCTCTTTACATGTATCCCCTGTTGGAGGAAACGAAATAAAATAAATGTGATGTGATTAATCTAATCAAAATCAGACTTAAATTGACTTTTCAATGTCATGGCATACAACATAAATATCGTCAAAATTCCAAAAGTTCCATGTACATCTCTACGCATCGGTGAAACCAACAGATCCAATATTTGATAGTGTTCGAGCAACCACATTACAGACAGATGAACGGCTGGCTGGCCGGCAGGTAGGCCGGCCGGACGGACGGATGAGTGAGAGATAGGATGGACGGACGGACGGTTAGATGGACGGACGGAGGCACGCACGCACGCACGCACGCACGCACGCACGCACGCACGCACGCACGCACGCACGCACGCACGCACGCACGCACGCACGCACGCACGCACGCACGCACGCACGCACGCACGCACGCACGCACGCACGCACGCACGCACGCACGCACGCACGCACGCACGCACGCACGCACGCACGCACGCACGCACGCACGCACGCACGCACGCACGCACGCACGCACGCACGCACGCACGCACGCACGCACGCACGCACGCACGCACGCACGCACGCACGCACGCACGCACGCACGCACGCACGCACGCACGCACGCACGCACGCACGCACGCACGCACGCACGCACGCACGCACGCACGCACGCACGCACGCACGCACGCACGCATACAAGCAAGCACGGAATGCTAGATGGACGGACGGACGGACGGGCGGAAGGACGGACGGACGGACGGACTCACGACGGCGTGAGTCATGAAGTGTATTGACTATTTTGATCATAGCCACATCCGATTCATCAACCTTTTTAAATAATTAATTAATAACTTACAATCAAGACCCTCTACATTCATTTCTCGTGAAATTCTCTTCCACGTGTTTACGGTCAGCAACTTGTTTCGATGGTCTTTGGATCTAGCCTCATACAGATGTGGATTCGCTTCTACAAGGTCTATCAGCATCTCCTGTTGCTGCCGGTTAAGTTTTACGATGAAGCCGTTGTCTTTTGGAGGCATATTAAACTAGGTCAAATAGTTAATACATAGATTGCCAAACCGGGTAAAAAGGCAGTTTACTCGATATGCAATGCACGCGTGTCAGGGTAACGCGTGCACACAGGCATGTAATGGAAATGGACATTTACACGCGCGCAAACACGGACGTGATCACGCGCGTAATATCGCGTACATGGAAAGCGGGCCTAAGTGCCGCTTTCCATGTAAGCTTGTACGCGCGCTTTTCTGCTAGCAGAAAAGTCGATCCAGTGCATTTAGATAGAACCATTTCCATGTGAGCTTTTCAGCTCGCTGAAATTTTCTCGCTTAAAAACAAGTCGCGCAGTTCGCGACTTTTCTGCTCGCTTTTCTGCTAGCAGAAAAGTCGGTCTAGTGCATTTCCTATGTATACATTTCCACGGGCGCATGTCCGTGCCACTGACACGCGCGCTTGTTATGTATGTTGATCTTGTACGCATGCGTGTAGCCTGATAAGCAGGTTATCTAGTAATTGTGACGTTTAAATGTGTGAAGATTTACATGCAATAATGATGCCATACAAGAGTCAGCTTCTGTATTATTTGCACAAGAGGCAAAGAACGCGTGTTCTGATGATTCAGTTAATGCATCTAACAATTAAAAAAGAGAGCATAGATTTTGGGTGCAGATATTGTTCTACCAGATCAATTAACTGCTCCCGTTTTTTAAAGCTCAGCTTCAGGACCTGGCCTTTGCACTTTTCCGACATGACACATGTAGTGTGTAGGAAAGCAAAAGCTGATCAAAGATGTGCAGAACTAGAGCCTGAAATTCGCTTGCCGACGCAAGGTAAAACTGCGAGCGCTGGTAGTCTCGCCCGCATGGAAATAGACAAACCTGCGAGCAGAAAAGCGCGCGAGAACACGCGAGCAAAAAAGCTCACATGGAAAGCGGGCCTTAGACATGTACGCGTAGGTTAGATACATACTGGAAGAATGAAGGAATATTTTGGCTTAAACAAAATTTTTATTTAGTTCAAGTGGGAGCACGATAAGACATACGTCTTATGACCGTATCTCGCACATAATACAATGGTTGTACATGGAATATAATAACAAGTGGCGGATGCGCAATATAGCATTAACATTATTAAATAATAATATAAGAATAATAAACTTGAAGAGAGCGAGCGAGCGAGCGAGCGAGAGAGAGAGAGAGAGAGAGAGAGAGAGAGAGAGAGAGAGAGAGAGAGAGAGAGAGACCGAGAGAGGGAGAGAGAGAGAAAGAAAGAGAGACACGGTAAGAAGAGTATGTGTAGAAGGAACTCAGTGTGCTGTGTACTCACATGCTTGCACAGTTTCAGTACAATACAGAGCAAAAATAAGTTAGAATATCTCCAGAACAGAAACGCTAAGAAAGTTGTGTTGAATATTTGATCGCAATTAGGCGGGACGACATTATTGCCGTAGGCAGCAAAATCCTCCAATCCAATTGTCGCCAAGACATTAGAAAGTACTGTTTATCTTGCCCTGGAAACACGTCAAGTCTTTCCCGAGCTGTGTTGTGCTGAATATATCCACATATGTACATTGTTGGCTCAATCGTTTATGTTTGTTTTATTTAAATAGTTACTTCTATAAATACGTGTTCTAATATACTTTGTTTAGTAGTTGGATAAGTAAAGCGGGATGTTGTTAAAAACGGCCAGTATCGACAATATATTGGCAAATAATTTTGGATGTCTTGAGATTCCTTTTTATATTTACATTAGTGTCGCCATACAAGATGTGTCTTAACGTGAGTGTATGGGGAATATCATTAGTTACAAGTGCGTTATGAAAAGCACGTGTTTGCTCCCTATAAAGGGGACAGTAGAAGACATAATGTGCAACGGTTTCATCAGGATATCCATAAGAACAACTTGTTGAGTCCGTCAGATGATTGTCAAACAGATGCCAATTTAGACTACTGCAACCATTACGAAGCCTGCTTATATTAATATTAGCTGCTCTAGACCCAACATAGCACCAGGGTGGGGGTTGTCTTATGCTATGCATTGTTTGAAGTTTTCTTTTAAATTCTTGTACGGTAGTAGACGTTGAGACAGGTCCAGGGAGTGTGTTCCAGGCACGGATTGTTGCTGGGGGAAAAGATCCATTGTAGATCTCAGCACGGCATCGGTAGGAAGTAATATGATCTGAGTGCCGGATATGGGTTCCGGGCTTGGGATATTAAAGGAATGCGGTTAGTAAGCATTTCACACGTCATTCCGTTAACAACTTTGTAAAGCATAACTAATCTGTGTGCTTCCCGTCTATGAGCGAGTGTTTCTATTCCAGTTTCCATGTATAGATCTTCCGTGTGTGCATTACGCGTTAGACCGCTTATTGTTCTAAGTGCTTCTTTTTGAACATTTTCTAGTCTCGTGGTAAGGTATTGTGGCAGATTGTCCCAAACAACGCCAGCGTATTCCAAACTTGGCCTAATGAAGCTTTTAAACATTATTTCAAGGCATTTCCGGTCTAGTACATATTTAAGACACTTAAGTAGGGAAAGTGTATATTAGTGTTTCCACGTGTTTGAGCCATTGACCTTTACTGTTAAACGTAATTCCAAGGTGTGTATGGTAATTTGATGGAAGCATTTCTGAATTCTTGAACTTTAAGGGAAATTCTGTAGGATTATTACGGAGTGAGACCAGTAAGGATGTGTTTTAAGGCATTAAATTCGACTAACCAGGTGTCTGCCCATTGGGTTATAATCTATAAGTCATGGTCTATTGAAACAATTTGCATCTGTAGGTTGGCAGATATTATGTATAGGGACGTATCATCAGCAAACAGCTTAATATTGTTTAGGATAGCACTGGGCAAGTCGTTTATAAAGACCAAAAAACAGTAGGGGACCAAGAACTGAGCCTTGCGGCACATCATAATTCAACGAAAGTAACATAGACTCACTACCATTAATGACTACTCGCTGATGACGATTCTCGAGATAACTTGCAAACCGTGCAAGTAGTGTTCCTGTGACGCCAAATTGTTCCAATTTCTGCAGCAGTCCACGGTGCCAGACTCGGTCAAATGCTTTGAATATATAAAAAAATAAAAACAGTATTTCTTTTTGATTGTCAAGTGCATCGACAATATTGTTATAAATATCTAATAACTGGTTAACGGTCGAATGTTTAGGAAGAAAGCCAGACTGGTATGCCCTGTAGGTGGGGCTTAGAATACACCTTCCGTATCCTCTGCATGTCGTAAGAGGCGACTAAAGGAGGTAAGGGTGAGGTAACCCTGACAGAAACCTCGAGTGCTGAAGACGAAGGTTCCAGGCCGCACGGCGCACTCTAATAAACCATGGATCCACGCACTTAACGCTTATGATCCTGTCGATAGTCACTTACAGGACTGGCGGTATGATCAGCGAACGAAAAGAAGAAGAAGCCAGACTGGTGAGGTGTTATACCATTTCTAATAAAATTGTAAACGTATTTAAAAACCGTCCTTTCAATGACCCTACTTAAAAACTCAGTAGTGATATCGGTCGATAATTTGAACACAAGTTCTTGTCGCCCTTTTTAAAGATTGGCGTTATATTAGCCACTTTCCAAGAAGTTGGAAAATGAGAATTTCTAAGAGAAAAGTTTAAAACATTGCGCCAAAATTGGGTCCAGAACTTATTTAGCCTCTACGGGGTAATTTTGGACTTATCTGGTCAAAACCAATTGCCTTCGACGTGTCCAGGTTGGATAGTACATCTAAAATATCAGTTGTTGTTAGAATTATAGTGCTTAGGGACGTTTCTGTATATACTTGCAAAGCGGGTAACTGGGCTTGGGAGTCGTCTATTGTAGCAATACTGGCAAAATAATTGTTAAGAAGATTAGCCTTCTCAAGAAGATCATAGGCAAATGCGCCATCTTGACGCTTGAGAGGGCATTTCGTTGAAGTTTGAATTAGTGTCAGATAGGAATGATTTGCTCAATTTCCACCATTCTTTGAAACCTGTACGGCCATTTTTTATTTTCTCAGCCGTCTTGTCTCTAAGTTTCTGTTTGGCCGTCCTAACTAGAGTGTGTACACGGTTCCTATGCTTCTTGAATTCTATTATGCCGTGTTCTTGGTTTGTTTTTCTTGACTTCTTAAAAGATTTTATCTGATCCTCATTTCGTGCTTAATCTTATTTGACATCCACGGTTTATCATTTGGTTTTATGCTTACAGTTTTGTTGGGTATACATGCATTGGCTGCACGAATAATATTTGTGGTAATAGTATGACACCATATGTCAACATCAGTTTCATTGGGTAGAATATTCCAGGATGTGTTGGCCAAGACATCCCTAAGTTTATACCAGTCCGCTTTTCCATAGTCCCGAATCTGTCGCTTGTATGATTTATGTTTGGTATTGCAGATGTTAAGACTAGATAAACTGGGGTGTGATCGCTACAGAAAGGTGACATGACAGCGCTATCTTTTACAATTCTTCTATTATTAATTATTATTGGATCTAGCAAGGTATTTGATACAGGCCTAGTTACTTCATTTATTAGCTGATGGAACCTAAATGTAGTGATTACATCATGTAGGTGGTGTTTGGTCGGGTTGAAAAAGGTCTTCGTTTAGGTCCCCAAGTAGGATTAGAGGTTTGTTTGGGTTAAGATCCTGGACATGGCCAATATTTTCTGATATGACTTGCCATTTGTCAATATGTGTAGTAGATGCCCGATAAATAACACATATGAGGACTTCTGGACGATAGTGGACCTCTAACCATATCATTTCGACATCAGCGCATTCGTACTCAGTGCGACGGGTAGCGGCTGTGTTGTTAGCTATATAAATACATACACCACCCCACGCTTGTTGACGATCTCTGCGATAAGGTTCCTGGAAGCCTGGAAGCTTAACAATATTATTGTTAATAGTTGGTGTGAGATGGCTCTCAGTAATAGCAATGATACTAAAATTGGAAAGGTTAGCCTCAACAAGATGGATTTTTGTCTTTTATGCCACAAACATTTAAGTGTACAATAGAAAGATCATTGGTGTTGGTTGCAGGACCTGGATTTAATTCTACATATCCAGCTAAAAGAAGGAATATGGAAATTGTTAGTAGGATGGACACACTATTCTGCCAATAAATAGGAATTGACATTAGTTTGATAGTACAATACGCGCCACGGAAACAATGTAACATATTATGGATACAAGCTTTGAAGCCACCTTAGTAGTTAAGGGTGCGGCTAGTCGCTATTGTTCTTTTCGTTGGAATGTGGTTTTAACAAATCAAAACGCTCCATTTCAGTCGCTATTGGTTGGAGAACAATGGCGTCCAGTGACACACGCATTCTAGAGAACAATGACGACTATAACGCCACGTTTTCCTCGATAAAAATGACGTCCAGCCGCACATGTAGATTCACTCTGGAATGTTCTATTATTTTGAATTAGTTAACCCTTAAAAGTTTAAAAGTTGTGTATTTTACGTTTTAACGTAGTGGCGCGGTCCCCCCTCCGTGGTTATCTACCATTGTAAAAATAAAAAGAGAGTAATGTATGATAATGTAAAAGAATAGAGTTTAAGAGGTGGTCTGATAATGGAGGTCGTAGGAGGTTGAGGATGTATGAGGAATTACGGTATGGATGTTTGAAAATAATTTGACTGTTTCGTCGATAACGTTATTAGTAAACTGTGGAATATTTAGAGACTGCCTGTAAGCTGTTACTGTCTTAGCAACAGCTACCAGACAGATTAGCAACAAAATATTAAAAATAATCTCGTATTAATGGTATGTTCGGTTGGAATGGTAACCAAGACTTGGTGGTGATGGATTGTATCATGGGTTAAAAAGAAGTTAACCCTTTCACCGATGAATTCCCCATATCTCATTTTCATCGATACCATACAGGAAAATTGTTGAATATTTTGTAAATAATTTGACTGTCTGTGTCAGTTGAGGCAGAATGCGATAGTATTCCTCCTCAGTTGATATTGCTGGGTGATTATGAGGGCGATGCTAGCGTAATTGTTTACAGGGCATGCACGATGTACGAATGTTTTGATAATTTGTTGCTGAATATTTTGATAATTTGCGTGGTAGCTGAATATTTTGATAATTGGTTGCTGAATATTATGATAATCAGTTGCTGAATATTTTGATTGGTTGCTGAAAAAATTGATTGGTTGCTGAATATTTTGAAAACAATTTGACTGTGTAAATTTTAATTTCTTATTAGGCGATGTTAGGTAAGAGAGAGGTGGTCTGATAATGGAGTTCGAAGGAGGAGGGAGGAATGCTATCTCAGCCACCCTCTGCTCGGCATTGTTCTCCGTGCATGTGTGCACCTTTATTCGCCTGGCAGTCCTTTAAGAAAATGCAGGTGGTCGCTCGTAGAGGTGTCGCGAGGGATGAGGAGGATGGCTGCCATATATGCTAGCGTATTCGCCGAGGCAACGTCTTGCGCGATATCTCTGTACGAATATTTTGAAAATAATTGATTGTAAGCCGCTGGTGGTTTAGTCACCATTAACCTCCTCCTTGGTTTAAGTCATTTTAAAAATGGCAGTCATTTAATTATTAAATTTTCAAAATTGTTATGGAAATGGTCATCGTTGACGATCGATGTTGTATAATATTATATAGATAGTTTTATCTACCATATTTATGTCATTAAGGCATCAATCATTTAATTATTAAATTTTTTTAAATATGAACAAGCTCCCAGTCATTTAACTTTCAAAAAATCAGAGTGTTGCGTTAAACAGGTTATAGTGATCTACGTTGTATATATATATACACCTGTGCAAAAGTTAAGCACCAGCAAAAACAATAGAATGTAGAAACATGATGGTACAACTAGGCCGCCATACTTTTTGTCCCCGCGTTAGCTGACATAGTTCCAAGTACGAAATGCACATGCATGCATGACTTCACGCCGCTTGATGTCCGTGCGTGGCGGGAAACAGCACACGTGTTCAGTTATGTAAAAGTCCAGTTTGAGGTGTAGAACATTACATACAGATTTAGGCGACAAGATTAGGAATTTTGTGTTCATGACCGTGGTTTATTTGTACAGAGAGAATTAGCTCTTGATTGTGAACCGCTATGGCAAGACGAAGGTTAAGTGATCGTGTGAAATGGCAAATCATAGGCATGCATACCACTGGTATGTCATGCAGAGAGATTGGCAGACAGCTGAACATTAACCATACTGTAATCAGTCGTTTGATTGCAAAACATGGGCAAACTAACGAGGTGAAGGACAGGCCTAGATCTGGAAGACCGAAGAAGACTACTGCCCGTGTTGATCGAGCCCTAGTACGCCTTGTTAGGAGATCTCCATTCACCAACAGCAGAGTGCTCAGCCAGGAATGGGAAACGTGCAATAGAGTGTCAATGTCTACCGTCAAAAGGAGACTGTATGCTGCTGGCATGAAAGCTAGGAGACCTGTCAGACGTCCTCTCCTCACTGCACACCACAAAGAGGAGCGTCTGAGGTGGTGCAACGAAAGAAGACACTGGAACATGAGATCCTGGAGACGGGTACACTGGTCCGATGAAAGTCGGTTCCTGCTTCATGCCACAGATGGTCGAACTCGTGTATGGAGGTCCAGACGCACGGCGTACGACCAACGTAACATCATGGAAGAAGTTCCATTTGGTGGAGGTTCCGTTATGATATGGGGGTGCATCTCATTTGATTGTAAGCTGGATCTGTTGACTGTACCTGGAACACTAAATGGACAAAGATATCAAGATTCCACACTGGATAGAGTTGTGGTCCCTCATTTTGTAAATCATGCACCTGGAACCCACCCTATATTCATGGATGACAACGCCCGACCACATCGTGCTAGAGCTGTGCATGAATACCTCCGCCAGAATGCCATCGAAACCCTACCATGGCCAGCAAGGAGCCCTGACATGAACCCTATTGAGCATATCTGGGACATCCTGGGAAACATGGTGAGAAGGAGGGATCCTCCTGTGCAGAACCTACAGGAATTAACAGACCCACTCCATCTTGAATGGCAATGAATACCACAATGGCGTATCAGTCGGTTGGTGACCAGCATGAGACGTCGTGTCCAGGCCGTCATCCAGGCACAAGGTGGATATACCCGGTATTAATAATGACAGTCTCAAACTCGTGCACAGATGTTAAACTTCGTTTTCAGACACCATTAATGACAATCTAGCCACGTGTGTCAACTGTAGGGCAATAGTTGTCAGTTGTGTCAACGTAACCATATTCAGGCCTCGTTTTCAAGTTCAAACAAAAACATACAGTGTTTCCCCACCATCATAATCAGCATTCCTCTAGTTGCATTATTACCTCTTGCACTAAGATGGATGGGTACATAAATGTTTATGCTATTGCTTTCTTCATACCACATGAATATACCCTCGCATGTGCGTAAAAATAGGGTGGTGCTTAACTTTTGCACAGGTGTATATATATATATATATATATATATATATATATATATATATATATATATATATATATATATATATATATATATATATATATATATATATATATATATATATATATATATATATATATATAATTTTATCTTATGTATTTAAGGCGATTCTTTAAAGTGGAAGTCATTTAATTATTAAAATTTCAAAAATATGAGCAAAATGTGTTCCCCAGTCATTTAATTAAAAAAAATCAGACACGTACACAGTAAGTTTTCCTATGCTATTATATAGATAGTGTTATCTATCATATTTATGTCTTTAAAATGGCAGTCATTTAATTATAAATTTTTCAAAAATATGAACAAAATGCGTTCCTAGTCAATGGCAATGCATTAATCGTCCACGAACAATAGCGTACAGATGGCCATTTAGAACAGTAGCATCCATCGACCACTTTTGATGGATCAGAATGTGTGCTTGCATATGCATGTGTGAAGCGGGTTGTTGTGTGTGAAAACTTTATTACATTATTTTATTTTTTGAACAGATAAAGAGTTCTCTTTCGAATGATTTGTGGGCCCTGAAAAGGGCCGTGTTTTGAGATAGGTCTCAGCCTTCGCAGATCCGCACAGGCGTGGTTGTCAGTTTGGTAACAAACTGCGTCATGCTTGCTTTTTGTATATCAGTCAGAGTATCACCGATTACAGGACACCCATTCGGATACTGTTTGATTGGTAATAGACAATAGCACTCCTTGCAGGTGTACACCATCTCTTTAGGTTCTGTTTTCTTGATCATATGCCTACAGACCCTCCCGTGTTTCGACCGTCGGCATATGGTGTCGCGGATGTCGATGGAACACCAACGACATCGCACATACCCAGTGTCTGATCCGTCAAAGTTTGTACTGCTGACCATTTTAGCCAAATGTACATTAACATTTACATTTATGCCACATCGCTCTACTACAAAAAAAAAAAAAAAAATATATATATATATATATATATATATATATATATATATATATATATATATATATATATATATATATATATATATATATATATATATATATATAAGGAATATCCCGTGAGATGAAATCTGACTGCCTAAGGCTACCTAACTACTCTGCAGTTACACATCCAGCCACTTTGCGATGTTTAAACTGGAATGAGAAAATGGATTGAATTTGTGTACCGTTTATAGGAATATATATATACTGCGGCTGCAAATCCGCAAATCCACAACATGTGGACCGCATGCGTCCGCACATGTATGCATACATTTTGGCGTGTATGCGTGTTCAGGCATGTACATATACTTGTTGCCATCCACAATACGCGCCCGCAAATCTGCATCATGTGCCCGCAATCTGCAACATGCGCCCGCAATCCACAACACGCACCCGCAAATCCACAACATGTGGACTGCATGCAGCCACACATGTATGTATGCGTGTTCAGGCATGTGCATATAGTTGTTGCCATCCGCAACACGAGCCCGCAAATCCGCAACACATTTTAGCCGAATGTGCATTAACATTTACATTTATACTACATCGCTCTACTACAAAAAAAATGTAAGGAATATCGTGTGAGATGACTAGCATCCTATCAAAAACTGTCGCGTACTGGCCTCCATATAATGACACATACATGCAGGCCAAAATCTTGGATATGTTCACGGGGTAGACACGATGGATCAGTTTGTTAAAGATTTTTATGCACATAAACCATTTAACAAACTGATCCATCATGTCTACCCCATGAACATATCCAAGATTTTCGCCTGCATGTATGTGTCATATTCATGTGGCAATATGGCCACTGTGGACCAATCAAATTTGAGCATTTGGCAGGTTTTTGTGAACAATTTTCACTCGCCCCTATTGACTGATTATATTCCCTAAATTTTAGCTAGATCGCTTCAGAAGTTTAAGAGGAGAAGATTATTTTGTGATTTATGACGTCATCAACATGACCGCCAACCCCTGTGCCAATCAGGCTCTGTTTAGCTATTTTGATTCGGGTGTTGATCTCAACCAAATAATCTGAATTTTAGTACAATTTGTCTCTCGGAAGCATAATAATAATAATAATAATAATAATAATAATAATAATAATAATAATAATAATTATTATTATTTTTATTATTATTATTAATTTATACTATACTGACGTCGTCGTTGTTGTCATATTCGTCATAGTTGGAGGCGATGATGATGGTGTTGTTGTTGTTGGTGTTGTTGTTGTTGTTGGTGTTGTTGTTGTTGTTGTATTGGTTGTCTTTGTTTCCCGTTACTATGCACATGTAACTGCCTTGCCTGTCCCCGTGCGTGCGTGTGTGCGTGCATGTGCGCGTGTTCATTGTGCAGTCGCGCCCCGTGTCTTCTCTCCTCGTTACCAAAACTGAAACAGAAACGACAGAGAAATGAGGGGCGAGACCGGTTTGCCGCAATTGAGATAGTAAGGTTAATCAGGTTGTAGACTCATATAATGTGGTACGTGGTATTGTTCATGTTGCCTAAAATTGTTTACTGATGATTCGAATAAAGGTACATAATTTCGTGAGGAATTTTCGATTTTTCGTTAAAAATAGCAAATTCGAAATAGTTTGGGCGATGTTGATAGTATCTTGGGAAGTAGATTCTCCTTTCGGTAGAAAAATTATCACATACGAGGATGTAGTGGAATTCATCCCCTATGCCATTCATGTCGCACAAGTTGCAGGTTCGTTATTCCCTTGGGGTTCTTTCCCTTGGACCTTTTTCGATAGGTAGGTAATGATTGCTTGTTCGAAATTTTGTTAGAGTGATTCTGTTCTTGTCTGAGAGATTTTCTAGGTATGTTTCCATTTCCAGGTTTTGTTTGAATGATTTATACGTTTTCCCTTTCCACGATTCTGTCATTTCCCCTATCCAGTTTTGTCTAAATTGGTCTTCAAGATTTTGTTTTATGATTCTTTTTATGTTCATTCCTTGCGGTATTATTTGCGTTTCCCATAGATATCCCATACCCGTGTCCTCTAGTATAGTTTTGATACTGTTTAACCACTTGTACTGTGTGTTGTTTTGTTTGTAGTCGTTTAGCATGTATGTGTAGATTTTAGCTGCTAATTTGGTTTGCTTCCCAGTAATTAATTTGACACAGTAATTAATCATGCGTTGTTTTATGAGTAATTTTAGCAACATGGCCCCCCAGCCCCCCCCCCCCCCCCCCTACTCCCCATAAAGCATGTAAGATGGTGTACTGCGTTTTAGATTTAATAGAAACCTTAGGAAGGATAGTTTTATTTTTTCTAGGATTGCGCAGTTCTCATTGCCTAACACTTCACGGCCATAAATAAGGATGGGTTCAATGGTTTTCTATATAGTTTTAAATGGCAATCCGTTGGTAGATCTAGCTTGCGGGCTCTTCTATTTAGGGAGTATATAGCCTTGCTAGCTTGTTCGGCTATATGTTTCTGAGCAGTAATGGTGTAAAGTAGATACCTAGGTATTTATAGTTATCAGCGACTTCTAAGGGGGTTCCATTAATCTTGAATTCTAGATTTTTGTACCATCGCTTTGTGTCTCCAAACACTAATACCGTAGTTTTCGCCATACTAACCCTTAATTACCAGGTGTCTACATACTCAGCGAAGGTGTCAATTGACTTTTGGGTATGTACCGGGCTGTCTCCCATGATCACGGTATCATCTGCATATAACAATAATAAAAGCTTGAGAAATACAAAATGTTCATTTTCCAGTTGGATTGGTTTACAATTATTGTTTATCATTCAAGTATATAGAGAATAGAGCAGGTGATAGATATTCCCCTTGCCTGACACTGAATCTGCATCTTATATTTCCAGAGAGTTCGTTGTTTAGCTTTATCTTTGACTGACTATTGGTGTACATACTTTGAATTACCCTGAATACGTTACCGTTTATTCTGTGGGTTTGCAGCTTTCCCCAAAGTCCCAATCTCCAAACTGTGTTGAAAGCTTTTTCAAAGTCTATAAAAATGCAGCATAGTTTTTTCTTCATTTTTTGGAAAATTTCAATTAGTTGGAATAAAGTATAAATATGGTCAGATGTTGAATATTCTGTTCTAAACCGACTTGGTTTTCTACGAGCAATCCATTGGAGCTTAGCGTTTTATTAACTCTAGTGCAGATGATCAAAGTGAATAATTTTCCCAAACAGCTCAATAGCGTTATCGGCCTTTTTTCGTAAATTGGAATTACGAGGCCCTCTATCCACGGCTCTGGGATCTCTGCCGTGTCTAGGACTCTGTTGAAAATATGCGTGTAGATATTGATCATAATGTCTTTTGTTGTTTTGATGCATTCGTTTACAATGTCATCGGTTCCTGGTGATTTCTTGTTTTTGAGGGATTTGATAGCTTTTGACATTTCAATTGCCGTCATTGGCTGGTTTAGTTCAATATTTTCATCTGCCGTACCCAATGGCAAATAGTTGGCCTCGCTTTCTGAGTTTATGTCCTTGGGGTCATTTAGATTATTAAAGAACTCGTGCATGGTGCTGATTTCAATTGGGCAGTCTTGTCGCTTCCTTTCCTTGATTATATTCCAGTAGGATTTGTGGTTATATGCATCTAATTCTCGGATTTTCTTTCTGAATTTGTACTTATGTTGTGTGATAGCTCTGTTCATGGTCTGTTTATAAATTTTACTCGCCTCAATCATCTCATTCATGTTTTCATCTGTTCTATGAATGTGCGACACTTTTCTTGCCTTTTGGTATGCTTTCCTGGAGATGTGACATTCTTTATTAAATCTATTTTATTGGTCTTTTGGCTTGTATGTGGTGCGTCCTCTTTTATCTCGCTTTTCCATTTTTTGCAATCTAACGCACAGTTTTCTTACACCTGCTGAATTGAATGTTGGGTGCTTGGGTACTTAGAAACTACTACGATCAGTCATTGAAATAGGGCACTGAATGCAATGAACAGTTCCAGTTTTAGCTATATCCCTCCAATCTATAGTTAAGTTCCACCCACACCTCCTTCGTGTTGGCATCGATCGATCACTGACGTCCCTGACTATCAATTTCCAGAAAACTATACAGGTAAGCTGTTGAATATTTTGAACCTAATTTGACTAGGCGCTGTTGCTGCTTATGGCAGCAACAGCGCGCATTCAAATTAGTTTCAAAATATTCAACAGAATGTTTATTAAATAGTAAAGACATACAA
This sequence comes from Chaetoderma sp. LZ-2023a, assembly GCA_034401795.1. Taxonomy (NCBI): domain Eukaryota; kingdom Metazoa; phylum Mollusca; class Caudofoveata; order Chaetodermatida; family Chaetodermatidae; genus Chaetoderma; species Chaetoderma sp. LZ-2023a. The sequence continues at coordinate 14,413,054 of CM067363.1, read as the reverse complement.
TTCGTACAACATCTCAGACTATTAAGCATTTAAGATGGACTACCTCGAGTCATTCATGCTGTAACTGATTATGACGTCATCCTACACGTCACGTAGTTAATTATGACGTCATATATTGGATGGACAAACCCGGGTCAAAGCTCGCGGAGGTAGTCACAATTTGTTGTGTGGACAATTTTCAATTTTTATAACTTATAATATTCAGTAATTAGAAGCAATTTATTTTGATTTCACAAATGATTACAGCAGTCAATGCAAATTAATAAAGTTCACCACAAACACGATGATTCGTGATATACAACCCAGATAACGCAGCTTACTGGGCCTATGCTGGACCGATGCTTTCAGTATCAACCCGGTATCGGTCCAGTATCGGCACAGTAAGCTGAGTAATCAGGGAACATGCATTATGATTGTGAATTTAAACAGGAAGTTTTACAGTCAGATATCACATCCGGTAATAGCTCGCGATCCATTTCTGGCCAATCCTAGTGACACTATCGACCCATACTAATAGAAGAATCAATTCTGTCAGTCAAATATGTAAAGTCATAATGAATCACGTCACATCTAGGTTGGCGTCACAATCAATTGTGTCATGAATGACGTATCTAAGTCCGCCATAAAAGCTTAATAGTCCGTCAAGGTGCACGAATTGCCTGTCTTTACTATTTTAATAACCACTCTGTTGAATGTGCTGAAACTAATTTGACTGAGCGCTGTTGCATTCGATCCATTTAATTTTGAAGCTGTGCTATCTTGACAAGTTTAGGGCAGTAAAGTACGCACTGTAGGATACAGAGGGCAGTTTGCCATACCCACACGTAATAATGTGAATCCAGAATTTAATGGTGCACATTTAGGCCATCACAAGAATGCTTGAAAATAAAATTGTTTAAATCGCATACTTTTAGAGGCCTAATTTGTGTAGCTTAAATCATATGAATCTAAATAAAGCTTATCATATGATGATTTTGGACCTGTACGTGGGGCTTAGAATACACCTTCCATATCCTCTGCGTGTCGTAAGAGGCGACTAAAGGAGGTAAGGGTGAGGTAACCCTGACAGAAACCTCGAGTACTGAAGACCGAGGTTCCAGGCCGCATGGCGCACTCTAATAAACCATGGATCCACGCACTTAATGCTTATGATCATGTCGATAGTCACTTACAGGACTGGCGGTATGATCAGCGAACGAAAAGAAGAAGATATGATGATTTCATTCCATGCAAATTATTATAATTTCTTAGTTACGAATTTGAATTAGGGTCTTGTGACTCTCATTCAATTTCTCTAACTTAAAAATTAAATTAATTTATGCGCAATGAAATCCTGATATGCTAAAATCTATTTCGTTTCCTTACATCAAGGCACATAAGTTAAGCCTCTAAAAGTAAATAATTGTCACAATTTACTTTTGAAGCATTTTGGTGTGAATATACACATCTAATCATATTATCATATGGCACTTTATAAGAATGCTTAAGGGATATTTTCTAGAGTAGGTAGCAAAATATCAATCTAGATGTTAAAACAACATAAGAACCCCATATCGCCTTCATAAATTTTCGATATGGTGCCGTTTCCGTGGCCAACAATGAAACAACTAACATATCATGATGTCCTCTGGTAGGACAACGTGGTTGGTGTGTGTATAGCCTGTACGAGTTATCAACGTTTTATTCATCAATAAAATGTAATCGTGAAAATACCCCTGATAATGCAGCTTACTTGGCTGATACTGGGCCGATACCGGCGGGTATCGGCGGGGTATCGGCCCAATAAGATGCGTTTGTGTTTTCCACTACACAAAAATCAAACCGGGTAAAATGATCACTTGTTCTAGAACGATTTTATTAAAATTTGTAGATGCATTGTAAATAACCCCCACCGCTATCTATTTAGAAACATGTGATTTGTTACGTCGCCTAAATGATACACACTTGAGGTTGTCAAAAGAAGCTACCTTCGAAGTTACACAGCACAGTGGCGGTTCTAGGACTTTTTTCAGCTGGGTCTGGTGGGGGTTGGAGGGTTGGAAACCGTGGGAAAGTTTCGCCAATTTGGGTACAATTTTAGAGAACTGAGGACACATCGTTTATCCGACAGTTTCGAAAGTTGCAGTTTGACTGTCCTGACAGGCCATTTCTTGTGCTCAGACTGATTGAATTTTGGACAAATAAAATGGGTAAATATGTACTTTACCAAAACATTTCCCTCAAATTTTGTAGCTGTGCCAATCTGCCCCTGGTACACCCCACCCCACCCTAAGTACGAACGTTACTGGTGCAACTATGGTAGTGAGGACGGGAGAGTTTCAGCACATGCACAAAGGCACACGCAAGAACACACGGCGAACCGCGTGATTCATAAACAGACATAGACCACATGCGCACCAGGACACAGGATATATATATATATATATATATATATATATATATATATATATATATATATATATATATATATATATATATATATATATATATATATATATATATATATATATATATATATATGGGCATGCACACACGCTCATAGAGGAGCACTCAGAGAACCCCAGGATCGCACGCAGAGGACAGCTACATCAGATGATGAAGAAATGAACAAGCCACACCCACGGATACACGCACACGTGAATTCCCATACATCAACAGTGACACAGTGCTCACCATCATTGACTTACACACACTACTAAAAATTATATACACAGTAGACTTAAATAAATATGAAAGAGGATTAGCTAAGATTTACTATCTACGCTTATGATGTTGTATTTACTTTACCAATTTGTACTGAATATACTGAATATGTTGTAACAGATTATATGAGATTGTTTGTCATCAATGCTTGTCACTACGGAAATGGCACATGTTTGTAAGAGAACATGGGACGGCAGTCAGTTGGAGTTTGGCGTTGGCCACAGCCACTTTTGGAGAATTGGTTCCACTGCACGACGTGAATATCAAACTGTGGATGGTAGCCAACTGTGCAAATGAACCATAGTAACAGTGTCCCAATGTGGTAATAATAATAAACGTGATATCGGAAAAATGAAAGACGCGTGTGGAATATGCCAACGACGTGGACTCCACAGATGGGGAAGGGAAATGCCTTGATGAACTTCTTCCAATCTCTACAAGCAAACTAAATAATGAGAATCTCTTTATGAAAGAATCCAAAACAGAGTTCACTCACATATACATATCTACAAAGCATGAAACTAAAGAAAATGACGATCCACTTCGTGGCGGCAAACCATGGAGGAAAAGTTAAATCCTCGGCTCACTGCTTTGTAGTACTGCTAACATTGCCGCATACTGAGCCATGGGGAACATAGCTTTCGAGTCCTTCTGGAAGCTATGGATTCGTTGATGCTCTTGTCAAAAAGATTACGTTTATGCAACGCAATCTGTGCATCCTTGCTACTGTGTAACTGTAACAGCTGGGCAGCTCCCAAGACAGCTCTAGACAAACTTAATGCATGGCACCGCAAGCACCTACGCATCATCACTCGACTCCAATAGCCAGACAGCATAATTTCCAACGATGCACTATATAAGATGTGTAATACATCGTCGCTGTCTGTAAAAGTCACCCAGCAAAGATGGGTCATGTTGAGCCATGTGCTAAGGATGTCAGAGGACACACCAGCACAGAGGGCATTGGAGTTCTTCCTACTTGGAGTCTGCAAATATAAAGTCAGGAAAGGACGTCATTGCATACATATGTTAAAAGTGACTCGAGGTGACCTCAAGAACGCAGGATTCGGTGCACACTTGACCTGAGGAAGCTAAAGATTTTGGCTGAGGACAAGACACAGTGGTCAAAAGCGACGAAGGACTGATTCCAGCTGTAGGATGTTTCTTCTACTACTACTACTACTACTACTACTACTACTACTACTACTACTACTACTACTACTACTACTACTACTACTACTACTAATACTACTACAGCAGCAGCAGAATACAGTAATCACACATCCAGAAAGACGCATATGTGTTATCTCACCGGCCAGATGAAAGATGCTGGTTTATAGACCAAGAATCAATACGAAACAACCCTCGACAGCCCCTTACTGTACAAGTACATACGTGGGCAGAAAGATGAACTCGGTCTAGTTATTGTCATGTGTCATGCTGTGCATGCGTTTGTTATGAAGTAGCCCTATGTACAGTTATATTGAATGTGCGTTATACTTACTAGATGCAGGTAATGCAGGGGTCCGATCTGTCACTTATCTGGTCTATGCTGGGACAGAGCTAGTTCTACCCATTGAGGAGAATGCTTGGCAGCCCTCCCACTCGGAAAACGCAGCTATCTTTTCGGGATTAGTAACTTTGATCTACCGCCTGAATAGATCTGTTTAAACCACATATCAAATTGCTTACAACTTTACTGTTAAATTTTGGATTAAGAACACAACTGCTCTACCGTGCTACAAATCATTAGCGCACGGGCCGGTAAAGTGGCATAAAAAATTTAACAGTATAATTACAAAGAGAATTTCAAAAATTCTCTTCTCTGAATTCCAGTCCATAATCAACACGGGCTGAGAACAACCTTTACAGACAACTACAAGACACGTGTTTAAGAACTCGCGCAAATAGGGACATTATTATAAACAAAATCTTGGTATAACATATATATATTTCCATATCTCGCATCTACAAAAGACTACACCTCAGCAACAGTATCTCGGCCATCACCGTAAATAGCACATATGTTTCCGATCAACCACGTATTTCCAAGGGCCACGTGACTCTTACTACTATTTCCAGTAAATTGGATCAAACGCTTTAAACCAAAGAGCCGCTCAAATACGCAACTACCACAGCGTCATGGAGGAGTGGTGAGGGTGAGTCAGGGTAATTACCACTGACGTCACCAGGCTCCCACACAACCCATCGGGTGCTCCAGCCTAAAATTAAAATAGGCAAGTTTATAAGCATCCAATCTGTAAAGCCGCCTCACTCTAATTAAAAGGTGATGCTCCATGGGGATAAGTAGTACCCGATTATTATCTTGATAGGAAAACTTTAAATGCACTACAATAAGACTAAGTTAGTGAGCCTTTCCTCTTATAATTAAAAAAGTACTCCCTTTACCTGGGAAGACTTAATCCAGTGACGATCAGAATGGAAAAAGGAGAAACTTTCCATATAGGGCTGACCGAATCACCTGTCAAAACTTCCAGGTGTAGTCATCCGCTGTCTATGACGTCACCAAATAGTATAAAATGAGTAAGCGCGCTCTGAAACTTCATCTTCCTGTCAAAACTCGACACCAGGGAAGAACAAATAGCATTAGGCTTCTGAAAACAAAATTCTGCTGTTCTTATTATTAGTTCATTATTACAATACTTGGCCTGGAAAGTTAAAAATGAAGAGATAGGGCTTTAGGTTTTAAATAAGGTTCCTGCAGCCAACTACCATGCGGAAATGAGATGTCACTCCTCGAAGATTTAGCGTTGTCGGATTCGTCTGAAGAAGAATCGGTACCAGTTTCAAAAAGATTCCTGTGCAGCTCGTTATTAGCTAACAGCGAACCCTGTACCAGAACCTTTATGAGAAAGTCCGACCGCACACTTCATGTTAACAAGGATCATCTCCTCCAGACAGCCTTCTGCATGACGTGTCAATATCTCTATACCGCTACCCGCTATGGAGTGACCCATGCACTCCATCATTATCACCATGTGTTAGAAGTGACATTAGTTCCAGGGGAAGAAAACGAGGATCGTGCCGCTTTAGCCACGCGTTTTGAATCTCGGTTTCCAGTTAAAATTCTCCCAACCGAGAAGATGGCCCGCACGAAGAATACTACCCGTAGACATCCCATTAGTCATCGTCCTCCCGCGGCTACCTTAAGCAATATACCGGCAGCAAGACGTGAAATCCTACCTGCAGCCACGTCGGGGAGCACTATGCCACTTCCAGTAACCACATCTACACCAGTCCTGAAGCGGAGCAAGAAGCATAAATCCTCCGCAGAATCCAGTCCAGCAGTACCCGTATCCGTAACCAGACACAAAACTGCAGCCACTACACCCGCACCCATAGTGTCTGAAGCAATCTCAGCCAGTCAGCCGATCTCAGTAATTATCATGACACCTACGGAGATAGAGATTCCAAGTTACCCACAGTCACCATCTCCTCCTGACCTGACCATAGACGAGGGACCGGGACCGTCGCAGCCTGCGTCCATTAGCATTACTCCAACCCGTGTCGTCCAGCATCTGCATCCCTGTCTTTCTGATCCAGCCATCAGGAAGGGAACTATGCTGGAACGACCATACGCGGGGAAAAGACGAATCGCCCACACGTAAGACATTCAACCCGTGCCCAATATTACCGCAAATCGTCTCTTGAAGTACGCTAAGTCTCAGAAGCTGTCATCACCTGCCATATCTGCTCCCGCATCATTGCCTCAGCCTACGATTCAACTCACCGCCACCGCCACGACAACCACCACAGACACCACGACCATCATGAGGACCACAGCATCGACCGCCTCGACACTCACTAGCACCACCACTTCCTTACGGACAAATATTCTAGCACCCGGCGTAACTTTGAGAGACATTATAGACGCTCATATTCCTGCCATCATCACTTCAGACATTTCCGAAAGTGCCAGTGATAATGAACGCATCTCAGCATTAATAGTTCATCCACTGTGACCAACCACCATCAGTCGCGGGACCCAGACTCAGTAGCGAAATTTTGCAGCAGAGGTGTGATCATTTGTGATACAGCAGAACATCAGTGGTGCGATTCATGGAAACTTACAAATTATTAATTTATTTTTGAAATACTTTTCTTTTTATTATATATGTTAGATCAATTGAATCCCGTCCCTATGATGACTATGGTTATCCGACACAGCTGCACACTTAAGTTGCCCAGCTATGTCCCACACAAAATGAGCACTGCAGACTCCGGTGTTGTAGGAACATCGTGTGTGACGTAAAGAAAATAACACCCTGCAGTGCAATAATGTCATAATCCCTGATAATCTAACTTTTGAGTTATTATTATTATTATATTTTTCTTATTATTTTTCTTCCTGTCTTAGATGTCAGGACGGCTATATAGTCAGCGAGAGCTGCCCGTTGCGGACCCGCTATATCAGGCCGCAAATATATTTTTAATCAGAGATACGTGTTGCATACCCATTTATTTACCCGGGGTGCGCAAGTAATTCAGACGTAATATTTTAGATACCCCATAAAGATATGTTACATGGAAATTATACATTTAATATACATATACATTTTATATTATTATATATCTTAAATTGTGGTACGCTTGGGTGTTCTCTGTGGAAAAATAATTATCAGCACCCAAAGAGAATACCCATGCGAGCTATTGTTTAGGAATCATTAGCTAAATAAAGTTGAAGCACGCACCAAAATATTTAAAAAAAAGAAAAAAAAGAAAAGACCTGGAAAAATAATTCCAGGTCAAAATTAAAAAAAATAAAAGTATGCCTCCCCTCTCCTCTTTGGCACCTTTATGTGCTCTGTCTCTTGAATACGCGTCTATTGCATCACTACTCCTCTCCGGCCACGTGCCTACCTGGGAAGTCTATAATTCCCGCCTAGCATACGTCCGTGCATCGATCCGCAATGCGCAATCGTTTGCCATGGGTGTCAAACTAGGAGGGCGTGGTGTAGTTCAGATCGACCGGACCGGTACCGGCCATACCAGCCAAGCTGGGTAAACGCCACCCGTCCTGGATTCGTTCCCTGAACACACCCCCCTGAGTAGAGCCATAACCATATATGGGCCTATGAGAGAGATCACGTTATAAAAACGACTAAGTTTGTTAGAGCGCATAGTGCGCATGCGCACGCTTAAATGCTATTTTTGACAGAGCGCGTAGTTTATGACCATGATGGGATGACGCTTTTAGTGTACAGATACGGTACAATGTAATCCTTTTTCCTCACCTGTTCCCGCCGAGGTTCCCATTAATCAAGACCAGAATTCGACGGGCTTTCCAAATCTGTAAACCATTCCAAAATCGGTTAAGAAATGGCTGAGTTATCCACGGAAAACCCCTTTTGATTATCTTCAAAATATTGCCGTGACGTCATAACCACGTGTACGCAGAACTTCTAGAATGTTCTAGAACATTCGACTACATTATTATTAGCTACGCGCTGATTGGCTGTTGCTCGACCGATGCTTGGTTGGAGCCTGCGCCTGTGACGTCACGAGTAGTATAAAAGGAGACAAGATCCAGAACTCGAGCGCATCCTCGGCCACGGGCCAAATAGGTTGGACCTGTGTCAGCTACGATCAGCACGACATTATGCAGATCACTTCGCTTTCTGTCGGTTTCTCTCCCATAGCCAGCAGTAATCCAGCCCACCGCACTAAAGCAATTTTGTAACTCCCCTTCCTTGCGGGAGAATTTTTGGAACTTTGTAGATATTGTTCACGAATATATCAAGAACTAATTCGGAATACAAACTTGCGGTGAGGCCTTTCCCGGCCTGAAAATGTGATTCTACAGATGTAGAGGCAGCAATGTTCTTTGGTGGATGACTCGCCACCCACGCCAAAAAGTTATTATTTAACCGTCCCCGCACTGATGTCGTGCAGGTTCATCTAACTTTTCGCCCTCATCAAGTAAACTTTGCCCGGTACGTCTTCAGAGCTGGTTGACATACCCCGCATTGTTAAGCATTTTGCTGTTTAGCCAATGTTAATCGAGTTTCAGGATAATTTAATCTCACCTCGATGTACAATTCACTTTTTATAAGATGTTGTCCATAGGTAGGCAGTCGCTAATTCACACTTGTAGTTTTACAAATCAATTTTCGATAATATTACAGCCAAGAGAAAAAAAATTCAGTCCGCCATTGTTGTGTTGTAATGTGCTAAATGATAAACTGGGCCTAAACTTAGATCCTAGCAGCATTGGACGCAGCCATAGAATTGGCCCAAAGCGCTCAGGAATTCAGCAACCTAGGGATTCCCAGAACAGTAATCATGTCCATAGCAGACCAATCATCATAAGACTTGTAGCATATAACACACGACATACTATATTCACAAATAAACGCAAGTTAAAAGGTACAAACTTTGTCATTACAGAGAGCCTCACCAAGAGACGACTACAGCTGCTAAAGTTATGCCAGCAGCACTCCGGGGTAAAGTCAGCGTGGTCAATCGATGGACGCATCATATGCCTTGTCAACTCAGGTAACAAGACGATGATTATATCAGCAACAGACCTAGACAAGGTACCGAAATGAACTGTTCCTGTGTATGTTGCTTTTCTGTGACACTGATCAGTTTCCTGTGCTTGTTAACTGTTATATGCATGTCAACTTATGTACAATACGATTAATGATTGATGATAACAGGTTCTCATCTTTTACCCATTTTGAATGGAGTAATTATAGCATGTCTAGGGATAATTACCCCTTTTAAATCAGATTTTTAACAATTTAAGAAATAATCCGTTTTGTACTTTGAGGCGGATTTGAATGGAGGCCGTTGCTGCCGTAGGCAGTAGTGGCTTCCAGTCAGGTAAGATTCAAAGTATTCAACATGTTATTAGTATTGTTGCCTTAATGATTTGATAACAGGTTCTCATTTTACCCATTTTTGCATGGAGTAATTATAGCATGTTTAAGGATAATTACCCCTTTCAAATTAATTCAAGAAATAATCTGTTGGGTATTTTGAAACTGGTTTGACTAGAGGCTGTTGCTGCCTTAGGCAGCGGCGGCTTCCAGTCGGGTAAGTTGCAAAAATATTCATACTACTAAAATACCATACTATTTCAATTGCTGAAAGAATTAATGTCTTACACCAAACGTCCCACATATGCTTCTGTGAAACATAACGTCATATGTCTGAATGTTGAATAGCATTTGTCAATGTGTTTGTATCATTGTGTACTCTGTAATTATAGCATGTTCAAGGATAATTACCTCCTTCAAATCAAGTCGCAGGTATGACAGATTCTTAATAATTTAAGAAATAATCTGTTGGGTATTTTGAAGCTGATTTGAATGGAAGCTGTTGCTGCCTCAGGCCGCAACGGCTCCCAGTCGGGCAAGTTTCAAAATATTCAACAAAATATTCAACATGTTATTAGTATGGTTGCTTTGAAATTAACAAACTATTTCAGTGCTGAAAGAATTAATGTCTATTTCAGAGCTGAAAGAATTAATGTTTTAGACACCAAACGTCCCACATATGTGTCTGTGAAACGTAATGGCATACGCCTTGTATGTTGAACAGCGTTTGTCAATGTGTTTGTATTATTATGTACTTTGTACTAGTGTTGGGAATTGGTACTATTTTTGTGATCAATGATTGGTTTCATATACTAACCAATGATCTATTAATGATTGATGATAACAGGTTCCCATTTTTTACCAATTTGAACGCAATAATTATAACATGTTCAAGGATAATTACCCCCCTACAAATCAAGTCGCACGCATGACAGATTCTTAATAATAATTCAAGAAATAGTCTGCTGGGTATTTTGAAATTGGTTTGAATGGAGGATGTTGCTGCCTTAGGCAGCAACGGCTTCCAGTCTGATAAGTTGCAAAAATACTCGACATGTTATTGTTTTTTATATACTAACCAATGATCAATTAATGATTGATGATAACAGGTTCTCAATTTTACTTTTAGTAACTCCCCCACAATTCTTATTTATTGCAATTTGACACTTGACCCATCTCATCCAGTGTATCCACTGGTTAGATGGTGTTATATACAATTAAATCACGATAATAACCAATATTACAGCCAAATAGAGAAATCCATTCAGTCCTCCAAATGACCCCAATAACCTCCCTCTGTCTTCAGTAGTTCCCTTGTCTTATTTCCTCCCTGTCCATATTCCCACTAACCTAACCCATGCCCGCTAAATTAACAACATCTGACTATCGCAACCTCGAAGCTGACGACACCTGCTGGTGGTGTACCAACTGCAACAAATCACTTTTCCCGTACAATCATTACAATGACAATACAGACTTCACACTGGCTGTTCTAAATCCATACTATAACCCTACTACCACTGAGGCTACTGACGACAAAAACCCCACTCTAAACCCATTTAATCCCAATTTAACCATGCTGATACTAGAAATGATCTAAATATATCTGCACCAACCTGTGAATACATCCTCCCAAAAACATTCAATGACAATCTACTAGGAAACAAAGAACACATAGCCTTCTCACTTCTATTTATCAACATGCAATCTCTCATGGGGAACATCGACAAGTTACACCGTCTCCTAGATATGAGTGCACATGAATTTGGAATTATTGGAATTACAGAGACATTTATACATGCAAATTCACCTACTAACCTTATCAATATAAAGAACTACACATTTGTTGAAAAGCACAAAACCACGGGCTGGGGAGGTGGTGTAGGCATGTATGTTAAAGAAAATGTCCAATTCATTGAGCGAGATGACCTTTCTAATATTGAAGAACATATTCAAACAATGTTTATCGAAATTCAAACACCGAAAGGAAAAAACAAAATTGTAGGTACGATTTATAAATCACCTAAAGGCGATAAGGAACGTCTTATTGAACTATTAGGAAAAACTTTGGCAACTATTCAAAAGGAAAACAAAACTGTCTACCTCATGGGTGACTACAATATTGACCTGATGAGACAAACTTGCTTTCATACACAAAACTTTATAAACCTACTAAATGCTCATTCATTCTACCCAACCATTACAAAACCGACTAGAATAGGTGATGTTTCGGCCACAATTATTGATAATATATTCAGCAATAACATTAACTTCAGTAATAAATCGGAGGTAGGAATTCTCGTTACTGACACGTCAGACCACCTACCAATTTTTCTTCTCGAAAGACAGCTGACCTGCACAAAGCCATTCAAATATGAAAAAATTAAATGCAGAGAAATAAATCAGGTCAATATTGAACAATTTAAAAAATACATGTCTGAGGTGGATTGGCATGCCGTAACAGACATACAGTGCTGCGAAAGTGCCTACACCAAGTTCCATGAAATTTGCACGCACATCTTCGAAAACAGCTTTCTCATGAAAGAAAAGAAGAAATTTAAACACAACCCGACTAAACCATGGATAACAACTGGACTGATAGCTGCCTGTCATAAAAAACATAATCTTTATTTGAAGTTTATCAAATGTCAAACAAAGCATAATGAACAGAAATTCAAGAAATACAGAAACAAATTGGACCAAATAATCAAAACAGCAAAAAAAACTTACTACCATAACAAATTTGAACTATGCAAGAATGACATAAATGAAACATGGAAAATAATTAAATCACTTTTGAATAAAAATAACTGCAAAGCGCAACAAACACAATTTCTTTATAATAACAAGATAATAACTGATGATTTAGAAATTGCAACAGGATTCAATGACTATTTTGTTAATATAGGGCCAACACTTTCAGATAAAATCAATTCAACATCCTCTAATAAATATAGTGATTATCTCACAGGCGACTATCAATCCTCTTTTTTCGCTAACCCGGTCACAAATGAAGAAATTTCTATCATTCTTAACAAACTAAATCCTGCAAAAAGTGCTGGCTTGGATGGTTTCAAGTGGAGTATTTTCAAACACTGCACATTAGCGCTACTAATACCCCTTAACCACATCTGTAACTTATCTTTCACTCAAGGCATATTTCCATCAAAATTAAAAGCAGCACGAGTAACACCTATATACAAAGCAAAGGATTCATCTAATTTCACAAACTATAGACCTGTCTCAATACTTCCACTTTTCTCCAAATTAATGGAACGACTTATGTACAATCGGCTTATCAGCTACTTAGATAAAAAGTCAATCCTCTATACATCACAATACGGATTCCGTGAAAAACATTCAACAATGCTAGCACTAATTGAAATGACAGAAAAAATAATAGAATCAATTGAAAAGAAAAAGCACATAATAGGCATTTTTTTTTATCTTTCAAAAGCTTTCGACACTATCAATCATAAAATCCTACTGGAAAAACTTGTGTATTATGGAATCCGAGGAAGTGCACTCATCTGGTTTGAAAGTTACCTAAGTGACAGAACGCAATGTGTGCAGTTCAATGCAACTTGCTCTGAAAATAGGAGACTAACTTGCGGTGTCCCTCAGGGGTCCATCCTTGGCCCTCTGCTGTTCCTCTTGTATATGAACGATCTGCCTAACATATGCAAACATATGTCACTAATACTATTTGCTGATGACACCAATGCCTTTTGCTCTGATGAAGACATAGCTACATTATATAAAAATGTAAATAAGGAAATGGAAGAAATTACCAACTGGTTTTCACTAAATAAATTATCACTAAATGTGGATAAAACAAACTATATGTTATTTTCAAAATCTAGAGAATTAATAAATAAAGAGGTTCCAAAATTGTACATTAGCAATAAGGAAATTGAAGAGGCCCCTTATGCAAAGTTCCTAGGAGTATATTTAGATAAAAACTTGACCTGGGCCAAACAAATCGAAACAGTTACTGCAAAAGTAGCAAGAGGAATGGGTGTCATCCAAAGACTAAAACCATATATGACACAGGCCACGGTTAAAACACTGTACAGCACCTTGATCCTCCCGCACCTCACTTACTGCAACGCTGTTTGGACTAACACCTACAAAAACAGAATATCCAAAATTCAAAGTCTCCAAAAAAAAAGCATCAAACTATTTTCTAGGCCAGCAGAAGGCCAAAACATGTTCAAAGCAGAAAAATTGCTTAAGCTCACCGACATAGGAAAATCTCAAATGCTAACTATTGTCAAAAACTTCCACCACGACACTTTACCCAAATCTATAGCCCCCTTCTTTATAAACAATATTAACATCCACCAACATAACACTAGAAGCAGACATAAACTACATGAGCAATACACACGGACAGACATAGGAAAACACCGAATATCATTTGCAGCCACTAAACTATGGAACAACATAAAACAGGAAACACGTGAGAAAATTCTATCAACAAAATTCTGCAAGAAAACAATAAAAAACCACTTGATTAACACATACTAGTATTATCGAACTCATGCAGTACAGCTCAAAAATGGCCCGACTCATCTACAAAACAAGGTAAAGAATGCTACTACTACTACTACTACTACTACTACTACTACTACTACTACTACTACTACTACTACTACTACTACTATTACTATTACTACTACTACTAGAATTATGACTAGATGACTCCACTTGCTATTATATCCAATAATAATTTCAATTACCATAGTAACAAACTACAGGACGAGCAGGAGAATGAGCACCCATCCCCTCCATCCCCATTCCCTTGTCCAAGGATGCTCCCCATTAGCCAGCATCCTGTAAACAGTATATCATCATTATAAGTAAAAGTACCCTCCCCCAAAAATATATAAATGTTTATTGTTGTATCTATAATCATAGACATCCATGTATATTATTGAACTTGACTATGTTCTGTGCTTGTTTGTTACGTAACTGTCTTGTCCTTATTTACTACCCATATGTATCGCTAAATAATAGTAATAATAATAATAATAATAATAATAATAATAATAATAATAATAACCCAAGTGACTAACTCTTACACACACCCTGTTACAGTATTATATGTTGGTTCGCGGACTGAGAGGCCCACTCCAGGAGTTTTTCTTTCCACTGTAATGACTGACAAGATAATTGAACCGGCTGTGAACTCTGGGGGGGGGGGGGGGTTGGGAGGGTGCTGGGTGTGTGGGAAGTGGTGGTCTCCTCTTGACACGCGAATTGACATATTTTTCTCTTGAAATTTAAACTGTTTATGTGGATCAAGGGCCAAAGGGTTAATAAGGAAGTAGTAAATGTAATGTCTGAATTTATAATTGTTTGTGTAAGTACTGTCTTGTCTAATTTATATATACCTGTATATATGTGTGTAAGGTGTCCGCCATAACTATAGGCAATGCCTTGGGCAGACAACCTGGTATGATTTGTGAATTCGTTTACCTTGGAATTATTGAATAAATAATCTTGAATCTTGAATCTTGAATCTTGAATAATGTTATTGTATCGCTTGCTGACTACTCGTTAGACATTCTATATTGTGATTACAGTCCTGAGTTCGATCCGCTCCTGTCATGAGCTGCTTGTGGGAATCCCGTTTGTGGGAACCAGCCTGCGGGAACTTTCCAGCTTCCAGGGAATACATCAACTCACGTCAACCTAGAGTGTCAATTTCACTAACACGATAGCCCAGACTTACGAATGGCTACTGATTATTCAAGTAACTATACTTGACCTTTTAATTATTCCGTTAATTATATCTTGGATAATTATATCGTATCTGTATAAACGGTCCCGATGACTAAAAGGTACCGTAACGGTCTTAGGACCGCTAGTTATAATTTCTGTATTTGTTTATAGTTATTCTTATTTTCTGTACGGTGTTTTCGCTAACCGCACCGTAGTAGGTTCCTTAACCTGTACTATAGATATATTATTCTGATCATTTCACAATGTATTAATTGTTCTGGTTAGTTTATATATGGCCAGTGGCCATCAGTTCATATGTTTTGTTTATTTGTAGAAAATATAGGACTGCAGTGCACGTAGGAAACACTATACAGCAACATTTATATATGCAGCACTTTCTCCCACCAACAATTTTTCACTGAGGTCGCTGTCTGTGCTATAGCTCTGTTTAGCCAAGCATGCTACCGACTAAAAACCTCTTCTATTCAGCTCGATAGGATAGGTTTAATATGATTAGAGACAATTTCTTCATTGAGAAACACGTAATGTACACCTCTTTTCGAGTAGTTGCGATAATTTAGCCCCGCACTCCGGCAAGGTTGTGTAAGATTGGCCAAAATGCCTAAAAGGCTCATATTTCTATAAGTTATTGTCTCGCTTCATGTTCCACTAAGCCTTATGGCTTCTTAATTGTTTGGATGTCCCTATCCGCACCATGGACTGATCCGACCCTGGGAAACTATTGGGGTTTCCGAGCCATGATGGCCAGGGTGTGGTGTCACACACATTTCCCGGGTATCTTCGGATACTTAGTAGTTAGCACCTTTGCCAATGTAGGAAAGCACTGCAGAAGCATGTCTTAATTATTAGTTTCTTTAATCTGTTGAACAATCCTCCCGCACCACAGCGCATAACTGGGCAGCTTGTATTTAAACCTAACGACAGGTTAAAAAGTTAGTTCCATAGGACCTGGTGACGGGCGAGACGCGCATTCCCACCGAATTCCGTAGCAATGTCTGGGCATGATATTCAGATCTGCCACGCCCTCACGTGAAGGACATTTACAGTGGGTATTCGTCTCTCTTACCCCCACCCTAACGATAGATCAGTTGCCTAAAAATGCTTTTGCGAACAGTAACCAATGTCCTGTAATGTTTTATGTGGTTACGGAGCAAGATGTCCGGATTCTTATCCAGTTCGGAGATCTTACTAAGTAACATGTATGCACGCTGTCTTCAGTATTGATGTCTTAGGTCATCTGTTCTCATTGACAGTCATATCTAAAAGCTAGCTAGACGCTAGCCAGTTGCGTCCAAAAATTATTCTTGTCTTTAAAATCTAAATAATAGGATAAGCATAGAAGAAGGCCCACATAAATAAAAGCGGCAACTACTAATTCAGCATTCTGAGAATTACATAAGACGGTGATGAGGGAATCCTTTGGGAATCGTTCGTCCCGTCTTCACGTAAAACAGCATGCAACCTTATAGTCATAATCTCACTAGGTATGGTCTTTTCTTTCTAGTATACAGGTAAGCTGATGACTATTTTGAAACTAATTTGACTGTGTGCTTTTAAAGGTTTGCTGCCTCTGGCCGCAACAACGCCAGGTCAAATTAGTTTCAAAATATTCAACACGTTGTTGATTAAACAGTAAAGACATACAATTCGTACACTTGCCAGACTATTCAATGTTCATGACTGAGCTCGATACGCCATTCATTTACACATTTTGGATTGTGACGTCAGCCTGTATATGAAGTAATTGATTATGATGTCATGTCCTTCAGTTACAGATCGAACCCAGCCATTATCATAGGAAATGACTGTTGAATAAATAGTAAAGACATACAAATCGAACAGTGTCTAGTCAAATTAGTTTCAAAATATTCAACAGCATGTTGATTAAATAGTAAAGACGTGCAATTCGCATACTTGACTGGCTATTTAATGTTCCTGGTGGAGCTAGATACGTCATTCATTACACATTTTGATTGTGACGTCCAGCTACATCTGACATAAATAATTATGACGTCATATACAGAAAAACCCATTATCATAGAAAATGTCCTATGTCTAATTGCCGTCCAAGAGACCATTGTTGTTTATCTTTTGCAATTTACAACTGGAATTATAGGATCGGTTATCCAACCAGTCATTCCAGTGGTAAACTTTCAAAACAAGTTCTCCGGCGAGTAGCTAATGCAAATGGACATTTCTCGCGATCACCGCAAGAAGACATTTGTGGTCAGTTTGATAGAGTGCTAAAGTGGACATATAAGAGACGCCGCGAGTGGGCGTGTGATTGAGTACTTTCATCTGCAGAAGGAATGATAAACATGTTTTGTACGCAGTCCTCCAGCAAAAGAAGAGTACTTATTTAGAGTAGTTATTTGGAGTTCCGTTGGCTGTTTATTAAAATAATTAAGCAGTCATCGCCATGCAAACTCTATTACAATCAGACCAGAACAAATAAGAGAACTCGCCATGAATCACGCGCATGAAGATAATAATTATGAGATATCCAGCAATCTAAAAATGGAGCCGTATCTTCGCGCTGAGAATTATTAGATCTCGTTTCGATGGAGATCTCGCGAGACACCCCCACACAATCCCCTGCACGAAATGGCCGCGCCTATAGGCAATTCTAGACAGCAATAAATAGAAGCATGCCCACTGGAGCGGGCACGCAATTACATTGGCGACGAGGATAAAAGTGTGGGTTTGTTTGAAAGTTTTTGAAAATCTTCATCAGCATTTTCATTAAAGCCAAGGCGAACCGGGACATAGGCTCTAGGATGATGGTTCTAACTAGTCTCTGCAAAACATAGACGGTGAAGCAGGAATTTGATGTTAGTGTTTTAATTAGACTTCCGGCACCAGAGCTGGACTATTAATGGTTACGACGGACATAACTGTCAGATCGTTTTATCATCGGACTGCCTGCATGTGCGCTGTATGTGCCCTACAGTCTGCTCCATAAGTTAACAAACCTCTATTTAATTGGGTTTACTGTGTGTAACTAAGACTGTGCTCGAGATTCTAACCTTTCGTCGGGAAAAACAGCATATGGCAGAAACTCTCGACCAGTTCCATACCCGAGTACATGCACTTGCGCAACACTGTGACTTTCATAATAAATCTATGGAGATTATAATCAAATAATTCAAAACTGTTCGTCAGCTAGACTGCGTAGGCGCATATTAGAAATTAAACCTGAGGACAGTACACTTTCCGCGATTCTCGACATCGACAGAAGAATGAGAACCGCCAACAGGGAGGCGCAACAGATAGAAACTGCGCCAGCTCGCGAGGAACTCTGACATGTCAAAGATTTTCAATGGCACAACATTGGTAATGAAAAGCAAAACGACACGGTTCATCATGTTCATGGATGGCATAGCAAAGTGCAACTCAAGAACAATTTCCAGGGAACAGTTAAATGCCGTACCTGTGGAGGTCAGTATCCACATCCAGGAGGTCAAACTCAGTGTATGACCTATTGCAAAACGTGCTACACGTGCAGTTCCAAAAACCATGTGCTTCTTTGTGTCGCAAATCTAGCAACAGAACTGGCCCGAACAGCAATGACTACATGCATCAGAATACACCACGGCAACACGTCAGAACAATCCAAGATTCTGCAACACATGTGTTATCAGATCATTCAGATGAGAGTGATAGTGACTACTTGTGTCACGTTGTAGACACTGGATCTAGCATAGACACTGTCGCAGAACAGGACTATGATCACTTATTCAAGGAGACATACCCTTTGCAAACAAGCATCAACAACGCGTATCCATATGCTACTAACATCGCTTTGCCTAGTATGGGATCGTTCAATGCAGAGGTCGCGTCACGCCATGCAAAAGCCAACACGGTGCTTCACGTAGTAAAGGGTGCACGGGATTCACTACTGTAGCTCGTGGGGGTAGTGTCGGGCCACTCCGATGTCTGATGTCGACTCGCCATGCCACAAGTACACGACGAATGATGATGCTGGTTAGCTTCCGGTCTCAGGGTGACAGATCCTGTATGCTACTACCCTATGGGTAACAAAGACTGGCTCCTAAGGCCGGTGGAACTCAATCGTTCCGGAGGGGCCGTGCGACCATCGTCGCGAACATTAAACACAACAGTCTCATCCCAAGAGTTTGTGTCACCAGTATGCCTGTCCATAGCAATTTCGTGATCTATGGACTTACAAGATTTGATTGGTGACTTAATTAAACTAAGTCTATACAATAGTTTTACCTAAACAGACAGTCAAGTATGCTAGATAAAAATGATGAGCATACGAAAATACAAGACATAGAGACAGTCTGATGAACTTTTAAATGTGGGGCTCCCGGAGATACCACACAGACTCGTAGGTCCGCAGAGGTGTCCCCACAAGGGAGGCTCCCATACAGGAGACTTAACTAATTAACTTAATATAAGCTATTATACCTCTAAGCTGAAAGGAAGAACATTATCTTTGTAGTGACGAAAGATCATGTGCCTCACGCGGGCACTACTCCTAGTGCTAGCTTAGGTGAGGAGTATTATCCTCACGTGGACCATCGTCGCTGAATTGTTGTGAGAGGCAAGTGCCTCGCGTGGGCCTCCGTCATGGGAAAATGTCGCCACTGCTTAAAGTGGAAGAAGAGTAGTGGTAAAAAGGGGGCCCACACTAATATTTAACCAAAATACTAGAAAGAAAAGACCATACCTAGTGAGATTATGACTATAAGGTTGCGTGCTGTTTTACGTGAAGACGGGACGAACGATTCCCAAAGGATTCCCTCATCACCGTCTTATGTAATTCTCAGAATGCTGAATTAGTAGTTGCCGCTTTTATTTATGTGGGCCTTCTTCTATGCTTATCCTATTATTTAGATTTTAAAGACAAGAATAATTTTTGGACGCAACTGGCTAGCGTCTAGCTAGCTTTTAGATATGACTGTCAATGAGAACAGATGACCTAAGACATCAATACTGAAGACAGCGTGCATACATGTTACTTAGTAAGATCTCCGAACTGGATAAGAATCCGGACATCTTGCTCCGTAACCACATAAAACATTACAGGACATTGGTTACTGTTCGCAAAAGCATTTTTTAGGCAACTGATCTATCGTTAGGGTGGGGGTAAGAGAGATGAATACCCACTGTAAATGTCCTTCACGTGAGGGCGTGGCAGAACTGAATATCATGCCCAGACATTGCTACGGAATTTGGTGGGGATGCGCGTCTCGCCCGTCACCAGGTCCTATGGAACTAACTTTTTAACCTGTCGTTAGGTTTAAATACAAGCTGCCCAGTTATGCGCTGTGGTGCGGGAGTATTGTTCAACAGATTAAAGAAACTAATAATTAAGACATCCTTCTGCAATGCTTTCCTACATTGGCAAAGGTGCTAACTACTAAGTATCCGAAGATACCCGGGAAATGTGTGTGACACCACACCCTGGCCATCACGGCTCGGAAACCCCAATAGTTTCCCAGGGTCGGATCAGTCCATGGTGCGGATAGGGACATCCAAACAATTAAGAAGCCATAAGGCTTAGTGGAACATGAAGCGAGACAATAACTTTTAGAAATATGAGCCTTTTAGGCATTTTGGCCAATCTTACACAACCTTGCCGGAGTGCGGGGCTAAATTATCGCAACTACTGGAAAAGAGGTGTACATTACGTGTTTCTCAATGAAGAAATTGTCTCTGGTCATATTAAACCTATCTTATCGAGCTGAATAGAAGAGGTTTTTAGTCGGTAGCATGCCTGGCTAAACAGAGTTATAGCACAGACAGC
This sequence comes from Chaetoderma sp. LZ-2023a, assembly GCA_034401795.1. Lineage (NCBI taxonomy): Eukaryota > Metazoa > Mollusca > Caudofoveata > Chaetodermatida > Chaetodermatidae > Chaetoderma > Chaetoderma sp. LZ-2023a. The sequence goes on along the minus strand of CM067363.1, from coordinate 14,391,988 downwards.
GACCTCAGTGAAAAATTGTTGGTAGTGGGAGAAAGTGCTGCATATATAAATGTTGCTGTATAGTGTTTCCTACGTGCACTGCAGTCCTATATTTTCTACAAATAAACAAAACATATGAACTGATGGCCACTGGCCATATATAAACTAACCAGAACAATTAATACAGTGTGAAATGATCAGAATAATATATCTATAGTACAGGTTAAGGAACCTACTACGGTGCGGTTAGCGAAAACACCGTACAGAAAATAAGAATAACTATAAACAAATACAGAAATTATAACTAGCGGTCCTAAGACCGTTACGGTACCTTTTAGTCGTCGGGACCATTTATACAGATACGATATAATTATCGAAGATATAATTAACGGAATAATTAAAAGGTCAAGTATAGTTACTTGAATAATCAGTAGCCATTCGTAAGTCTGGGCTATCGTGTTAGTGAAATTGACACATCACTCTAGGTTGACGTGAGTTGATGTATTCCCTGGAAGCTGGAAAGTTCCCGCAGGCTGGTTCCCACAAACGGGATTCCCACAAGCAGCTCATGACAGGAGCGGATCGAACTCAGGACTGTAATCACAATATAGAATGTCTAACGAGTAGTCAACAAGCGATACAATAACATTACTGCTGTGACAAAAGTTCCCGTACACCGATGGTACGGATAGAAGTTGACAACAACCGGATCATAAGTGGGGGTTGTTTAATGCAGATGAAGATACATAATTAAGCTTAACAATGCGGGGTATGTCAACCAGCTCTGAAGACGTACCGGGCAAAGTTTACTTGATGAGGGCGAAAAGTTAGATGAACCTGCACGACATCAGTGCGGGGATGGTTAAATAATCACTTTTTGGCGTGGCCGGCGAGTCATCCACCAAAGAACATTGCTGCCTCTACATCTGTAGAATCACATTTTCAGGCCGGGAAAGGCCTCACCGCAAGTTTGTGTTCCGAATTAGTTCTTGATATATTCGTGAACAATATCTACAAAGTTCCAAAAATTCTCCCGCAAGGAAGGGGACTTACAAAATTGCTTTAGTGCGGTGGGCTGGATTACTGCTGGCTATGGGAGAGAAACCGACAGAAAGCGAAGTGATCTGCATAATGTCGTGCTGATCGTAGCTGACACAGGTCCAACCTATTTGGCCCGTGGCCGAGGATGCGCTCGAGTTCTGGATCTTGTCTCCTTTTATACTACTCGTGACGTCACAGGCGCAGGCTCCAACCAAGCATCGGTCGAGCAACAGCCAATCAGCGCGTAGCTAATAATAATGCAGTCGAATGTTCTAGAACACTCTAGAAGTTCTGCGTACACGTGGTTATGACGTCACGGCAATATTTTGAAGATAATCAAAAGGGGTTTTCCATGGATAACTCAGCCATTTCTTAACCGATTTTGAAATGGTTTACAGATTTGGAAAGCCCGTCGAATTCTGGTCTTGATTAATGCGAACCTCGGCGGGAACAGGTGAGGAAAAAGGATTACATTGTACCGTATCTGTACACTAAAAGCGTCATCCCATCTTGGTCGTAAACTACGCGCTCTGTCAAAAATAGCATTTAAGCGTGTGCATGCGCACTATGCACTCTAACAAACTTAGTCGTTTTTATAACGTGATCTCTCTCATAGGCCCATATATGGTTATGGCTCTACTCAGGGGTGTGTGTTCAGGGAACGAATCCAGGACGGGCGGCGTTTACCCAGCTTGGCTGGTATGGCTGGTACCGGTCCGGTCAATCTGAACTACACCACGCCCTCCTAGTTTGACACCCATGGCAAACGATTGCGCATTGCGGATCGATGCACGGACGTATGCTAGGCAGGAATTATAGACTTCCCAGGTAGGCACGTGGCCGGAGAGGAGTAGTGATGCAATAGACGCGTATTCAAGAGACAGAGCACATAAAGGTGCCAAAGAGGAGAGGGGAGGCATACTTTTATTTTTTTTAATTTTGACCTGGAATTATTTTTCCAGGTCTTTTCTTTTTTTTCTTTTTTTTAAATATTTTGGTGCGTGCTTCAACTTTATTTAGCTAATGATTCCTAAACAATAGCTCGCATGGGTATTCTCTTTGGGTGCGGATAATTATTTTTCCACAGAGAACACCCAAGCTCCAATGTACCACAATTTAAGATATATAATAATATAAAATGTATATGTATATTAAATGTATAATTTCCATGTAACATACCTTCATGGGGTATCTAAAATATTACGTCTGAATTACTTGCGCACCCCGGGTAAATAAAGGGGTATGCAACACGTATCTCTGATTAAAAATATATTTGCGGCCTGATATAGCGGGTCCGCAACGGGAAGCTCTCGCTGACTATATAGCCGTCCTGACATCTAAGACAGGAAGAAAAATAATAAGAAAAATATAATAATAATAATAACTCAAAAGTTAGTTTATCAGGGATTATGACATTATTGCACTGCAGGGTGTTATTTTCTTTACGTCACACACGATGTTCCTACAACACCAGAGTCTGCAGTGCTCATTTTGTGTGGGACATAGCTGGGCAACTTAAGTGTGCATCTGTGTCGGATAACCATAGTCATCATAGGGACGGGATTCAATTGATCTAACATATATAATAAAAAGAAAAGTATTTAAAAAATAAATAATAATTTGTAAGTTTCCATGAATCGCACCACTGATGTTCTGCTGTATCACAAATGATCACACCTCTGCTGCAAAATTTCGCCACTGAGTCTGGGTCCCGCGACTGATGGTGGTTGGTCGCAGTGGATGAACTATTAATGCTGAGATGCGTTCATTATCACTGGCACTTTCGGAAATGTCTGAAGTGATGATGGCAGGAATATGAGCGTCTATAATGTCTCTCAAAGTTACTCCGGGTGCTAGAATATTTGTCCGTAAGGAAGTGGTGGTGCTAGTGAGTGTCGAGGCAGTCGATGCTGTGGTCATCGTGATGGTCGTGGTGGCTGTGGTGGTTGTCGTGGCGGTGGCGGTGAGTTGAATCGTAGGGTTGAGGCAATGATGCGGGAGCAGATATGGCAGGTAATGACAGCTTCTGAGACTTGGCGTACTTCAAGAGACGATTTGCGGTAACATTGGGCACGGGTTGAATGCCTTACGTGTGGGCGATTTGTCTTTTCCCCGCGTATGGTCGTTCCAGCATAGTTCCCTTCCTGATGGCTGGATCAGAAAGACAGGGATGCGGATGCTGGACGACACGGGTTGGAGTAATGCTAATGGACGCAGGCTGCAACGGTCCCGGTCCCTCGTCTATGGTCAGGTCAGGAGGAGATGGTGACTGTGGGTAACTTGGAATCTCTATCTCCGTAGGTGTCATGATAATTACTGAGATCGGCTGACTGGCTGAGATTGCTTCGGACACTATGGGTGCGGGTGTAGTGGCTGCAGTTTTGTGTCTGGTTACGGATATGGGTGCCGCTGGACTGGATTCTGCGGAGGATTTATGCTTCTTGCTCCGCTTCAGGACTGGTGTAGATGTGGTTACTGGAAGTGGCATAGTGCTCCCTGACGTGGCTGCAGGTAGGATTTCACGTCTTGCTGCCGGTATATTGCTTAAGGTAGCCGCGGGAGGACGATGACTAATGGGATGTCTACGGGTAGTATTCTTCGTGCGGGCCATCTTCTCGGTTGGGAGAATTTTAACTGGAAACCGAGATTCAAAACGCGTGGCTAAAGCGGCACGATCCTCATTTTCTTCCCCTGGAACTAATGTCACTTCTAACACATGGAGATAATGATAGAGTGCATGGGTCACTCCATAGCGGGTAGCGGTATAGAGATATTGACACGTCATGCAGAAGGCTGTCTGGAGGAGATGATCCTTGTTAACATGAAGTGTGCGGTCGGACCTTCTCATAAAGGTTCTGGTACAGGGTTCGCTGTTAGCTAATAACGAGCTGCACAGGAATCTTTTTGAAACTGGTACCGATTCTTCTCCAGACGAATCCGACAACGCTAAATCTTCGAGGAGTGACATCTCATTTCCGCATGGTAGTTGGCTGCAGGAACCTTATTTAAAACCTAAAGCCCTATCTCTTCATTTTTAACTTTCCAGGCCAAGTATTGTAATAATGAACTAATAATAAGAACAGCAGAATTTTGTTTTCAGAAGCCTAATGCTATTTGTTCTTCCCCGGTGTCGAGTTTTGACAGGAAGATGAAGTTTCAGAGCGCGCTTACTCATTTTATACTATTTGGTGACGTCATAGACAGCGGATGACTACACCTGGAAGTTTTGACAGGTGATTCGGTCAGCCCTATATGGAAAGTTTCTCCTTTTTCCATTCTGATCGTCACTGGATTAAGTCTTCCCAGGTAAAGGGAGTACTTTTTTAATTATAAGAGGAAAGGCTCACTAACTTAGTCTTATTGTAGTGCATTTAAAGTTTTCCTATCAAGATAACAATCGGGTACTACTTATCCCCGTGGAGCATCACCTTTTAATTAGAGTGAGGCGGCTTTACAGATTGGATGCTTATAAACTTGCCTATTTTAATTTTAGGCTGGAGCACCCGATGGGGTGTGTGGGAGCCTGGTGACGTCAGCGGTAATTACCCTGACTCACCCTCACCACTCCTCCATGACGCTGTGGTAGTTGCGTATTTGAGCGGCTCTTTGGTTTAAAGCGTTTGATCCAATTTACTGGAAATAGTAGTAAGAGTCACGTGGCCCTTGGAAATACGTGGTTGATCGGAAACATATGTGCTATTTACGGTGATGGCCGAGATACTGTTGCTGAGGTGTAGTCTTTTGTAGATGCGAGATATGGAAATATATATATGTTATACCAAGATTTTGTTTATAATAATGTCCCTATTTGCGCGGGTTCTTAAACATGTGTCTTGTAGTTGTCTGTAAAGGTTGTTCTCAGCCCGTGTTGATTATGGACTGGAATTCAGAGAAGAGAATTTTTGAAATTCTCTTTGTAATTATACTGTTAGATTTTTTATGCCGCATTACCGGCCCGTGCGCTAATGATTTGTAGCACGGTAGAGCAGTTGTGTTCTTAATCCAAAATTTAACAGTAAAGTTGTAAGTAATTTGATATGTGGTTTAAACAGATCTATTCAGGCGGTAGATCAAAGTTACTAATCCCGACAAGATAGCTGCGTTTTCCGAGTGGGAGGGCTGCCAAGCATTCTCCTCAATGGGTAGAACTAGCTCTGTCCCAGCATAGACCAGATACATTAATACCATTTAATAATGGTTAAATTACAGTACAACTCGGAGGTGGGTGCACACAATTTTACAATTTACAATGCCGTCGTTTGGAGATTGTGAATACAGTCAACCTGAGTGTCTATGTTTCTGACATGTTGGTGATTTGAATCTGATACACGTGGCTGGTTATCTGTGGATGATACTTGCGCTGTGGTGAAGGTGACGTTTTTATGGCCGGTAGGTGTGGGAATGGGGAGGCGGGGTGATGCCAACTTTATCGAACCTTGTGGGTATTTCGCTCTGCAATGGCCGAGCCTGTGGGCGGGACAGAGTTACTTTAGAGTGCAGATGACCTGTCGGATGCTGTCGTAACTTTGATCAATCCATTATCGAATTCAGCTTTTCGGTAGTAAAATCCTACTCGTGACTGACGACAATGCGGGCATCTGGCTCTCTTAATAATATCGACTGTTATTACGTGTATATGATGTATATATATTTTGGCTGTTTCCGTACGACGTAGGGGGAATGGGAAGGGGAGGAACGTTGGAAAAATGTTCCTCCCATGAAGTGTACTGTAGATGGCTGTAATGCAATCCTTATATCCATATGATCAGTTCTCCCGTAACGGGATAAGAAAGTGTCTGCGGGAGATATGTCGGCTGTTGTCTGTTGACGATAATGTTGTTGTCGGGATGTCCGGGCTGCTGTATGATGCCAATGTTAAAGTGAAGTGGGCGCATTCCAGTTTTCCACGCTGGTGAATGCCAAGTCTGTTGTTATTGTGGGAGGTGGGGGTTTGCAGGAGATATTATTTCTCCCGCATCTTGTGCGGGGGTGAACTGTTGCGGGAATTTTTATGTCTCTATCGGGAATTAATTAATACCGGTAAGTGTTGCTAAATGATGTTGAGTGATGTACGCGCAATGACGAATTGACGTATCCAGCCTTGAGGGCAGGTGTGTTCTGTTTGTGATGACGTTCTGCCTGTGGTGTGATGTCCTGACTGCTCACGGGGGAGTATGGTAGGCCAAATGGATGGGGTGGCCTTTGGACGGGGGTGGGGGTGGGGGGGGGGATGTGGTCATCTCCCATTACACGACATGACTCCTGTCGTAGATTTTAGACACCGGGAAAATTCGAGCCGAGAGTCTGCTGAACAGGCTGCTTCCCTGCCCATGGGGGGGGGGGTGTAATGTTGGTCGGTGTGGTGAGGGATGCCACCTCCTCTGCAGCAGCAGTCTCTCTCATATTTGTAGATTGACGGTCAACAGACGATGAGTGGAGTGGGAAATGGACTGGGCTGGTGATGTCCGAACTTGGTGTATAGATGAGGGATGTGAATTGGAGTGATGGCGGTGGTGGGACTACGGGAAAGGGTATAAGACCTTGTTGTACGGTTTTGCAGTTCTAGACACGCCAAGGCTTCATCTAGCCTCTTCACTTCCATGCTATTCATCATATGTTCCACCCTTCGGGAAGCATGGCTTGGGTCAGCCTCAGCCCCCGCTTGTGGCAACTCTATGATGGGGGCATAGCATGAAGTGGGTGGGAATGGGAAGAGATCGGAGGAACTGCCTTTCCATCCGGTCCCTTGGACAAAACAAACACAAAGTTCTTCAGATACGACTTCCCAGATCGAGTAGACCCGTGCTGAGGAGAGAGAGGGCGAGTACGCATCTCGTCATCGTCGTCAGCATTAGTTGCTTGTTCACCTGCATTCTAGCTTGGGAGAAGTGGGGTTGAACTGGCACCGCGGTGCTCTGCGCTAACCATGGGAACACCAATTTCCGTAGAAATATCTGTCTGGGTACCAGTGTCACGAGAAAGGCCCAGTCCGAGCTCTGGTGTTTGGTTGTCACTGACACACGGTTTAAGCCGATCGAAGTGGATGACTGAGATAAGGCCATCCGAAGCACGGATACGGTAGGTCACGTCCGACGTCTTACCTACTACCACATAGGGGCCTTTCCACTGGTAACCCAGTTTACTTGGCATGTTTGCAGACCGTCGTGAATCGTGTACCCAAACCATCCTTCCTGCTTCATACGGATCTCCGTGCACCCTCCGGTCATGGCACGTCTTTTGCCACCGATGTGCAGTGGATAGTGTTTCTCTTACTAACTTGTGGGCTTGTTCTATCCTCTGCCACAAGAGTTCAACATAGAGATGGTGAATTTTTCTCGCCAGGTATCTGAGGCAAAGCCAGATCCAAGGGTAAGGCTAATTCACGGCCTAACATTAACTGAGCAGGGGTATAACCCATGCTGGAATGTACTGAAGTGCGGTAAGCCATGAGCACATATGGGAGCCGTAGATCCCAATCTCTACAATCAAGGCGTGTTTCCTTCGTAAGCATCTCCGCAAGAGTTCTGTTGCATCTCTCTACCATCCCGTCACTCCGGGGGTGGTATGGAGTCATCCTTGTTTTGACGATATGGAACAATTTGCAGAGCTCTGATATGAGCTGGCTCTCAAAATTACTTCCTTGATTGGAGTGCAACTCATAGGGCATACCAAAATGGCAGAACACATTGCTTGCCAGGACCTCTGCTACAGTGGATGCCTCTTGGTCTGGCAAAGCAGATGCTTCTCCCCACTTCATAAAGTAATCTTGTAATACGAGGATGTATTTATTTCCGTCATCCATCGTATTCAAGGGTCCGAGCACGCCGATAGCCACTTGCTCCCATGATGCACCAACAATCTTAATTTGAGATGGTGAAATATGGTGTTGGCCAACAGCGCATCTTTGGCATGGGATACATTTGGTAACCCATGCCTTGACACTATCCGGAATCCCGATCCAGTGGAATCTCAATTTGATATGGGCAACAGTCCTTTCCATGGCCAGATGCCCGGCGTTATCATGTAGTTGTTTTAAGATAAGATCACGATAACTTTCCGGGACTACCAGACGGTTATTAATGTACAGAACGTTATTGATTAATTGACATTCTTCGAACCATTGGTAATAATATTTTGCCGTGGTGGATAGTGGTGTTACCGATTCCTTGGGAGGACATACCCCCTCCTTGATCCACGCGTATATATTTCGTGTCTGCACATCTGTTGTTTGGTGGTGTGCGATTTTCTCCGGATTCCACTCTGCACACCTCAATTCAAGGAACTCCGGAGATGGCTGTGTTGACTGTGTCATGGTGGTGGCATCTTCATGTTCAGCCTCCGCACCAACTCTACCGAGGGCGTCGGCATTTCCATGCAATTTGCCGGGACGGTGAACAACGTTGAAGTTATAGGCCTGCAGGGATTCCTGCCATCTCGCTACCTGACCCTCCAGATTTTTCAGGTTCCTGAGCCAGCGTGGTGAGGAATGGTCTGTACGGAGTGTAAAAGGGCGCCCGTACACAAAGTGTTTATAATACTTGACGAAATGTACCGCTGCTAGTAGTTCTCGCTTGGTGGTTGCATATTTTCTCTCCGTTTTATTCAGAGTACGCGAACCATAACCCAATACCTGCTCCGTTCTGTCTTCTGTGACCTGAGACAGAACCGCGCCGATAGCATAAGCTGATGCTTCAGTGTCTAAGATGAAATCGAGGTTTGGATTAGGATGAGCAAGAATCGGAGCGGTCGTCAAGAGTTCCTTCAGAATCCTGAAGGAGCCTTCACACTCACTTGTCCACTCGAATGGTCGATCTTTTTCGGTTATCTTGTAGAGGGGTGAAGCAATCTCGCTGAAATGTTGGATATAACGGCGATAGTACCGGCATAAGCCAAGAAAACTCCGTGTCTCTGTGACTGAATAGGGTGTGCGCCACTCCACTACTGCCTTAGTTTTTGACAGCTGAATAGCCACTCCATCACCGGATATGACATGTCCCAGGAACTCAACGCTCTGTCTAAAGAGTTGACATTTCTTGGGTTTGAGTTTCAAATTGGCCGTGCAGAACCGAGAGAGCATGGTGTCCAGATTCATAAGGGTTTGCTCAAACGTAGGTCCGAAGACTATCACGTCATCAATGTAACAGAGACAGATTTCCCATTGCAGGGTGGTTAATAACTGCTCAATGAGTCATTCAATCGTTCCTGGAGCATTGCACAAACCATAGGGCATCTTGCGCAATTGGAAAAGACCATCGCTACAAATGAATGCGGTCTTTTCCATGTCAGCTTCATCCATGGATACTTGCCAGTAACCGCTGGCTAAGTCAAGGGTACAAAACCACTTGGCTCCGGACAAGGAATCCAAGGCCTGATCTATCTGAGGTAATGGATAAGCATCCTTGGCGCTAAGATCATCAAGGCGGCAGTAGTCTATACAAAACCGCAACGTTCCATCCTTTTTGCCTGCTAGTACCATTGGGCTAGCCCATGGAGAGGCTGAGGGATCAATAATACCGGTCCACAACATGTTGTTCACTTGTTGATGTGCTTTCGCTTCTTTATGAATGGGAAGACGTCATACCGGTTGATGTACAGGGTGATTATTGCCTGTGTCGCTGGAGTGACGTACGAGATGACTTTCTCTGAGATCCATGTCTCCAGAGGAAAAACTATCGCGATATTTATACAGTAATTTCCGGATTTCACGTTTCTGTGATTGCTGTAATCCAACTGTGGCACATAGACAAAAATTATGCAAGTGTTCGGGTAAATCATCAGTCATATGCTGTGGTATATCAGTAGGTGTAGGTTATTCCAATGAGATTATGTCCACTAAATGGCAGCAGCGTACCCCTGGTTTCAGAGTGATGGGGTCTGCGGTACCATTGAACACTATAAAAAGTATATATTCCTTATTAGTAGTGTCCACTATCATACAGGGACTTGCCCATTGAGAGGCGATCATGTAATCAGGGTCGGGTTCCAGCATGGCGATGTGTGTGTTGCTTCCTAGCTGTGGTGCCGTGGCCCATAAGATTTGCTCTTGTCCCGGCTCAACTGTGGCTGTACTTGATAATATTACAGCACACGTGTCATATAATGATGATGCCGGTCCAAGAGGTGTTCGTCGGCCACATATGTCGGGTTCCTGTTGTTTGCAATGTATGATGGCTTCGCTGGCACTGAGAAAATCAGAACCAAGGAGGGCATCGTTATCAATAGAAGCGATGACAACTCACTGTGTGAATTGCATCTCCTCCATTTGGATGACTAAATTGACTACACTGGCTATGGGCACATCCGCTCCCGTCGCCGTCTGTAGGTAAATGTGTGTAAGTTTAAGGGGTGGCTTTTTATGAGGTGGGATGCTCTCATATAAGCGTTTGTTAAATACCATGATTGAAGCGCCAGTGTCAAAGGTGGCACTGGTGGAAACACCGCTAAACAGACAGACACACTTGTATGTTACTTTGCGGTGTACCTGTGGAAGAGTTTCCAATGACACCGTCTGCGATAATGGTGTCGGAGTGGAATCATTCTGTATGTAATCGAACTGTTTCTGAATCACTTCTTTTAATGTGGTGGATGGCTGAGTGAGGAAGGGGCTAGTCCGTCATCGCTGCTGCTGTGAGGGCGGTGGTGAAGGCGGAGCTGGGGGTAGCAATGATGATGGAGATGTTGCTGTTTCTGGGTATGCAGTATTAGTGTAGACAGCGGTACGTACGGGATGACGGATAAGCTCTATCTGCATGGGCCTTTACTTGCAATGCTTCCTTGGATGCTTTGGCGAAGCACAGAAGAAACAGCGATGCCACCAGGGACGTGTTTCTCCCCGTCTAGATCGGCGTTTGCGAATCCATGAGGCGGAGTGAACCGCTTCTCCAAAGTCGCTGCTGTCTGTGGATGCGGGAGTTGATGTTGTGTGGGGTGGTGTTTTGCATACCACCAAGGGACACCGAGAATTCAGTGCCATGGTGGCGGGATGTGGTGCTTGCAAAAGCGTTGTTTCAGCGGAGGTGCTACAACCTACCACTGCCGTTTTACAAAGGAAAGAAGGCTTGTTATGTGCGGAGATAGAGGGGGATGGCGATGCTGCGGATGTGGGAGGCATCGTAGGCATCGACATGTGAAGCTGTGCATTTTGGTGTAGGTGCAAAAGCTGAATTTGGTTGGTAATAGTTGGCCACCGAACGTTGTTGTACGAAGGCCACAGTTGAGCCGGGAAGTGAATATGGGCACCGAGGTGGCTCGCCTTTTGGTGCCCTTAAGAGTTTGATGGCTTCTCCGGTTGCAGTGTGCTGCGGTCAGGGGCAGGCGTTATAGAAGGAGGTCGGTTAGGATACCACTCCCTCCAATGGCCTGGCTGACCGCATCCATAACAGGTGTTTGGTGGCGGTGCGGTGTTGGTGGTGTTTGTTGTCCTGAAGTGAGTGGTGGTGAGGTTCGTGCGGAGTGTAGTCACTAAATTAGTTAATGCGGAGATCTGTTTGTTGATCTCGTCTATGCATTCATTCATGTTGCCGTTGGTGTTATTGTTGCGCTGGTTCCTGTACCCGGGGGCCCCATTGTAGCTTTCTCTACGGGCAGGCCCCCTTCCTCCAGGCGCTTGATTCTGATTGGAATTTTGTACAGTTGTTTGTGGTGATGTTGGTGTGGTTGGTGTTGATGATCTGGAGGGAGCATTAGTAGGCGTGGCGATAGCTGCACCCTCTTCCTCGTTGATAGGGTACTCTTTTCCCGCTCCAGAAAGTTTTCTATTCGGACCACGGTTGCCGTTAATTGGGCCAAACTCCCGTGGTCGCCAAGAAATAGTTTTTCTTTCAGGGCGGGTTCACTGCTTAATGCATCGATGAAGGTGTCTAGATGCGGATCTATTACGCCATCTATGTTGGTGCTAGGATATGCGCGGGTGACTAGCCTTCTGATTCGACTAGCTAACTCCGGAAGAGTTTCTCCCGCGCGTCGTCAGAGATTTTTTAGTTGTAGACAACTTGTTTCTCTGAGAGCTATGTCACCAAATCGCTCCGTTAGTACTCGTTCCAATTGGGTATAGGTGGGTGTGTCGTTAGTCCTGAGATCTGCAAGAACTTGAAGGGCTTTCCCAGAAAGCTTTGCGGCGAGATATTCACCCATTTGCTGATCGTTCCAGCGGTTAGTCCGAGTTATTATCTCGAACTGTATTTTGTAGTTGGTCCAGTCATTCTCCCCACTAAATTCGGGAGGGAGAATGACTTGGCCAAGACCACGGGAAGAATGAAGTGGTTGAAACCCAGGCGGTGGTGGTATCTGCGAGACTGACGAGTATTCTGAGGCTGGTCATTGTGCAGGTGGTGGTGGTGGTGGTGTTGGTGTTTCCTGTCGATGCCGATGCCGAGGAGCGAGAACACGCATACTCCAATCCAGTGAATCCTGGCCCATTGTAGAACCATAAACCGGCATGGGTCTATGGACGGGAGGCAGGCTATTATGAAGATTATGCGGACGTTCTTCCTGGGGTGAGGACTGATATTCCTCATATGGCGGTGGTGCAGTCGGCTGACAGTTGTGGCGGGTAGCATGACTGATGTACCGAGGAAAAAGTGGTGCCGATTCCTCCCGATGATGCCGCGGTGTTCCCCTCGAGTATAGCGTTGCTTTAAAAAGAGGCAGCACGGGAGGTTGTCTATAATATAGATTGTCTTCCAGGCATATGATCTCCATAGATGACATGGGTGAGCGATAGTAGTCTGAAGGATTATGTATATGCCAGTAATCGGGTCTTTCTCGTGATCGTCCACGATTCGGTCCTGATGGAGGTGGCCTGTCGCGGATGTCCAATATAGTTCTAAACTCTGTTCCCGCCTGTGAGGCATCCCAAAAGGTGCCGTCACTGACAGGCGAAAACAGGTTATATTGCGGTGTTGTTGATCCCGCTGGTGAATTTCTGGCATAGTTGGTGAGCATGTGATCCTGGAATCCATCGTATGACGCTACCTCTTGATCGAGGGAGTCGTCGCTAAATGGAGATGGTATAAAACTAAGCTCACTATACAGTGTGGTCGTGAGTTCGTTGTGCATTAATAATGATGTTCTTTGAGCCCCACATCGGGCACGACTTGTAGCTCGCGAGGTAGTGTCGGGCCATTCCAGTGTCTGATGTCGACTCGCCATGCCGCAAGCACACGACGAATGATGACGCTGGTTAGCTTCCGGTCCCGGGGTGACGGATCCTGTACGATACTGCCCTACGGGCAACAAAGACCGGCTTCTAAGGCCGGTGGAACTCAATTGTTCCGGTGGGGCTGTGCGACCATCGTCGTGAACATTAAACACAACAGTCTCATCCCAAGAGTTTGTGTCATCAGTATGCCTGTCCATAGCAATTTCGTGATCTATGGACTTACAAGATTTGATTGGTGACTTAATTAAACTAAGTCTTTACAATAGTTTTACCTAAGCAGACTGTCAAGTATGCTAGATAAAAATGTTGAGCATACGAAAATACAAGACATAGAGACAGCCTGGTGAACTTTTAAACGTGGGGCTCCCGTAGGTACCACACAGACTCGTAGGTCCGCAGAGGTATCCCCGCAAGGGAGGCTCCCGTACACAAGACTTAACTAATTAACTTAATATAAGCTATAATACCTCTAAGCTGAAAGGAAGAAAATTATCTTTGTAGTGATGAAAAATCATGTACCTCACACAGGCACTACTCCTAGTGCTAGTTTGGGTGAGGAGTATTATCCTCGCGTGGACCGTCGTCGCTGAATCCTTATGAGAGGCAAGTGCCTCGCGTGGGCCTCCGTCATGGGAAAATGTCGTCACTGCTTAAAGCGGGAGAAGAGTAGTACTAAAAAGGGGGCCCACTCCAATATTTAACCAAGATACTAGAAATAAAAGACCACACATAGTGAGATTATGACCATAAGGTTGCGTGCTGTTTTATGTGAAGACGGGATGAAGGATTCCTGAAGGATTCCCTCGTCACCGTCTTATGTAATTCTCAGCATGCTGAATTAGTAATTGCCGCTTTTATTTATGCGGGCCTTCTTCTATGCTTATCCTATTATTTGGTTTTTAAAGACAAGAATTATTTTTGGCCGCAACTGGCTGGCGTCTAGCTAGCTTTTAGATATGGCTGTCATTGAGAACAGATGCCCTGAGACATCAATACTGAAGACAGCGTGCATACATGTTACTTAGTAAGATCTCTGAACTGGATAAGAATCCGGACATCTTGCTCCGTAACCACATAAAACATTACAGGACATTGGTTACTGTTCGCAAAAGCATTTTTAGGCAACTGGTCTATCGTTAGGGTGGGGGTAAGAGAGACGAATACCCACTGTAAATGTCCTTCCCGTGAGGGCGTGGCAGATCTGAATATCATGCCCAGACATTGCTATGGAATTCGGTGGGGATGCGCGTCTCGCCCGTCACCAGGTCCTATGGAACTAACTTTTTTTAACCTGTCGTTAGGTTTAAATACAAGCTGCCCAGTTATGCGCTGTGGTGTGGGAGGATTGTTCAGCAGATTAAAGAAACGAATGATTAAGAAATGTTTCTGCAGTGCTTTCCTACATTGGCAAAGGTGCTAACTACTAAGTATCCGAAGATACCCGGGAAATGTGTGTGACACCACACCCTGGCCATCACCGCTCGGAAACCCCATTAGTTTCCCAGGGTCGGATCAGTCCATGGTGTGGATAGGGACATCCAAACAATTAAGAAGCCATAAGCCTTAGTGGAACACGAAGAGACAATAACTTTTAGAAATATGAGGCCTTTTAGGCATTTTGGCCAATCTTACACAACCTTGCCGGAGTGCGGGGCTAAATTATCGCAACTACCGGAAAAGAGGCGTACATTACGTGTTTCTCAACGAAGAAATTGTCTCTAATCATATTAAACCTATCCTATCAAGCTGAATAGAAGAGGTTTTTAGTCGGTAGCATGCCGGGCTAAACAGAGTTATAGCACGAACAGTGACCTCAGTGAAAAATTGTTGGTGGCGGGAGAAAGTGCTGCATATATAAATGTTGCTATATAGTGTTTCCTACGTGCACTGCAGTCCTATATTTTCTACAAATACACAAAACATATGAACTGATGGCCACTGGCCATATATAAACTAACCAGAACAATTAATACAGTGTGAAATGATCAAAATAATATATCTATAGTACAGGTTAAGGAACCTACTACGGTGCGGTTAGCGAAAACACCTTACAGAAAATAAGAATAACTATAAACAAATACAAAAATTATAACTAGCGGTCTTTTACGGTACCTTTTAGTCATTGGGACTGTTTATACAGATACGATATAATTATCAAAGATATAATTAACGGAATAATTAAAAGGTCAAGTATAGTTACTTGAATAATCGGTAGCCATTCTTAAGTCTGGGCTATCGTGTTACTGAAATTGATATGTCACTCTAGGTTGACGTGAGTTGATGCATTCCCTGGAAGCTGGAAAGTTCCCGCACGCTGGTTCCCGCAAACAGGATTCCCGCAAGCAGCTCATAACAGGAGCGAATCGAACTCAGGACTATAATCACAATATAGAATGTCTAACGAGGAGTCAGTAAGAGATACAACAACATTACTGCTGTGACAAAAGTTCCCATACACCGATGGTTGATCATAAGCAGGGGTTGTTTAATGCAGATGAAGATACATAATTAAGCTTAATGGTGTGGGGTACATCAACCAGCTCTGAAGACGTACCGGGCAAAGTTTACTTGATGAGGTCGAAAAGTTTAGATGACATCAGTGCGGGGACGGTTAAATAACCACTTTTTGGCGTGGTCGGCAGATCCAGCGAGTCATCCACCAAAGAACATCGCTGCCTCTACATCTGTAGAATCACATTTTCAGGCCGGGAAAGGCCTCACCGCAAGTTTGTGTTCCCAATTAGTTCTTGATATATTCGTGAACAATATCTACAAAGTTCCAAAGATTCTCCCGCAAGGAAGGGGAGTTATAAAATTGCTTTAGTGCGGTGGGCTGGATTACTGCTGGCTACGGGAGAGAAACCGACAGAAAGCGAAGTGATCTGCGTAATGTCGTGCTGATCGTAGCTGACACAGGTCCAACCTATCCGGCCTCTGGCCGAGGATGCTCTCGAGTTCTGGATCTTGTCTCCTTTTATACTACTCGTGACGTCACAGGCGCAGGCTCCAACCAAGCATCGGTCGAGCAACAGCCAATCGGCGCGTAGCTAATAATAATGCAGTCGAATGTTCTAGAACATTCTAGAAGTTCTGCGTACACGTGGTTATGACGTCACGGTAATATATTGAAGATAATCAAAAGGGGTTTTCCGTGGATAACTCAGCCATTTCTTAACCGATTTTGAAATGGTTTACAGATTTGGAAAGCCCGTCGAATTCTGGTCTTGATTAATGCGAGACTCGGCGGGAACAGGTGAGTAAAAAGGATTACATTGTACCGTCTCGGTACACTAAAAGCGTTATCCCATCTTGGTCGTAAACCACGCGCTCTCAAAAATAGCATTTAAGCGTGCGCATGCGCACTGACGATCTTAGTCATTTTTATAACGTGATCTCTCTCATAGGACCATATACGCTTATGGCTCTACTCAGGGGTGTGTGTTCAGGGAACGAATCCAGGATTGGCGGCGCTTACCCAGCTTGGCTGGTACGGTCAGTACCGGTCCGGTCAATCCGAACTACACTACTCAGCTACGAGACATCAAGAGCTCTTCAGCTGGTAAAGATCACCAATGCCATCAGCGAACAACCCGTTTCAGATTCGGTAGATCAGATCAAACATGAATTCGCAGATCGGTTTCAGGGACTTGGCAAGTTAACAGATTTCAAGGTAAAATTGCACATCGATGAGAACGTCCTTCCTGTCGCGCAACCACATCGCAGACAGCCATTCCACACTCGCGAGAAGGTCGATAAAGAGTTACACCGTTTGCAGCGACTTGATATCATCGAGCCAGCTACAGGACCGACCACATGGGCGAGCCCAATCGTCACACCGTCCAAGCCAAAGGATCGGGATAAAATACGGCTATGTGTGGATATGAGGCTTCCCAATCAAACAATCATTCATGAACAATCGTCTGTGTGACACATGTCTTCATGACAAATTGTCTGTGTGACTCTGTCTTCGTGACAAACCATCTGTGTGACTCTGTCTTCGTGACAAGCCGTCTGTGTGTGTGTGTGTGTGTGTGTGTGACACATGTTTTCGTGACAAACCGTCTGTGTGACTCTGTCTTCATGACAACCCGTCTGTGTGACACATGTCTTCGTGACAAACCATCTGTGTGACACATGCCTCGTGGCAATTCGACTCTGTGATATGTCTTCGTGACAAATTGTCTGTGTGACACATGTGTTCGTGACAAACCGTCTGTTTATATATGTGTTTATAAAGATCCACTGGCATGGATTACGTTGATGCCCTGTGTTTTAGTGAAATATTACATAATAATCATTTATCAGCGATTCATATATACTGGCATGGATTACGTTGATGCCATGTGTTTTAGTATAATATCACATAATAATCATTTATCAGCGATTCTTATATACTGGCATGGATTACGTTGATGCCATGTATTTTAGTATAATATCACATAAAAATCATTTACCACCAATCCACTCATTACCACGGTATACGTATGAACAACATAACTGAAAGAAAGAGCATGGGATGTTCTCCGAACTATCCCGAGCGGTCACGGAAACTACCGAGCTAGAGACAGAGGCCCGGACAGAATCTCTGTGAGAACTAATCATTAATATTCATAAGTATACAGTATTTCAAATGTAGTTAGTTTAGAATAAATATATTAGTAACTATAAAGGCTACCTTGTGTTATGAAATCATAGAACATTACACTCTTCATGCTCTTCCTCCTACTATTCCATAGGATGTATGACGATAACAGCCGCCGTCGAAAACAGCCGCCAGTAGATCAATAACAGCCGCCAGGTTATATCCCGGCCTATTCTTATAGGCGTATTGTTCCTACTATTATTACCTGCTATGCATCTGACTGTATTGTTAATAATTTAATACTCAAGTAAAGGTCCATTAGAAGAGGAAAGAAATGGCTATTTTTGAAAATTTATCATTGGAAATGCCTGGCTTACTTTATAGGCAACCTCAGTCCAGTGATAAGATTTAATTGAACAAATTTAGATCAATAGTGGTTTGTAACTTAACTTCCTATTTCTAACTTATCGTTCCTATTCTTTTTCAGATGACTAAGAGACGGTGGCATTTGCTAAAGATCGGACCCTGTTTCTGTAATTTAAGTTCTGTAATCCGGATGTTTGAAATCCAAAATACGTTTGAAACATATGAATAAATTCAATAAAATCTGCTTGGTAATTTTGTATACTATCATGATTCGGATTCATTTTTATATGCGGGAATGAGCAAAATTGACTGCCGTGTGTTTGAATAAAAATAATTTCGAAAATAAGTGTAAATTTAAGACATACAAATATGTTATTAAAAGTTAAATAGACATACTACAGAAATGTGAATCTACAATGTTTGAAAAAGATCCATTAAAGAATTGAATCGATTTCGTTAAAAGGGTAGATTTGAAATGTATGCGATTGTACGGTACGGAATTTAAAATGAGGAAAATAAATTTGAAAAACTTGAAAGAGAATTTGAATCTTACAAGTTTGTGTCTGTTTGGCTTGAAAGACTACGCGCATTTCTATTTGCTGAAGACGTTTCTGATAGCTGATTGGCTAGAGCAATGTTCATTGTATTTGTCGAGGATATTCAGCCCATTGTAATGGTTTCCTGCAATTAAATCTCCTGGCCTAGTTGATACAACGCTGTGGTTGCTAACAATTAAATAATCCCCGTTGTTTTTTGCCAAAAATTAATATCTTGAAACCTTTCTCCCAAGGAATGCCAACAACATTTAACGCACACTTTGCGGTGGATCAAACCATTGTTGACGGTGGGTGTAAAAGACCCGTTCATATGTATGATGATGATGAGGTTGTTGGGTGTTTAAAAAAAAATATTAGTGAATAATTAACCTAATGCAAATCACCACCTACTATATCTACGGTGAACCACTTTAGGTTTCCTGATGGTGGTTCAAAAAACATGTGAAACAGTACCTGCGGGTTCTAAAACTAAAACTATTTGTCTGAGGAGGACCACTAAAGTTAATGCAAGGTAGCGTCGACTTTCACTAAGAGACATGATGATGTATGATGATGGTGGTTCTTAACCCATTCAAAGATGAATTCCCCATATCCCATTTCAATGCTGTCATACAGAAAAACGGTTGCATAATTAGAAATTAATTTGACTGGAAGCTGTTGCTGCCTTAGGCAGAATATATTTTATCCCATAAAGAATTTACTTTTTCATGGAGTTGTCGGTGAAAGGGGTAAGTGGTCCACTCGCGTGGTGGTTCTTAAAAACGTTCATACAGTTTCCTATTCACGTCACTGTCTGGGAACCCCAAATCTAAATAAAGCTAATGTATGATGATGGTGGATCCTAAGTGTTGGCGGTTAATTAGCTAACTGTATAGCACCAGCTACCTAATGGTGGACCACTAAAACGCGTTTACGTGAGGCAGCAACATGATTCTATGACATATGACGAATTCTGGCGGTTATTAAATTTAGTGGAACACTTGGGTGGTTGTTGGTTCTCAAAAACATTTCTATGCGACTTTCAATAAGAATTAGCATATGCAACGCAAAGGTTCCTACCATTAATATAGTTTGTTGAAAATCCCTCCCCCCCCACCCTCTCTCCCTCCCCCCCCCCCCCCCCTCTCTCTCAACAATAATAAACACTCATATATAGCAATATATAGACCTCTGCTTATAAGATGAACAAACACCGCATCGCATATTGTAAAAAGAGTTATAATAATTCATGTGCCGGTGCCTACGTGTGCGTGTGTGAGTGCGTGAGCTTGAAATTTCAGTCTTCCCTGTCGACAGTCGACGATAGCATCAATACTAACTGTCGACATTTCACTCTACGACGTCGACAATGGTGATGGTGGCGACAA
Source organism: Chaetoderma sp. LZ-2023a (assembly GCA_034401795.1). Taxonomy (NCBI): domain Eukaryota; kingdom Metazoa; phylum Mollusca; class Caudofoveata; order Chaetodermatida; family Chaetodermatidae; genus Chaetoderma; species Chaetoderma sp. LZ-2023a. The sequence goes on along the minus strand of CM067363.1, from coordinate 14,371,936 downwards.
TAGTGACTGTCGGCATTTCAGTCTTCCAAAATTCGACTGTTGCCGATTCGACTATTGTAGCTGGCAATGAATTAGGACTTTGATACTACGCTATTAACAAACAAGAGCTCCGCAAACGGCGTATAATACCCTCACCATGATGACAAACCAATGAATGAGAGCTACCAGAAAATATTTATTTCCTCCTCAGACGCAGACCAGTCATCCTTATGAAGTGTCAAAGCGATCCGTTAAATGGTCAAGGAGGTATCGTCCGTAAACCAATTTTCAAGATGGCCGTCGCTGACTGGCAGTCATATTGGATTTCGGATCATCGTAAATTTCAATAAGTTTCTTCACCAGACATATTCCAACGACCCTATGAAATGATCCGATAAGTGGTAACGGAGATATCGTCCAGAAACCAATTTTCAAGATGGCCCCCGGTGGCTGGCGGCCATCTTGGATTTTGGATCATTGTCAATTTCGATAGGTTTCTTCCCCAGAGGTAGTCGAACCATACTATTGAAGTTTCATAGCGATCCGATAAATGATAACGGAGAAATCAACTGGAAATCAATTTTCAAGATGGCCACCAGTGGCTGGCGGCCATATTGGATTTCGGATCATTGTCAATTTCGATAGGTTTCTTCCACAGAGGTAGTGGAACCATCCTATTGAAGTTTCATAGCTATCCGATAAACAATAACAAAGTTATCATCTGGAAACCAATTTTCAAGATAGCCACCGGTGGCTGGCGGCCATGTTGGATTTCGGATCATTGTCGATTTCGATAAGTTTCTTCCCCATACCTAGTCCAACCACTCTATTAAGTTTCGAAGCGATCTGATAAACGGTAACAGAGTTATCATCCGGAAACCAATTTTCAAGATGGCGGCCAGGTGGCTGGCGGCCATCTTGAATTTCGGATCATCGTCGATTTCGATAGGTTTCCTTCCAAGACTTAGTCCAACCACCCTATGAAGTTTCAATGTGATCCGACAAATGGTAACAGAGTTATCCTCCGGAAACCACTCTGCCGCTCGCATGCACGCCCATCCGCCCACACACCCGCCTGGACAGACGGCGCCATTACATAATAATTTTGGCGGGGTATAAAAAGTGCTTGTGATTATCTTTCTTGCTGCGTTTTATGTTGAGTTTGAACGTATGGCCTCTGGTCTGTGTAACACCCGATGGCTTGAAAAAGTAGTCTTTATCAATATTATATAGACCCCTGATGCGCTTGAATATTTCCATTAAATCTACTTGAAATCATCTATATTATATTTCAGTGACATTAGATTTAGTGTTTCGAGTCTTTCCATGTAGATTCTTTGATTTGTGGGACGAGTTTTGTTGCTCGGCGTTGAACTTTCAATAGCCTGTTCAGTTTTGGCGACCATGCCGAGTTGCAGTATTCGAGAATAGGTCTCACGAGACTTGTACAAAAGTGTGAAAGTAGATTGGTCAATGTTGATAAAGGTTCTCTTGATTAGTCATATTGTGCCGTTAGCCTTGGATATGATCTTACCTATATGTATATCAAAAGAGCGATTTCTGCCAATATATACTCCCATATCTTTTTCTACATCTGATGTTGATATAGGATGCATATCAGGCGTATCTGACATAGTATTTAGTTTGAAGTGTATTCCTACCGGAATGTAGGACATGCATTTTACCTGTGTTGAAGGATAGTTGCCATGTCTGCGACCATTTACATACGTTGTCTATGCTGTCCTAAATCTTACTGGTAGCTGGGTTGCCATATATCTTTGTCGTCTGCAAATATTTTGCAGTGGCAGGTCAGACTGTCTGGTAAGCCATTTATGTATATCATAAAAGCATTGTCACCTATCTAGTCGGATGTCGCATCATTGATTCTTACTCTCTATCTTCTGTTACATAGGTAGTTTGCTATCGTTCTTACTAAATTGTCCCCAATACCATAGCTACTTACTTGTTACTTGTTCTGTAAATCCCTCCTCTCTGTTCTAGGAGAACCACCAGCCGGCACTAAGTTCGTAGCTGATGTAAAATGTTGATTTTGTCGCGTTGTGTTATCATACCTTCTTGGACGAAATATAGTGTACTGAGACTTTCCAGTTAGTATGCAAAATCTCTTGTGGTGCAGCTTGAAACAGAGGTCACGGGTGGCCTCCTCTAGCATGATCGCGAGCGGATTGCATTTAGTGAATGTATGGGACGTGTCGAGAATTAGTTTAACGATGTTGTCCTGCTGACATTCTTTCAATGTTTGGAGGTTACCGGCTAACATGATGTGTTCAATCTTGTTGATGAGTGGTTTGCGGGTTTCTTCCAGACATGGACAATTAAGAAGCAAATGTTCAGTGGTCTCTGGTTCAGATTCGCAGAGTGGACAATCAGTGTTGGAGGCACGGTTTCGAGTAGAGCCGGCATACAAGTTGTAGCGCTGAGTGAGCAACTTTGCTTTGACTGTTGCTTTGATGACCGTAAGGGTATCAGTGTTTGCCATATTCCAGACTGAGTGGCAACTTCCTATTTTGCAGGACGATAAGTTGATGTATCCCAATGTTACTTTCGCTGCAGCTACATCGAGTAGGATTTCTAGCCAGTAGTTATTCACATTAGCATGCAACAGCTTCTTCCAGGAACATTTTGTAGGTTGGGATTTTACAAGGTTGAACGCTGATGGAAGCTTATACTGAATCAGGAGCTTTCTAACAACAATCACCCAGCTATGGGAGTTGTAGCTTTTGACTGCCAACTGTCGTCTAATAACTAATGCTTCAATTGAGTCAGGTCGTCGCAGCATATTGAGAAACAGTGTCAGTATTCTCTTATGGATTTGACCTTCAATTGGGATAACGCTAAGGAGCAGGTAAACAGCAGCATTAGCGGTTGAGGCAGGTAGATGCTGCAGTCTTTTTAAAGTCCCTCTGTAGTAGTCCTCCAGCATTTGGACTTCGCTGTTTGAGAGCACAATTGCTTCTAAGCCATGTAGAAGGATTGGTGTGATATAGATCTCCCATAGCTTGATGGATGTCATTGGGTTGATACCCTTAAGACCGTGCATTCCGGCGCCCATCAGCGAGTATGCTGCTCGGCGTGCTGAGTCAATACGTGCCACGATTGTTGACTTGTCTTTTACATTATTTGATCTGTGAATTCCCAAATGTGTTTCCTCTGGGGAAAGTTCCAATTCAGCTCCATTAAGATGAAGAAATGCATCTGAAGATTTACCAGGTGCTGTTTTTGGGACCATAGCTTTGGTCTTTGCTGTGCTAAACAGGTATCGCTCGTTTGATGCATCGAGCTCTGCAATATTCAATAGTTGCTGCATTTGAAAGGCACTCCTTGAGATAATGGCCAGGTCGTCTGCACATATGATGGCGCCAGTAGGAATAGAACCAATGCGAAATGTACCTGGACGAGCTTATTCAGTAATGGGTTGCTACGATGTTTGAAGAGATCAGGAGATGTGTATGCGCCCTGTCTGATGCCGAGTTCTTCATTGAAGGCTCTAGATACATTCCCCTGCCACTCACTTGATTACTGATGTGATGCCGGTATACATGCTGTTAAATAGCTCCCATAGTCTGCCATCTAGTCCTTGAGAAGAGGCTGCATTCAGCATGCTTTTGTGACAGACGCTTTTGAAGCATCCATGAATGTAATAAGCAGTGGCAACGCACTATCTTTTGCCTCAGCTAAGCATTCAGTAAGCATGAAGGCTGCATGAGTAGAAGAGCATATATTGGTGAATCCAAATTGCAGCTTGTTTTGTTCTGGGTCCAAGACTGCCCTTGACCGTTTCAGAAGTTCTTTCTTTAGCAACTTGCTTAAAAGGGATGTAACCGTAATACGCCTATAGCTGTCTGGATTGTTTGCTGGTTTTCCTTTCTTCAAGATTGGTGATACGATGCCCATTTTCATACCGTCTGGAATCGTCCCCCGTTTCAGTATTCCGTTAATTAGACGCGTGATGACACTTATTACTTCCTCAGAGGCAAACTTCACATGCTCCGCCGATAGGCCAAATGAGTCTGCAGCTTTACCCTTTTTCATTGAATCAATGTATCTTTGTGTCAGCTTCTGTGAGCAGTTGAACAGCATTTTCGTTTGATGGCAACGAGCTAAGGAGAGCATGGATCATGTTAGCAGAGTTGTTTGCGTCTTCACTGAAACTAGGATGATGCTTGGCAGTAGCCAAATCCTCAAAATAGTTGGCCCATCCTTCAGTTTCTGATATTCTTGAAGAGAACTGCTTGAAGTCGATGGCTGACATTTTTGATGCTCTGCTACCAGGTCGATGTTTACGTACAAGTTTAAACATGGATTGTTTGTCATGTGTTGACATGTACATGATAGCACTGTGAAGATTGTTACGCAAGTCAGCTGACATTTGGCGTTGAGCATGACGTAGGGCTTGCTTAGCGCGCATCCTGTTATTAGTTAATTGGTTGACTTTGTCTGTAGGACGGCCTCCCTTCTTCCAGGCCCAGTGCGCAGCTTTCGCTTTAGAGACTAGCGGTTTTAGTGCCGAGTTCCATTTAGTTGTTGTCTTAGGCGAGGTGGTTTAGCATATGTAGGATCACACTGAAGAGCGGTCTTCATTAGAATAGAGTTAGTGGCTTGAAGTATGATATCTGGAGAAGTGTCTGGCGGGCAGTCCTTTAAGACCTTGGTAAGTCTGGTCTTAGTCAATGACTTATAACGCTCCAGATTTGCTTTCGACCAATTAACGCCTGATTGCGGAGGGCAGTTTATCTTCTTTACCCTCCCTGGGAGTATTGTTAGTGATAAGGTTGCAGTGACTGAGTCGTGTGCACTCTGGTTAATAACGTTTCTTGTGTCAACTATCTGTGATTATTGTTTCTTGATCCGTCGGTTCAATGAAGTGGTCAATATGGGATGTAATGTTCCCTGAAAAGTGGTAATATGTTGGGCAATCTGTGATTTTATCAGACACTCTGAAGGCTGCAGAAGTGCAGAATTCCTTTAAAAGTACATCATTCTTTGAAGTTTTCTCTCTATTTATGTCTGCATTTACACCACCTGTCCATAGAATATGGCTGGCCTCTCTGTATTGTTCCCGAATTTCAAAAACTTCATCCAAAGTGCTTTTATAGTTGTATTGGTCTGAAGAGCCTTGGGAAGGCAGATAGGTGTTAATGAGAACTAAAGGTGTTTCCTCTGTACTTATGCGTATTGCTAGGACTCTGTTACTGCCATCCGGTAATGCTTCTCTATGATGCTTCCTGTTGGTTAGAGATGTATGGCAACTTTGACGATGCACTTTTATAACCATCTGCAGCAAAGCTGGGGTTTCCCACTTCCTGATATGATGCGGAACACTGACAACTTTCTTGGATCTGCGCCCCGAGTTGAAGATGACCAGCTGCCCAATGGGCTTTGCAACCTAGGGACGTCTCAGATCCAGCACACGATCGATCGATACCTGGTCCATCAGGAAGCATGTGAACGGATGATCTCAATGTGGTAGGGATGGATTTAGATTCATGAAGTTGAGATGAAACAGATGAAGGCATCTATCATGTGGAAATGTTCTCGCTGGATGATATTTGCAGCATTGTGGAGGGTAGATTGTTCAGTTCATGTATTGTCTATCACATCAGGTAAACTTCTCCTAGGTCTTCATCGAGAACAAGAGATTAGAAGCAACGATTCATTTGCACCAGTTTGATGTCATAAATTAAAACTCGATTGCAGCTACATTCAGTAAGAGAATGTATTTTCTAAGGTTATTCTGGAGTTATCATCATATACTACACATACTAAGTCTAAATCTATTTCTCATAAATGTTATCATAATGTCTCTAACATATTTTCAAAACTCGTTATCAAAATCTTAACTTTGTGTTATGTGTTGGATTTGATCACTAAATGCATTACAAATGCGAGATCGGTGACAGAAATTACTTCAGCGACGGCAAATTAGCTGGAAACATCTATCATAATACCTTAATAGTTTCTTTGACAGACGGTTCCTAGGCTATGAGTCGACCATGTTTTCCAAGATGGCTGACACTGGCCATCTTGTATTTTGAGTGAAATCGTGCGTTTTTTTGGATAATTAATAATAATAATTTGACTCTAGGCAACTTCCATACAAAAGAGGACTATTGCATCATGATTTGAAATGAAAAAGCATGTCTACTATAAACAGAATATAATTATATTTTCTACTTGGAATGAAATGGCTTAACCTTTGAAAAAATCGATTTGGTAAAACCTCGTGCGTATTGAGGCGTTGACGGAGATTGGCCAAGACCTCGTCATATATAAGGTGGCACGTAAAATGGTAAATGGCTCATCTCCATTCACCTATGACGTGAGAGAATTGAGGATCTCGTTGTTTTCAAGGAGTGGATCCAATCTGTCGCTCAATGGAAGATTGCACTTTCTTAGTCAATAACATGACGTCATAATTAACTACATTACGTGTAGGATGATGTCATAATCAATTGTCATGAATGACATAGCTAAGTTCGCCACGAACACGTAATTGACGACAGACTGTACGAATTGTATATATTTTCTATTTAATAAACATTCTGTTGAATATTTTGAAACTAATTTGACTGAGCGCTGTTGCTGCCTATGGCAGCAACAGCACCCAGTAATATTAGTTTCAAATTATTCAAGCGCTTACCTGTATAGTTTTCTGGAAATTGATATCCAGTGATGGGCGAAGTGTGGGTGCAGCGTAGCTAAAGATTGGCGGGGCATAGCTAAAACTGAATTCCTCAATTATCTGACGTCATAATAAACATACTATTAGCTGACATCAATCAAATGGCATAGATCCATCAGGAAAGTGGCAAAGGTCTGAGAATTAGTATCTGAATTGTTTCTTTGGTGAAGTTACAATTTAATAAACATTCTCTTGAATATTTCGAAACTAATTTGATGGAGAGATGTTGCTGCCATAGGAGACAGGATACGGTGAGCTAATCTAGACCATTACTAAGAAATTGGGATTATGGGAATTCACCGTTCAAAGCACACATGCACGCACACACAGATTCTCTTTCTCTATCATGCATGCACCCCCACACGTATGAACACACGCACTCACATACATTATTATGACTTACATACTTTTAGAAGTTAATGCTCATCTATGTATACCTTTCAACGAAGACACATCCATACTTGGACCTTGGTGCACAATCACCTATGTAGGCGTGCTGGGAGGGCCTAACGACAGAGACGACGGAAGACAATTCAAACTTATCTCGGACTAATCATATTTACATTCAACCACTGATTAGGCACATTGATAACAGGTTAACCATTATTATTATTATTACTATTATTATTATTATTATTATTATTATTATTATTATTATTATTCATGTGCACCACAGCATGTCATATTATATGAATGAAACAGATCATGGATATATAAACCAATATCAAATCACAACAAGAGACCCAAGCGGCCTGTATCGGTCACCTGGAATTATTGGCCACTGGCACAACCGAACAAAACGAGATGACCGCTGAAAAAATTTACCCATCTAATTTCTGTAAAGAAGGTTTAGCCAAGTTTTATTAAATTATTAAAATTCGCCCAGTGGTAAATAAGTAGTCTTTTTATGATTTTCTCAGAAATTTGCAGAAAATACAATGATGTTCTCCAAAAACGCTAAATGTTGATTGATTCATGGCAGATGTTTTTTTACAACTTTCCATGGATAAGCTTGATTAGGTTTAGGCCCTAATCATATCTCCTAAAAGTCATTTTCTTGAAAACAGGTCATCCAAGATGGCCACCGAAGCATTTGGCCAATCAAGTTCCCTTGAACAACTTGGTTTAGCTCTTGACCTCGATGATATTTCATGAGGTTTGAATCAATATCCCCCAGCAGTTTCCGAGATTTTGAAAATTAAAAAGAAATTTGCAAAAATCCAAAATGGCCACCGATCAGCTCCCTTTGAACAGACATGGATCCCTATGTTATATGGTTGCTTCCTGGCAAAGATAATTGAAATCAGCCCATGAGTTCTCAAGAAGACATTTTAAATTACCCATTGCTTTAGTATACATGGGAGTTTTTGGCAGGAAAAGATCCAAGACAGCCGTCAAACCGTTTATCCGACAGGTTTGAAAGTGGAAAACATACCCAAAAACCCATATAAAACCAATTTCGGATTCAAAATCTATCAAATAAAAAAATTCAAAATGGCTGCTAAACGTGCTACATTTTGATTGGTCCACAGCGGTCATGTTTTTCGACATATCAACTTCCCTTGAACAAACTTTAATGGCCATTAGTCCCTAATTATATCTCGCCAAATTTCGGCTCGATCCCTTCAGCGGTTCTGAAGAAGCTGTTTTCACGAAAACTAGGTCATCCAAGATGGTGCCGCCTATTAGCTCAATCAAGTTCTCTTGAAAAAACTTGGTTTAACTTTTGCCATAGATGATGTTTCATGAGCTTTGAATCGATTTCCCAAGCGGTTTCGGAGATTTTTAAACATTTAAAAAAATCAACCAAAATCCAAGATGGCCACTGGCCAAATTGGACGATCGGCTTCATTTGAGCAAACCTGGATCTGCCCTAAGGATGTTTCCTGCTAAATATAATTGAAATTGGGCCAGTGCTTCTCGAGAAGTCATTCAAAGAAAAACCTGAGAGATGACGGACGGACGACGGACAGTCGCCACGGCATAACCTTATTTGGCCACTCTGGCCAGGTGAGCTAATGACAGAGAATGTACAAGAATCTAAGTATGGCCAACCACAGTAACACGAGTGAGATCTAACGGAGTATCACAAAAGCTTTGTCACAGCAGACATACACGATATTGTACTAGTCACTATCGGCTTTCACCAAATGCTTTTATCATCTGTACTATGTTCATTTTGAAAACAATTTTACTGTCTATGATGGCGCCGTGACTCGTCCAGAAATGGGGGATTCGAGCCTATCCATCAACCATATGATGTCATAATCAACTGTGTGCCGTGTAGGATAACGTCATAATCAATTACATCATAAATAATGTAGATAAGTTTGTCACGAACGCTTAATTCACGGCTCGATTTTAACACTAACCTGTTAACCTGAGGATCGTAGAATTTCATACGGGTTAGTAAAACTACACCTGCACTAACCCGTCTGGGTTAGTAATGCTCTCAAAAGAGGAAATACGAAAAAACACTTATAATGTCATTATGTTCAGTACCCACAACAAATTGACAAAACAACAGATTTTCTTCTACCTTCAATGTTTTATTGAATATTTTGAAATTTATTTGTCCGGAAAGCTGTTGCTGCCTAGGGCAGCAACGTCCTTCCGGACAAATTAATTTCAAAATATTCAACAGCTTCTCTGTATGGTTGACTTGGAAATGAGTTTTATAGGGATCCATCAGTGAATGGATTAAAGAAGTGATCAACTTTGAGCATACCAACATTGGGTTAGTAAAATTTGCTGCAGGATGCTAAAATCAATGATGCACTATCTCGTCTGTTTAGTAGAAAAAATCCTTAAAATCTACCTCTGCTTAATTGATGACGAACTAAGCGTTGTTGTATGAATTGTATGTCTACTATTTAATGAACAGACTTCGCCCATTTAGGGATCGATTGATCCCTGAACTATCTGACCATCAATTTCCAGAAAACAATACAGGTAAGCTGTTGAATATTTTGAAACTAATTTGATTGGGTGCTGCCATAGTCAAATTAGCTTCAAAACATTCAATAGAAAGACATACAATTCATACAACAACGCTTAGTTCGTCATCAGTTAAGCGTTCGTGACAAACTTAGATTTTAGTCATTTATGACGTAATTGATTATATGACGTCATGCTATCCATCACCCAGATGATTATGATGTCATATGATCAATGGATGAACTGCAATCCTCCAATGGCCATCTACCAGTATTTATTATTTATAAACCACTGTACTGAAAAATTGATTTTACAGATATACAAGCACCATAGATGCCACAGTAATTTATAAAAAATCCTGAAACAATATTTACATATGCCATATCCGAAAAATGAACAATTATACACAAAGTATAAAATAAGAAAGAAAATACAATTTTCAGAAGTTGTATAAAAGATAGAATTTAAGCACCAGTAATAAGCGTGTAACGTGGCAAACAGAAATCACAGTGAGTCTTATATTATAACTATAACAATAGCTAGCAGCTAAATCATCATTACCAAAATCACTTCAATGCAGTCCAAGTTGTAACACAAAACACAATGGACCTTTCCAGTTTTAGCTATGTCCCACCCATTTTTGGCTAAGATCCACTCACACTTCACCATGTTGGGATCTATTGATCCCTGAACTGCCACACTACCAATTTCCAGAAAATCATACAGGTAAGCTGTTGAATATTTTGAAACTAATTTGACTGGGTGAGGTTAATTATTGATACGTAACTATATCGCAATACAATGCCATTAACAATACGTATCGCGATACATTCCTCCCAAACCGATACATATCGTCTAGACCAGATGTAGTGACACCACTTGTTCGAGCAATTCTCAGTAACAATTTGGTCGATGTTTGTGAAAATTGTTCTCTGTTCAGAAAGCTTAGATCAAATAGTTAGCATTAAAGTTAACCCTTTTATGACGAAACTGGCCCAAACCAGCCTCTGCAGTAGTCTTGAGAAATGTCCATTGGCAGGCCAAGTGAATCAACTTCTCTTGAACAAACTTTACTGGCCCTTAGTCCCTAATCATATCTGCACATTTCGACCTTATCCCTTCAGCAGTTCTGGAGAAGTTATTTTCGCTAAAACTAGGTCAACCAAGATGGCTGCCGAACTATTTGCCCAATTAAGTTCCCTTGAACAAATTTGGTTGAGCTCTTGCCCTAGATCATATTTCATGAGGTTTCCTTCAATCCCTCAAGCGGTTTCGGAGATTTTTAAAAACGTTTCTAAAAATCGGCCAAAATCTCAGATGGCCACCGGCCTAATTGGCCGACCGGCTTCATTTGAACAAAGTTGGATCCCATGCCCTAAGGATGTTTCCTGCCACATATAATTGAAATTGGCCCAGCGGTTCTTGAGAAGTCGTTTAAAGGAAAAGTTGACGGATGGACGACGGACGGACGGTCGCCACGACATAAGCTCACTTGGCCTTTCAGGCCAGGTGAGCTAATAAATGATGGACAGAATCTTTCATTCAAATGTTGTGTGTGTGTGTGTGTGTGTGTGTGTGTGTGTGTGGTGTGTGTGTGTGTGTGTGTGTGTGTGTGTGTGTGTATGCACAGTCTGGGAGTTGGTGCACACGTCTTTGTGTGTGCGTTTGCATGTCAGACACAGATAATTTGATTAAGAAATTTCACAACCATACATGTAACCTGTTTAATATAAAAGTTGTTGCTACTAATTATAAAGCAAGAACTTCCAGTCAAATCAGTTTTAATTGAATATTAATTAAGTTTAGAAACCTTTGCATATTAATAAAGGGTTCATTTTGTCATTAGTGTTGACAGGGTTAACTATATCAGAAATCTGAGATGTTCATGTTGTCCAACAATTTGTCTATCGCAGACCAGAAGCAAGAAATTTTTTTTAGATTTATAGAAAATCCTACGGAATATTTCGAAATCAATTTAACATTGCGATGTTGTTGCAATGGTGGATTTCACTTTTAACTATGACCCTGTCCATTGCTAGTTAAGCTTCGCCCATGTTTTGTCCATGTTGGGATCGATCCCTGCACTCCCTGAATCTCAATCTTCAAAAAAAATATACAATGAATTTGTTGAATATTTTGAGACCAATTTGACTCAACACTGTTGCTGCCCAGTTAAATTAGTTTCAAAATATTCAAACAGCATGTTTATTAAATAGTAAAAACATACAATTCGTACAACAACATTTAGTCTGTTACCAATTATGCATTCGTGTCGAACTTATGTCATTCATGACGTCATTGATTTTGACGTCATCAACCATGTCACAGAGTTGATTATGATGCCACATGATTAATGGAAAAACTGGAAAGGTCCATTGACCACAACAGGTTTGGGTTAAATTATTTTCAACATATTCTATATTTTTCCTGTATACATGTAGCTTTGTTAGAAATGAGATACTGGTATTTAAAGGGTTAACTTCACAATACCAAAAAGGAAAGAATCTATGGAATTTGCTCGGATAATAAATTATGAACAATTCCACAGTTTAGTTTCATTCAACTCGGTAATGGCTTAATTTGGTCAAGAATATCAAAATATTTACTTATTGAATGTCCAAGAGTATTTTTTGAAAATGTATGAATGGAATGACTGGCCAGTCATTCCAGTGGTAGATTTTCAAAAATAGTGTTCTTTTGGAGTGTAGATGAATATTCCTCAAAACCACTGTAGCAGCTGGGTTTTGGTATTTTTGCCATGAACAGGTTAATGAAGGACCCTGTGATGTTCTGGACATTCACAATATGACATAATTAACCCTTTAATGGTTAAAATTCTCTTTAAAAATTAAAAAAATTTTACTCATTCGATGTCCATTTGCAGGCCAAGAGAAGATTATTTTAGAAAATTTACTACTGGAATGACTGGCTCGGTTATCGAGCCAGTCATTCCAGTAGTAAATTTTCAAAAATAGTCTTCTCTTGGTCAGCAAATGGTCATTTCTCCAGACCACTGTAGAGCTCAGTTTTGGCCGGGTTGCTGATTAATGGGTTAAAAGTTTTAAACTTCAAACTTTCAGTAGAGTCCATAAAATCTAAGCGTCTGTCATGAATGTATATAAATTGTATGTTTTCGAATTTACAATTTAATAAACATTATGTTGAATATTTTGAAACAAATTTGACGGGGAACTGGTCATGCCATATGCAGAAACCGCTCCAAGTCAAATTAATTTGAAAATATTTAAAAGCATATTGAATTGGTAGCTTGAAATTTTAGCTTCTGTGAATTCAGCTTAGTTACCTTGAAATTTAAATTATGGAACTTCAGGTTTCAAAGTTTGCAAATCAATTCAACATATGGAAATACTGGGTGAAGCTTAGTTAGAAATGTGTAGGCACAGAAATGGAAACGTCTATTCAATTGACCTTTCCAGTTTTAGCTATGCCCTGCCCATCTTTATCCAAGCGCCACCCATACCTCGCTGTGATCGATCAATTTCTGAACTCCCTGACTATCTATTTCCAGAAAAATATACAGATAAGTTGTTAAATATTTTGAAACTAATTTTACTGCGTGCTGCCGCTGCCTGTGGCAGCAACGGCGTCCAGTCAAATTATTTTCAAAATATTTGACAGAATGTTAATTAAATGGTAAAGACATACAATTTGTACAATGTGTCAGACTATTAAGCGTTAAAGACAGAGTATATCGAGTCATTCATGACGTCATAATTATTACATCATCCTACCCGTCACATAGTTGATTATGACATCATATGATAGATGGATAAACTTGGACAGGTCCATTAAGTACCCCTACCATCACATAGACACTAGTATAACCCGTGCCATGCAAAATATGTAGATATATTTGTGAGCAATTAAGTTATAGTGACATATTCAAACCGTTATTTAAAGGTGCACATTCACACCAGAGTGCGTGGAAATACAATGGTTTAAATTTTATACTTTTATAGGCTTAACTTGTCTGCATAGATGTGATGAAATGAAATAAATCTTAAACTATGATGATTTCAATCAATACAAATTATTATAATTTTTTAAATTGTGGAATTGAATCAGGGACGCCATGTCTAATTTAATTTCACAACTTGGTTTAAGCAGAATTTATTTTTGTTCGAATGGGAGCACGATAAGACGTAAGACATTATACCCATGTCTCCCATACACATAGAGATACAATACACTAAATACATCATGGTGGCGGATTGTAAAAATAATAAATTATATTTTTAACCCTTCAACAACCAGGCCAACCAAAAAACCGCTTCTGCAATGGCTTTGAAAACGTCCATTCGCAGACCAAGACAAGATCATTCCCAGAAATTCACCGCTGGAACGACTGGCTCGATAATAGAGCCAGTCATTCCAGTGGTAACCCCTAAAATAATGATCCTCTCCAGGTCCACAAATGGACTATGATAAAATTGATGCTATCTTAAGCAGATTTGAGTGTTAAAAGGTTAAAGACACATGAATTAATAAGTTACAGGAAGATACGCCTCATTTTATACTAGTTGTTAAGATTATATCCAAAACTACGAATGGTATTTTAAACAAATTCTGCTAACTCATTCCCTACTCAGGACTAAATATTCTGCGAAAAAATAATGTCCAAGCCATGTACATATATAGAATTAGATTGCCCATTTGACCCCTGGCCACTGCCCTCAGATTGACGCAAGAACAAAATAATTTGTTGTACTGTAGTCTACTATCTACAAGTTTCAAAATGATATGTGAACATTCCAAGTGGCATGCACATCCTTGCCCATATGTATAATCATCCCCAAGGTTTCAACTTTCAAAAGCAAGTCTTTGCGAATTAAATTGTTTTAAAAAAACTTAACACAGCCAAGAATCATAACCAGGATATATAACCTGCATAATCAGAGTTCAAACAATGAAAAAGTCCAGAAAAAATGTCAAAGTCGATTGCCTTTTGATGTGGACTAGTCCTTGGCATCGTATAGAACAAATCTGTAATTTTATTCAAATCGCCCAACCTCTTGTGGGTGTAAATGTCGCAGCAAAAACCTATACCTGGCTATATAACCTGCATACAAATCAGTCTTAAAATAATCAAAATTCAAACTGTGAAAAAAATCCTTTTGATGTGGACTAGTCCTAAGCATCGTATAGAACAAATCTATGAAGTTTTATTCAAATTGGATAACCCCGTGTGGGTGCAAATGTCATTTAAAAAAAACTTAACACAGTCAAGAATCATAACCAGGATATATAACCGGCAAAAAATCAGCCATAAAAAATCAGTTCAAACGGTGAAAACATCTGGGAAAAAATGTCAAAGTCGATTTCTTTTTGATGTGGACTAGTCCTAAGCATCGTTTAGAACAAATATGTGAAGTTTTATTCAAATTGCCCAACCTCTTGTGGGTGTAAATGTCATTTGAAAAAACCTTAACATAGCCAAGAAACATAACCAGGATATAATATGCATGCAAATCAGCACTAAAATAGTCAAAGTTGAAACGCCAAAAAAATCTGAAATTTGAAAGTCGATTTCTTTTGGACGTGGACTGGTCCTAAGCATCGTATACAACAAATCTGTGAACTTTTTTAAATCGGAAAAAACCCTTGTGGGTGAAAATGTCATTTTAAAAAACCTTAACACACCCAAAAAAGATAACGCTTGACACATAAAATATTCTATGTTCAAACATGATAAAAGTATGGAAAAAACTATAAAATCAATATAATTTTGATGCAGACTCGTCCTAAGCATCCCATAGAACACATCTTTGTAATTCTTTTCAAATCGCATAACTACAAATGTCATTTTAAAAAGATTAACCTGTCTGGACGCCAATGCCAACATTTTTTTCTCCCTCTCCCAAAATCTTTTTTCAACTGCGTGAAATTGCGAGATAAAAAAGAATCCAATCTGTCACTCAAACATCAGTACCGGTGTTATGATCAAAATACATCGCTTGTTAGCTGACGTCAAAATCATATGACGCATGTCCGACAGCAAATGTCCGATTTGACAACTTGAAATTTTTTAATTTTTATGTCATGAAATCATCATATGTTAGCATTTATTTCGTTTCATTACATCAAGGGCCACAAATTAAGCCTCTAAAATTATACAATTTTGACCATTTTCAGCATTCTGATGTGAAAATGCACTTTTACGCTAAATGTTGAATAATAATAATAATTATAATAATCTGGTCCCGTATTTAATCATTAATCATATATACATTAATTACAAGTTTATATAAACAAGACATTTTGAATTAAAATGAATATGTTACAACTCATAGAATTATTTAGAATTATTTACAAAATTATACAACCCTGTATACAATAAATTTCTGATAAATAATAATAATTATATAACATCATCAAATGTCTCAATATCATGATAACCCTTTAATGACCAAAACTGACCTTGAGGAATGTCCATCTGCAGGTCCAAAACATTTTATTTTTTTTAATTTACCACCAGAATAACTGGCTCGATAATCAAGCAAACCATTCGTGGTAGATTTTCAAAAACACTTAAATTTTGGCCTGCAAATGGACATTCCTTAAAAACATTTTCTTGAACAACTCTGGCCACTAAAGGTGTAATGGTCAACTCAGCCAAAACAGTCTCCGCAGTAGTCTTAAGATGATGGCAGAAGCCAGTTTTAGGTATCTTCACCATGAATGGACCTTTCCATTTTTAGCTATGCCCCGCCCATCACTAGCTAAGCTCCACCCACACCTCGCCGTGTTGGGATTGATCGATCCCCGAATGCCATAACTATAAATTTCCTGAAAAACTACAGGGAAGCTGTTGAATATTTTGTAACTAATTTGACTGGGCGCTGTTTCTGCCTATGGCAGCAACAGCGCCCAGTCAAATTAGTTTCAAAATATTCAACAGAATATTTATTAAATCGTAGAAGCAAACAATTTGTACAGCAATGCATAGACCGTCTTCAAATATGCATTCGTGACGTACTTATTGACGTCATTCATTATGATGTCATTCTACACATCACGCAGTTCATTATGACGTCATATGATGGGTGGGTGTGAATTTATCTGCATATTTTGATAAAGGGTTTCACTGGAAGTCATTAACGCTAACTTCAGCAGTGCCTTTCAGCCACGAAAAACATTCAATGTATTCAATCCATTACATCATTATCATTGAGAAATTCAGGGTTCACACAGATTTTTTAACTGTATTCAAGGTATTTTCATGAATTTTTTTAAAGTCAACTAAAAGAATTTTCAAGGATTTTTTTAAAACCTATTTTACCCTCCACCACGCAGCCCTCCCCCACTTCTAGCCAATCCTTCCTCCCTTCGTGCCATAGCCACAGAAGTAGGAGAATGACAAATTCAAAGGTTTTTCAAGGAAATTTTAAATTTTGTTTAAATTCACTGACTTTCAAAGCGTTGAAAATGCATTACAGTAATTATTTTCAAGGATTTTCAAAGTTGTGGGAACCCTGAAATTCATGAAGAAAGTGATGAGAGTATATTTTTAGTTGATATCACATATTTACAGAGGCAGGTATTTAGAGTATATTATTAATCTCTCTATTTGATATAATTACTGAATATCAGTTAAAATTATTTACACAGTCCTGATATGCACAGAAATATACCTAGTTGTTTTAAAAAATTTTAAATTAGTTTTAAAAATTATATCCTTTTTGTCCTGAACTTGGTTAACAATGCCCTTTCACCGACAAATCCCTGAAAAAGTACATTCTTTACGATATAAAACTTATTTCGTCGAATATTTTGAAATTGGTTTGACTGGAAGCCATTGCTGCCTTAGGCAGCAATGGTCTCCAATCAAATTAATTTCAAAATATTGAAGTTTTCCTGGTTGCCTTGAAAATGAGACAATGGGAGATCATACGTGCAAGGTATAATTCCCTAACTATATCTATACACCTGTGCATAAGTTAAGCACCAGCAAAAACAATAGAACGTAGAAACATGATGGTACAACTAGGCTGCCATACTTTTTGTCCCCGCGTTAGCTGACATAATTCCAAGTACGAAATGCACATGCATGCATGACTTCACGCCGCTTGATGTCCGTGCGTGGCGGGAAACAGCACACGTGTTCAGATTTAGGCGACAAGATTAGGAATTTTGTGTTCATGACCGTGGTTTATTTGTACAGAGAGAATTAGCTCTTGATTGTGAACCGCTATGGCAAGACGAAGGTTAAGTGATCGTGTGAAATGGCAAATCATAGGCATGCATACCACTGGTATGTCATGCAGAGAGATTGGCAGACAGCTGAACATTAACCATACTGTAATCAGTCGTTTGATTGCAAAACATGGGCAAACTAAAGAGGTGAAGGACAGGCCTAGATCTGGAAGACCGAAGAAGACTACTGCCCGTGATGATCGAGCCCTAGTACGCCTTGTAAGGAGATCTCCATTCACCAACAGCAGAGTGCTCAGCCAGCAATGGGAAATGCGCAATAGAGTGTCAATGTCTACCGTCAAAAGGAGACTGTATGCTGCTGGCATGAAAGCTAGGAGACCTGTCAGACGTCCTCTCCTCACTGCACACCACAAAGAGGAGCGTCTGAGGTGGTGCAACGAAAGAAGACACTGGAACATGAGATCCTGGAGACGGGTACACTGGTCCGATGAAAGTCGGTTCCTGCTTCATGCCACAGATGGTCGAACTCGTGTATGGAGGTCCAGACGCACGGCGTACGACCAACGTAACATCATGGAAGAAGTTCCATTTGGTGGAGGTTCCGTTATGATATGGGGGTGCATCTCATTTGATTGTAAGCTGGATCTGTTGACTGTACCTGGAACACTAAATGGACAAAGATATCAAGATTCCATACTGGATAGAGTTGTGGTCCCTCATTTTGTAAATCATGCACCTGGAACCCACCTATATTCATGGATGACAACGCCCGACCACATCGTGCTAGAGCTGTGCATGAATACCTCCGCCAGAATGCCATCGAAACCCTACCATGGCCAGCAAGGAGCCCAGACATGAACCCTATTGAGCATATCTGGGACATTCTGGGAAACATGGTGAGAAGGAGGGATCCTCCTGTGCAGAACCTACAGGAATTAACAGACGCACTCCATCTTGAATGGCAACGAATACCACAATGGCGTATCAGTCGGTTGGTGACCAGCATGAGACGTCGTGTCCAGGTCGTCATCCAGGCACAAGGTGGATATACCCGGTATTAATAATGACAGTCTCAAACTCGTGCACAGATGTTAAACTTCGTTTTCAGACACCATTAATGACAATCTAGCCACGTGTGTCAACTGTAGGGCAATAGTTGTCAGTTGTGTCAACGTAACCATATTCAGGCCTCGTTTTCAAGTTCAAACAAAAACATACAGTGTTTCCCCACCATCATAATCAGCATTCCTCTAGTTGCATTATTACCTCTTGCACTAAGATGGATGGGTACATAAATGTTTATGCTATTGCTTTCTTCATACCACATGAATATACCCTCGCATGTGCGTAAAAATAGGGTGGTGCTTAACTTTTGCACAGGTGTATATATTTTAGAAAACAATATATTTAGTGTTTCTCACTAGTGTGTAAATAAGGCAGGAGACTTTAGGGCCTTAAGACCCTTGATCAGCTCCATAAAACTTACGCTTATGAGTAAACATGGTGGAAATAGTGTAATTCGCAAGCTGTATAATTATTACGTGTGAAATGAAATAATCTGCTGATATTTGGTTGAGCATAGGAATATGTTGACATTACTTGGGTCCAGATAATAATGGAGGACTTCAGTTTATCGATCAATGATATGATGTCATAAACAACAATGACACATGTTGGCTAACATCATAATCAATTACGTTATGAATGACACGATTTAGTCCGTCTTCAACGCTTAATAGTACGTCAATTTGTATGAATTGCGTCTTTAATATTTAATAACCATTCCGTTGAATGCACTCAGTCAAATTAGTTTCAAAATATTCAACAGCTTACCTGTTTAGTTTTCTGGAAATTGAGATTCCCAACATGGGTGAGGTATGGGTGGAGACAAGCTAGAGATGGGCGGGGCATGGCTAAAATGGGATTCCTCCATTGTCTCTGATTTGCAGGGGAGATAAGTTTATATTGATTAATGTCTGTCTATGTCATTAAAGGAAAGGACCAGGGAACTATCAAATGCTGAATGAGGCCTTAAATCTTTTACTGGTCACGCCGCGCAAAATGGGCAGCTGAAGTGGTCGCTTGCGGAATGGTTTTTTGCAGGACAAGAGACTATTTAATAAAATTACCACTGGAATGACTGGCTCGGGAACTGTGCCAGTCATTCCAGTGGTAAATTTTCAAAAATACATGTTAAAGGGATATATGCTAATAAAAATACTCCCAGAAGTAATACAGAAATACATCGGAAATGTCAGATGAAGAAACATTTAAACGACATTTTTGTGACTCGTAGTGGCAGCCATTTTGCATAACCTGGAACCAATAAGTGATGCTGGACCTTCGCATGTCACTGTGGGAGCAAGTACTGCAGACAAAAAAATAGTTCTATGAGCCATACAAATAATAATCTCTAGGCACCAATATAGAGCGATTACCTCACTACTGTTATATTGCTGATCATTTGTGAAAAAATTATAATTGATGGTCACTGTTTTGGTGCATTTCAGCCAAAATGTTTTTAAATACACTGCTGGTTTCCTGGATCGCTACATGACAACTGTTGTATATTTCGAATTCAGTTTGTCTAAAAAATAGTTACTGCCACTTGAAACAATTCAGTCAAATTGTTTTGAAAGTAAACAGGTAGGTATTTTACCTGTAGTAAGTAGTGACTACTGGTAGTCAGCTTAAAACAAATATAACTGAGATTACATGATCAGATGTACAGGATATTATTTATTCCGCTACATTCATCAGAGTGCAAAGGATGAGCCAAGCCACTGATTGAGGAATACAGTTTTAGCTATGCCCCGCCCATCTCTAGCTAAGCTCCACCAACACTTCGCGCGTGTTTGAATCAATGATCGATCCTTGAACTTCATGACTATCAATTTCCAGCAAACTATACAGGTAAGCTGCTGAATATTTTGAAACTAATTTGACTGGGTGTTGGCAGCAACATCAAATTGGTTTCAAAATATTCACCAGCATGTTTATTAAATAGTAGTCATGTATACAATTCGTACAACAAAGCTTAGTCCATCATCAATTAAGCATTCATGAGAAACTTAGCTACATCATTCATGGCGTAATTAAATAGGACGTCATCCTACACAGCATGTAATTGATTATGACATCATATGATTGACTGAGAAACTGGAATCCTCCAGTGGTTCTCACTTAGCCAAAATAGCTGCATCTCTTAGTTACATAAATTATATTTAGCTGCTGTTTTCAAACTATTCCAATTTATTTCTGGTTTTTTCTGGTAGTCAGTTTCATTCCTATATGTTTGATAGATCCCTGATCCTTGTCTATAACAGTTAAAGCCGATGTCACTTTTAATTTAATTTGAAAATTTTAAATTTTGCTATCAGAGTGGTAATGGTTAATAAACAATCTGTTGAATATTTTTAAACATAGTTAGCAACAGCCCTCAATCAAATTATCTTCAAAATATTCAACAGCTTTTCGGCACAGGTACCTTGGAATTTAATTCACAGGAATTCACTTTTCAAACTTTCAAATCGATTCCAAAATGTCTACAATGTTAGGAGAGCTTAGCCAGATATGGGCGTGACATAGCTAGAAATGGGAATGGCATAGCTAGAAATGGGCGGGGCATAGGTAGAAATGGGCAAGGCGTTGCTAGAAATGGGCAGGGCATGGCTAGAAATTGATGTGGCATGGCTAGAAATGAGCGGGCCATATTTAGAAATGGATCCCACCATTAGCCCCTTATTGACAACAAGCATCACCCATCACTGAAAACTGTGATGAACAAGATATGATTAGAAATAAACATGTTCTATAAAATTAAAAAATAATCCAATATCTGAATAAATTAAATTCATATAAAAGATTTACAACAGTGCCATCTGTATAGCCATGCAGAGAATTAGGTAGAATTATCATGTAGCATTGACACATGGTATAATAGCACTATGATTTCATACCAGATGTTTAGAAACAAGACTATGGTGATTTCAAAGTCTCACCCACCCACCCTTTTCATTGACCTTGACCTTTGTCTATTGATCCCAACATCAATATGGATCTTTAAAATAGGTGTGTGTGATTATTTCTGTGAGTGATCACATTCGATTATTTAAGCATAATCGTGATTTCTCGATTAATAAGCCTTGGTACAAATTACCCAGACATAACAACAAAAATTTATCAGTTATGAAAGCTACAATGCTGTTTAGAAATATCTATTTGCAGGCCAACAGAAGATTATTTTTGAATATATATCACTGGAATTCCTGGCTCGATCCTCGAGCCAGTCATTCCAGTGATGCATTTTCAAAAATAGTCTTCTCTTGGTCTGCAAATGGACATAGGTTCACTGAGCAAAATGTCAAGTTTGACTGATCACATGAAAGAGTAGTTAAAAGGTAAGTTTCGAAACATTTATGCAGTCGAAATTATTGATGATCATTCGATTATTTAATTTTCACATAAAGTTACGATTTAAAAGATAAACGCAATTTTCGATTTAATCATGTAATCACGCAAGCCTACTACTTCAGAACCCCAAGGACAACCTCTCAGCCAGGTTTGGTGATGGCCCCTGAAGTAGAACATGTGTCACTGTGCCAGACGAGTGAGTGAGTGAGTGAGTGAGTGAGTGAGTGTGGTTGGGTGGATGTGTGGGTGGGTGGGTGAGTGAGTTAGTGAGAGTGAAATGGTATGAAAGACGATGCTGCTGGAGGGGTGGGTGGGTAAAAAAAGCAGAGAATGTTGCTGACCAAGAAGACTATTTTTGACAATTTATTACTGGAATGACTGGTTCCATTATGGAGCCAGTCATTCCTGCCATAAATTTTCAAGAATTTTCTCTGCATGGTCTGCAATTGGAGATTTTCTTATAAAAAATTTGTTTTTCTGGACTAATCTTGACCATTAAAGAACAACTACATTATGGTCCTAATGGTCGACTGTCTCTCGAGTAAATCTGTACGTAGCAATAAATATACAAATATCTTTTAATATGTACATAATTATCAATTACAATTTGATATATTTTTTAAAAACTTTGTTCCAAAATCAGCAGCTGCAATCGCCATTCCTTTTGGGTGGGTTGTTGTCGAGTTTCATTGGTCCGTTATCCGTAGATATGTTAGATAAGTTTCCGGACTCTTCCGGACAGAGAAGGCCAGCGTTTGGCATCGTTTTATGCATGTGTATTAGTTCTTTAGCCACTTCTAAGAAAGCTTCTTCAATACCTGCAAGGAAAGATGATGTCCCTGTCTTAATTTCATTGTAACCGTAAAACTGCCCTCTGCTGTGGTCTTGCGGAATGTCCATTTGCGGACCAAGATAACACTAGTTTTTTTAAATTTACCCCCTGAATGCCTGATTCGATGACAACCAGGAGTTTCAGTTGCAAATTTTCAAAAATTTCCTTCTCTTGGGTCTGCAAATGAACAGACTCACCAACTCAATAAGAAAATATTTTGATTTTTTTTAAAACAAATTTTACCATTAACCCTTTCACCGACACATCCCTGAAAGCAAATTCTTTATTTTACGATATATAAAACTTATTCTTTTGATTATTTTGAAATTAATTTGACGTTGATGCCTAAGGCAGCAATGGCTTCCAGTCAAATTAATTTCAAAATATTCAACAGTTTTACTGCATGATTGCCTTGAAAATGAGATGGGAATTCACTAGTGAAAGGGTTAATTGTCAAAACAGGACTCTTCAGTAGTCTTGCGGAATGTCCATTTGCAGACCAAGATAAGACAATTTTTTTAAATATCCCACTTGAATGCCTGGCTCTTTCAGGCCAGGTGAGCTAACAAGAGAATATTTCTTAAAATTTACCCCTGGAGTATTACTTACTCATATTCTTATTCATTGTGATAATTTCTTTAACCTCGTAACCCTTGAATTTATTCAAGAAGATTTCAATTTTCTCATCTAAAATGCCCATTTGCCGAGCAAGAAGACTCTTTTTGAAAATTTACCACTAGAATGACTGGCTCGATAACCGAAGCGAAGCAGCATCTCCCACCAAACTTGTTGAAGCTAAGGGTTACAATCTAAAGACGGACTATTTCGAATCATTCATGACATCATGATTATGACATCATATGATGGATTGATAAACTGGAAAGGTGAATCAGAAATAGAATATTCAACAGCGTTATATTTTCATTTGTAAACACATTACATGTACGTTATTGCGGAGCTGTACGCTACCTGTATTCGATAAAGCCGATGTTTCGTAGAAGAAGGCACCAATAGATTGAGCATATTCTTGAGCATCTTCAATCTGGACAGCACGCTCTTTCTCCAAATCTGACTTATTACCCAGAATGCACATCACTGAAAATAGAGACAAACCATGCAATTCCAAGATATGACCAATTAACTAAAATCCTTAACACCTTAATAACACTCCTATCAACCAAAAATGGCTTCTGTAGTGGTCATGAGAAATGTCCATTTGCAGACCAAGAGACTATTTTTGAAAATTTACAACTGGAATGCCTGGCTCCTTAACCCTTTCACCGACAAATCCCTGAAAGGTATATTCTTTGCAATATAAAATTTACTCTCTTGAATATTTTGTAATTAATTTGACCGGAAGCCGTTGCAGCCTTAGGCAGCAACGGTTTCCAGTCAAATTAATTACAAAATATTCAGCAACTTTTCCTGTATTGTTATGCTGAAAATGAGATATCTGGAATTCATCTGTGCAATGGTTATAAAAGCGTCAGTCATTACAATGGTAACATTTAAAAACTGATCTTTTGATCTGTAAATTTATGAAAATTTTCTATAAAATTGAAATTTTCTCGACCAAATATCACCATATAATTAAAGGGATTATAAAGGTTATTTTAAATTACTGTTAAATTATCAAAAACAATCTGTAATGGTGTGTAATTTTATTCAAATCATTGATTCAAATTGATACATACAAATGTATGTACCCTGGTAACAACAATGTGCATTCACAAAGACCCGTATTTCAAGGATCAGGGTGTGTCCCCCCCCCCCCCCCCCCCCCCCCCCCCCCCCGGCCCCCACCCACCCTATAACATGGATTGGGGTGGGGGGAGGAAATGGGCAGAATTACCCCAAAAGTACTTACTTTGCTAAATACATTTACATTCGCCAAACAATCTGTAATCATAACAGTATAATTTATGTTACATTTTATAATTGCATGCAAATACATATAAAATGTAATGCAGTGCGAGGGCAGGTGCTGGAGGGAGTACCCTGAATTGATATGGATGCAAACCGCATCTCATACGCCTAGTGTGGACAACAGCCCTGTCAAGAATAAAGGTTAGTCAGAATATGGGTTTGTTAGTAATCCAAATATTAACACTTTAACCTTCAAGAAAATTTCAATTTAATCATAGAAAATGTCCATTTGCAGAGCAAGCGGACTGTTTTTGAAACTGTACCACTGGAATGACAGTGGTAAATTTTCAAAAATAGTCTTCGCTTGGTCTGTAAATTGACATTTCTCAAGACCACTACAGAAACCGTTTTTTGGCTGATATGATGGATAAAGGGCTAATATAATGATTGAGTTGATATTTACAAGGATTCTGTAGTATGTATAGCTTACAACAATACAGATTTTCAACAGAATTTATAGAACTGAGGCAACCTGGAACCATACAGTGGTCAGACAAGCTAATTTAAATGGCATACTTGTCCCTGGGGGCAACACTATATTTTTCTAATTTTCGAGCCATCAACCCACACCCCAGGGTCCCAAACTGAAAATCTGGGGTTCCAATACATCTTTTCTCATCCATGCTAAAATTAGAAGGCACCATGGCCTCACAGTTAGGAATTATAGGGTGCCATCCATGCTAGCTCTTGTGGGTAATTTTGTGCAAAAAAAAATAAATAAATAAAACAATCTGTAAGACTAATTAATATTTAATAATCACACTAGATTTTCAGGGGTCCCATAGGACCCACTGACACAACATTTGGGGGTTCCAAGTTGTAGTTTGGGGTATACCCTCAAAAGGACCCTTATGAGAATCACTATACATGTTTGTATAGATATCAATCTGTGATAATTATCTACATACCAATTGGCGTATCAACATTTCTTTTCAATTCTGCAAGAGAAGATATATGTAGATTTAGGTCTTAACCATTATCAGTCTGGTGTCAAAATTTAAAATTTTAAAGATTAACTGGTATTCATTTTTCAACAAATTTGGTGGGAGGTGGTGCTGTCGTAGACAGCAACATCTTCCAGCAAAATTGTTTAAAAATGTACACCAGTTTCTTTGATACTGACACAGTAAAAGGTAGAATATTGACATCAGTGTGCTACGGGTTAATCAATTGATTTAACGCTCCTGATATAAATTTGAAAAAAGTACTAGACAGAAAGATTTAAATAAAAATCTACTATTGTTAACCCTCTAACTCTCAAATCGAGCAAAAACGGCTTCTGCAGTGATCTTGAGAAATGTCTTTTTGCTGACCAAGAGAAGACTATTTTTGAAAATTTACCACTGGAATGACTGGCTCAATGAAATGTTCATCTGCAGGCCAATGTTTCTTATGTCCCTTTAACCCTTGAAATTATTCAAGAAAATCTCAATTTTCTCATAAAAAAATGTCCATTTACAGAGCACGAGAAGATTATTTTTGAAAATTTACCACTGGAATTCCAGCGGTAAATTTTCAAAAATAGTCTACTTTTGGTCTGCAAATGGAAATTTTTCAAGACAACTACAGAAGCCATTTTGGGCTGACATGAGGGTTAAAGGGTTAATCTACCACAGAAATGGCTGGCTCCTTAATCGAGCCACTTGATCTAATGGCACCTTTTTAAAAAAAAATTTCGAAACTTCATGTACTGGTAAGCAAAATTTGTAACCTTGTAAATTTGTAAATTTGATGAGCGATTCAGACACAGTACAACTCAGAACTAAACTACATTGTACATGTAAATGTACACTAACAAAAAATGCAACCAAAGCAAAACACTGCCGAGCAAAACTCAAAACATGAATTTGCAAAATGCAAAACACAAACGGGACAAGGTCAAAATGACAGGCACATCATACTAGTCAGCACAACCGTGATTTTATACGGATCATACAGGATTTAATTATGAATAGGATAAATCTAAATAGATAAAACATTTATTGATGATCAGTCATGCTTTTCTTTGTCCCCCTCAGTGTTTAACTACAATTTGTGATGAGAACTACAACTCTCGACATAGATCAATAATGGGGCTCAGATATTGGTCATAGCTTCGTACAAGCACACTATTGGAATAAATTTGTACTCAATTTTATATATTGCAAAATCGGGTCTCAACATATTCGATAACACTTGACTATTCTGCGTGACTCCTGATCAGGCCTGTCAAAAATTGAAAATGTGCGTAACCATTTTGAGGCTATGCAAATTTATTTTAGGTAACCCATTTCGTTTTGCGAGACCGTTTCAAAATATTTATGTACAAGATACAAAAACTGCGTAACCCAAAAATAGGTTACGCCAGGAATTTTTGCATAACCTTTGCGTGAACTAAAAAATGGGCTACGCAAATTTGACATACCTACTAATTTAATGGATGATAATGAATGACTGATCGAAACATTTCGAAACAAGTTTAGCCTTTCTGCATTATTTCTTTTACCCGTCTATAGCCGTGTGAGTGCAAAAACAACTGATTGACATATGGAATAAACGTAATGTGTGTAAAGTCCTCTAGAGGACATAAACAGCCATCGTTACAAACAGATAGAGATGACAGGGAGTGATGGGAGAGAAATACATGTACCCTATTTATTCTAATTATACCGATGGGCAGGTAGTGGTCACCAAAGGGAGCGGGTTAATTGGGGTGGAAAAAGTTTGAAAAAAATACCACGAAATTAGAACCGTTTTCTCAGTCACCTTGAATCAGTATATATATTCCATGCAATTTCTGCTAAATTTGCTCAAATATTCATAAAAACTACTCGTTTCACATTAGATTCATTCAGAGGCTTTATTTAGGACATAACAGTGACATTTAAGCGAAGTTAGGAACAAACGATTTATCAATTGTTAAATTGGATCGAGGCGTGTTTGTGATGCGTTCACTGATACATCGGAAAATATGCCATAGCCGTATCTCGACGCATAATTCGCATCAGCAGCTCTATCACTGAAAGGCAAGATACTGATCAGAAACAATTTAGGCATTGGTCGAATTGACTGTGAAGCGTTCAGTGATACATTAGAAAATTTATAGCCATATCTTAATGCCAATTCAACAACAGCGTTAGATGCTCTGTCATTGAATGACAGGATAAGCTGAAGAAAAGATCTTTTTTGCACATGTATTCACGAAAATGACCAAAATGTTGCTGTATGTTTTACTTTTTCTAGATGTTTTCTTCTTTGAAGACTAGATGACAGCAGAAGACTTTTTATTTCTTAATATTGCTAAATTGCTTTTTTTTCTTCACCGTTCTCAAAAACATGGGGTGGTATAATTGGGAGGGGTTGGAAAATTAGAATAAATACGGTATGTGTAGATGCGAAGCTAACGTGATGAACACTCACGAAATTACATCTAGGTTAGTCAGTCAAGATCAAAATTAGAAATCGGAAGGCTATCTAAACATTATTACTTAACCCTTCTTTCACCGACAAATCCCTGAAAAAGTATATTTCTTTACGATATAAAATTTATTCTGTTGAATATTTTGAGACTAATTTGACTGGAAGCAGTTGCTGCTTCAGGCAGCAACAGCTTCAAGTTAAATTAATTTCAAAATATTCAGCAGTTTTCCTGTACGGTGGCTAGGGCTTGGCGGTTTGGCCTAAAAGAAAACCGGTGACGGTATCACTAATTAAACCGGTATTAACGAAATACCGGTTTAAGGGGTTAGAACGATCGAAAATAATTTGAAATATGAAAATATGCCGTTTTCATTAGCTACAGTACATGTATTTTGTGATTTGACAACTTACGTAAATTGCCATGAAATTAG
This sequence comes from Chaetoderma sp. LZ-2023a, assembly GCA_034401795.1. Lineage (NCBI taxonomy): Eukaryota > Metazoa > Mollusca > Caudofoveata > Chaetodermatida > Chaetodermatidae > Chaetoderma > Chaetoderma sp. LZ-2023a. Next base: position 14,343,141 of record CM067363.1, on the reverse strand, counting down.
AACGGTAACTACCATTAAAATTCGACTAAAGGACGCAGTTTTTTGGTCAAAACACATGTACTAGAAATAAACGAAATCAGGATTTCTTTTTTCACGAGAGAGTTGATACTTACCTCCCTAATACTTTTGATATTGCTAAATATCGGCTTTCACTCAATAAACACTCAGATTAAAACAGTTAGGTGCCCCTACTGGGCAGGGAGTCAGAGTGTAGTCTGGCGGATGCCAGCCCCACCACCGCGCATGCGCAGACTAGCACTTCCTCTGACTAATTTATTGGCTGATACACATGCAACTATTAAGAGCCTGAAGACCGAGCCTCTGTGGGGTGGAGAGGCCGGGTCCGTATCTAGGGAGGTAAGTATCAACTCTCTCGTGAAAAAAGAAATCCTTGATTTCGTTTATTTCACATCAAGAGTATACTTACCTCCCTAATACTTTTGATATTGCCAGAATTCGACAGTGAATTCGGCGGGAGGGAGGCGAGGTCAAAAGACCAGCTCATCCCTATACGCTTTTCTGCGTTTAAGGCACTTAAACTTCTGAAACTGTATGAAAAAACAGTCAGGATTTGACTAACCATCGGATAACACCACCGATGTATGAGAGATGACCGAATGTCATATGCGCTCCCCCCCCCTCCTTCCTGGGAGGAAGAGTCGAATGACCTCAATGTCCTATACGCTCTCTACGTACAAGTGCCATGTACTACAGGACAGAGACGAAAAAGCTCCATTTTCGTATACTCTCAACAATGAACCACATAAATACACAAAACCATCATCATATTAATAACTGGTAACGTGACAAGACAATCAACAATGGACAACCCATGCACAAGACTGACCTTGTTGAAATGCCTGCTGACATCATCTTCCCATTGGTGAAGAACGATGCAGTCCCAAAAAAGTCGTTGTTTCCATAAATTAATTGTGAAATATATAAGCAATGAGGAAACCTCATCAAAAATATAAGCCTAGTTATTTTTTCAAAATCGACAAGGCGAGAGGATTAGAGGTGTCACGGAGATAATGGTCTGTAAAACTTGACTCACAGTGCCACTGAGCCACCGACATAATATCATCCACAGGGACCCCATTAAATAGGGCGGTGGATGTCACTACGCCGCGGACACTGTGAGCCTTGGCCACGTCAACCTGCTTCCCGGTGGCGGATTTATGACAAAACTGAATGCATTCTACAATCCACCTGGAAATGGTGTCCTTAGAAGCCCTGCCATGGTTCTTAGCCAAGAAATTAATCCTAGGTAGCAGCTTAAGGCCTTCCCCTGAAACCACAAAACGGTCATCCTCGGCTGATAAGGCATGAATTTCACTTCTACGCCTAGCCGAGGCCGCAGCAATTAAAAACACAGTCTTCAGTGTTAATAGTTTCATAGAAATGGAACTAAGTGGTTCAAAAGGCTTATCACCTAGTACTTGAAGCACTAGCGATAAACTCCAAGACGGAATCACAGGGGGATTCCTTGGTCTTAGATTGCCCATGCCTTTAATTAATACATTTAATGTATTTACTTCATCACTTCCCCTCTTAGCCAAGCAAGGAATAACAGACATTAAAGCTGACTTATAACCAGCAATAGAGTTAGGCTTGAGGCTATAGGCATCATACAGGTGACAGAGGAAATCAGCTACTACCTGAATAGATGAATCCATTGGATCAATACATCTTTTTGAGCACCGTTCTGCAAATCTGTTGATTTTATAATTATATGCTCTGGAGGTTGACCCCCTCCTGGCTTTGGCCATAAACATGGCTGCTTGCTCAGAAAAGCCCTCCTTAATTCTAGATTCCTTGACAACATCCACGCAGTCAATCTGAACATTGACGGATTGTTGTGAAGGGCCTTGCCCTGGAAGATAATGTCGTCCATCAGAGGCAGAGGAACCGGATTGCAGACCAGAAGGTCCAGCAGATCCGTATACCATGATCGGCTTGGCCAATCCGGGGCGATCAGAAGCACTTGGCATTCCTCTTGTCTGATTTTCTGAAGAATTTTTGGAATCAGGATTGCTGGAGGGAATGCGTATGCATACATTCTCCCCCAGCTGATAGCTAACGCATCTGTTGCGAAAGCGCTTGGATCCGGAATCGGAGACGTACGTCGTCATCTTCGCATTCTTCTTCGTTGCGAACAAATCGATGTTGGGTTTCCCCCAATGGTCGAACAGACGATCCGCCACACATTGATTTAGTTGCCATTCCGTGGGTAAAACACTCATCCTTCGGCTCAATGAGTCTGCTAGCAGATTTAACCTTCCCGGAATATGAACTGCTTTCAAGGTAATCTGGTGATCCAGGCACCAACAAAGCAGTCTCCATGTCATCATACAGAGACTGGGCGACTTCGTTCCGCCCTGGCGGTTTATGTAAGTCACAACTGTTGAGTTGTTTGAACGAATAAGAACAATCTTGCCCTGAACTTTCTGTAAGAAATGTTCCAGGCCCAGGACTACTGCTCTTAGCTCCAGTAGATTTATATGTTCCTTTGACTGTTCCAGATTCCAAAGCCCTGATATCGTGGATTCTTCCAGGCAAGCTCCCCAGCCCTCCATCGATGCATCTATATACACAGTCACCTGAGGGTGGGGAGGGGTTAGCATAACCCCCACCAAGAGATTCTCTGTGTCCAACCACCATTGCAGGTGATGAATCAGAGGTGCCAACACTGACACATTCGAGTCCAGCGAACCTGTACTCTGGGTCCATTGTGTCATGAGAAATAACTGGATCGGCCGCCTGCGTAAGGCGGCCTGAGGAATGACTGGTTCCAATGAAACCATCAACCCCAGAATTCACAAGTAAACCCGTGCCAGGACATGACGACTGTCGCACACTGACTGAATCAATGAGATGAGTTTCTGAACTCTCTCCTGAGTAGGAAAAACATATCCTGTCTCTAGATCGAAGAACATCCCCAGGTAAACAAACTTCTGGGATGGAGTCAGCTCTGATTTTGGGAAATTGATCATCCAGCCCAAGCCTGTGAGAGTCTTCAAAACAATCTCCAGACTGGCCGATAAACTTTCCTGGGTGTGCGCTTTCAACAGCCAGTCGTCTATGTACGTGTGGACTGCTATGCTTCTCCTGCGGAGGTATGCGGTGATCGCAAGAACCACACGGGTGAAAACCCGAGGAGCCGTGGAAATTCCGAAGGGTAACACCCTGAATTCCCACTGTCTGCCCTGGAATGCAAATCTCAGGAAGCGACGGAAACTCCTGTGTATGGGGATGTGGAAATAAGCGTCCTTCAAATCTATCGACGCTGTCCACATTCCCCTCTCTAACCCCGCCAACACCGAGCGCACAGTCTCCATCTTGAAACTGGGCGTCTCTATGAACTTGTTCAATGGCTTGAGGTTGAGAATTGGTCTCCACCCTCCGGTGTTTTTTGTTACTAAGAACAGGGTTGAATAGAAGCCCGAACACCTTTGTGCCGACTGAATAGCTCCTTTTTGTATGAGGGAATTTATTTCCTCCTCGATACACAACCTTTGCTCTGGATCTCTCGGATTTGGAGTCCAGATCGGCACTAGAGACAGTCGCGATGGCGGGCCTGTCATTCAATCGGGATGATACCCGACTGAAAGCCATCGCAAGACTAAACGGTCCCGAGTTAACCGTTCCCACTCTTGCATGTAGTCGGCTAGCCGGCCTCCCACCGGTCCACCTAGGGATAGAGGTGGACATAAGGAGTGCAAGAGTGGCACTGTCTCCTTTGCCAGAAACACCGGAGCGGTTCTCACCGCGGTAACCGTCCCATCAGGAACGATTACCACGCCCAGATCCTCGCGCGCCACGACCAGCACCGCGCGCACCTCGGTGCGCGGGCGGCTGCCTGGCTGACTGCGCCTGAGGAGCCTGCGCCCCCCCTCGCTGCTGGCCGAATCGCACGCGGCCGAGGCCGACGCTGCGATGGTGGTTGGCCTCTGACCTGGCCAGCACCACCTCGAGCCTGCAGGGGACGATACGCAGGGGGTGCGGCGCGAACGTTAGCACGACGAAGCACCTCAAACTGCTCGCGCAGCGCCCTCTGGTTATTTACCAGAGTAACCGTCTCCTGGAGGTGTCGACATCCCTCACCTCCAAAGAGACCAGGACCTGTCATAGGCGTACGCAGTAGCCTATTGTACAGGTCCTGGGACGGGCACAGATTGTCCAAGGCAAATGTGCGCCTTGCCCGGACACTCCTGGTCACTGCCCGAGTCATACAGTCCAGCGCCAGGTTTATACCATCCTGGATGGCTCGCTGGACTGTGACCGGACTTGGCTGGTGCGACGCGGATGCTGTTACTACCCCTTGTAACAGCTGGGAGACGTGGGACAGAGCGGCAATCGAAGCCCTCCCACTCTCCTCCGCATCACGCAACGCGGTATTTGCTGAACGCAACGCGTTCGAACACAAGACTCCCGTGTCAGAACGGGAGCCTGGCCGCGCATCCTCACCCAAAGCCGCGCGGTCATCCACACTCGGCTTAGGTACCACACCGTACCGCTGGTAATCCAGGGGCACGATGCGGCAACGCCTGGCCACCTCGCGCGGGGCCTTCGCGAGACGTCCACTCGACTTAATGGACGTCTCCGCCGCCTCGAACATGTCCACGACATGCTCTGCCAACGGCAGAGAAGGCATAGCGTTAGCAGTAGGCTTACCAGCTAACCACGGCCTGTGATCACGCTGGCTAGCCAACTGCTCCACGGGCAGATCTGGTCTAACACTCACCAACCACTGGCAAGCGTCAGACCAATCCTCCTCCGTGGCTAGCTGCGAGCGCTCTACAAGACGGGGGCCTTCGTCTTCCTCCTGAGCGCAAGCAACAGAGCTTGACGGCGGATACGCTGATATCCCTGGCAAGCCAGGGAGAGCATGTAGGCCTGACAACACTGGCATGCTAATCTCACTGGCTTGACCAGGAGCAGGCGCCGTGGTAGAGCGCGGGGCACATACTGCCCCACCACGGCCCCGGCCAGCACCAGCGACACTCTCGGCAAGCCGAGGTATGCGGTAACGCTGGCGCTCAGCGCCCAGGGCCACAGTCTGAACCGTGGATTCTACCCCCGCGTGAGTAGAACCGTGGAATAAGTCGCCTGTATTCCCTGCGAGGGGTGCACAGACGTCATAATCCATGGCCACGTCCTCAGACGGCGACCCCAACAGGTAATCCTCATCCTCCTGGCCAGACAGATTAGACTCCGGGTCAGCAAAGAGAGCTAACCCGGACTGGCCAGGGAAGGTGCCATAGGAGGTACTGGCACCCGCGGCGTGCGGATACCCCTGAACTGATAAGCAGCCCGCGGGTTCCAGCGACAACCGTCCACGGCCCCTCGGCGCGGCACTAAGCTTGCTGCCAGGGTCGTGGAATGCCCCCTCTAATGGGGCCACCTCTGAATCTTCGAACAACGGAAGCGTACTAAGGAAAGGTGATTCAGAGGTGGGGATTACCTGCTCCGAAGCAGATGATGAGGACAGCAAAGGATTTGGTCCAGGAAGCATGCCACGAAGCAACCCTGGAACCAAATCCTTTATTGTCCTCCTCATCTCTCCCAACATCTCGGTCCGGAAGGCCTCCATGTCCACCGCGGACGAGGCAATCCTCTTACCCTTCTTACTCACACCCTCTCTTTTCTGCTTCTTCTTCTCCTCCTCCACCACCTTGTCCTTCGCCTGCAAGCACAAGAATTCGGACATTAGCTCGCCCCCCCCCCAGTGCTTACATATCTCGCAATTAAGCAAGGGACCACAGGGGCTACACTGATAACAGAGATGAGGCACAAACTTGTCCTTCAAAAACCGTCCACAGGACGCACAACCAGGTCTCTGAAACAGGGCAAAGGACGAGGAGTATGAGCAATCTAGTTAAGCTCAGAAACTCACCAACTCAAGAGAAGGAAAATGATCATAAAGATCAATATTCATCAGAAAACCAGCTTTGGACAAACTTTAATTGTTAATAAAGAGCAAGGCTGATTATGACGTCATTAATCCTATGACAGGAAAAAATCGATCCCCAACAAACATCCAAGTGCAAGGACGAATTGTATCTCTAACCAGAACATGTGCAGAATGGACATTTCGACTACACAACCATCAGATATATACTGATAACAATGGCAAATACTGTTAATTATCTCCCTTTCCTCTCTAAACAATTAACATCACCTCATATCAATAATTAGATACCTGACACTCTGTATAGACAAACCATCCAACGTGATGAACTGGAGCACTCCACCAACTGAACGCCTCTTAACTCTCTCCACCTCTAGGGGAAGGAATTGGATCAAGAGGGCAAAGTGAGAAGACCTTTATACTAGGCCTCTGACTCACTGGACATAAAATTTTTGGTTAGATAACCTAACAGTATTAGTAGGAAATGGAACCATGGTGGAGAGAAACAAACCCTCTGCTGATGTGATGTCCATTACATATCGTCACACAGACCTGCGGACATAAACACAAAGAGAGATTAGTATTATATAGCACCTAGTTGAAATAAACCAACTAAACAAGGCGCTTATCACGGTAACCGCGAGTCCCGGAAACACATTACACCGGGGACAAAACTCGCTAATTTTACTAGAAGTCACCTGATTTAAAGGTCCTGGGCCCTCCTGTGGCGAAGTCATCCTTTCTGCCATCTATATCAGGGATTATCACTTCCAAAATTCACACAAAAAGACTATGAATTGAGTTAGAAAAGCTCTAGCACAAAAACATGTGTAGACTCTCTGCCAATAAATTAGCAAAGAGGAAGTGCTAGTCTGCGCATGCGCGGTGGTGGGGCTGGCATCTGCCAGACTACACTCTAACTCCCTGCCCAGTAGGGGCACCTAACTGTTTTAATCTGAGTGTTTATTGAGTGAAAGCCGATATTTAGCAATATCAAAAGTATTAGGGAGGTAAGTATACTCTTGATGTGAAAGGGGGGTGCGTACTATAATCGAGAACATTCCTTCCGCACATTTTTGGGTCGAAATTTTTCTTAAAAAGTCACAGATTATACCACAGAAATTGAACTAAATGTTACCCTAGACAATTTGCGCCGCCTGACGACTATGTTTAATGTATACTCCAAAAACACCAAGCGGAAGTGAAATTATTAAATTGGGGCGCCTAAATATTGCTTATTCTTTAATACATATCACTTATTACATCAAAATTAATCCAGAATTTGACATAAAATGGCGTCGAGAAAAGATACGTGTATAAATCACGTGATTCGCCTCCAATCGCAAAAGATCTTTATTCTAATTAGAGCGAGTACTCGGATATAAATATTCTGGACTCGGAACTCGGAAATTGCTATATATCATTATTGCGCGATAGGAACTGAATGTTCCCGTACCTGTTTGATAACCAACTCCCGTTAGCGCATACGATTACACAGCGCCTCCAATCACAAGAGCCAGATAACCAACTCCCGTTAGCGCATAAGATCACACAGCGCCTCCAAACGCAAAAGAGCCATTACAATCTGTTTCTATCACGCGATTTCCATGTTTTCAAGGAGACATTGTATGCCAAAATTAAATTGATTTTGATGTAACAAACAATCTTTATTGAAGATACACGATATTTAGGCGCTCCTATTTAATAATTTCTCTAACATCATGATAATTTTTAGTCATGCATTAAACATGACGCAGAGTGAAGGTTATTTTTGATACCAATTTTCGATTTTTTAAAGGTACGTTTTTTCTAAATTTAACAGCGTCTTATACTTGAATACAAGAGTTTTTTGGGCTGATTTTGGTCAAATTTGGGACAGCGTCCTATATTCGAGGGCAGCCTTTAGTCGAGAAATTGCGGTACGTAAGACTGCACACTTCAACGCTATCTATCTCAAAATAGTAGTTAAAATAAGTAAAATCAATAAAGTCTGGTTCATGTGATGTCGTGAAAATAACACTCTAACTACTAAAATGTTGATTTTCAACACTGTTATTAGGTAACTATTTTCGAAAGCGTAGTAAAATCTTACGGTGTAAGTAGGAACCCGGATATGAGAGCGAGTTTAGGCTCCTAGTAGAGTACCGCATATACGGTTAGAGTTCGCATAACCACCTACAGTGTGATCTAGCCTAGTAAGTCATGTGTTTGTATTCGAGTACTCAGTATTTAGTAATACTCCTCAATAAACTGTCGTTCAAGCGAGTGAATGTCATTCAGCACGTAACTAAAGAGTAGTCATTCCCTGTTAATCGCGCCTCAAGAATTCTCACAAAAAATGTGTTTGACTATTTTTCGAGGTTCATATGTCATATAATAAAGAGATTATGATAATTTGACAACATAAACGCAATGATTCGTGAATCTAACTTAAATCTACTTAAATCAACACTTCGTACTTGAAGATATACGAAGACGAAAAAGACTGGGCCGTAAAACAAAACGATGTGATTCTAACGCCTATCGAGCAGAAAGGTCACGTGATAAGAAATACTACGAATTTCATTCATAAAATCTTTAGTAGCGAATATCCCGGCGGGAAGAATTTGTTAACAACCAATCACATTATGCCTGCTCGTATTTGAGAAGCTGAGGTGTATTTTACTTGTAACTACTCCGACAACGTAAGAAGCGACTTAATCGTTTTCATTTCGTAGTCCATGATGGATCATTTTATGTTTGTCAAAATCTAAGGGAAATAATGATTTGTTTGGATTGGGAGTTCATTGTATAGCGACGTTGTTTTCACAGCGCGTTTCTTGACTTTTTTTGTATCATGTCACATTTGGAATCCTAATTAAACATAGTACAAACTCGAATTGAAAAAAGGATTATTTGTTGCAAAGAAGAACTTTTGATTTTCAAAATATTCAATCTTACATTGAACCCGCAGAGCTTACGTCATGTAAAATTCATTGCGGGCAAATAAAATCATATTTGCCGAGGATCGTCCTCGGCCGATTTGTTGGGATTTCACCAACACCCTTGCTTTCCTATGGCTAATAGTTATAGATGATTGTATTTTATGTCTCTAGTAGCAAATGGTTACACTAGATGATAATATTAAACTGCAAGTCAAGAACAAACTAGTTTCAGACAGTCACCAGATTTTGCGCAATAGCGATATTCTGGGCGGTTTTTGGTTTTTTTTATTTTCGTAATGGTTTTTAAACCGTCGCCATAAAAAACCGTGAGACGGTGTGAAACCGGTATACCGTCCAGCCCTAACGGTAGCCATGGAAATGTGATATGGAAAATTCATCGATGAACCTGTTAACTTATATGCAAATATGGTTGCTTTCTAACGTGCCACAGTTCGCCGTTATGTCAATTTGCCAAGCGCGTGTAAACGTGCCTAAGTTTTTCATATACATACGCCTAATATAACTGTTGAAGACATGACTTACTCTAGTGCAGTTCATATTTTGATTTAAATCCATTCCAAACACACTGATATTCCATGGCGTGTTTAAAGGATAACTAACCTCATCTCTTGATAGCTAATCAGGTGATCTAATATGCCACTCATAAAGTATGCGGGTAGCTTTTTATCATGCCGCTAAAGAAAGATATTCAGGCTTTACTACTGTAGCTAAATGTTGCTACATTTCTACAGCCTATGCTGGCTGCCATTATTTACTTTTCAACCAATCAGAAAAAAACTAGTGTGTCTGCCTCTGTATATACGCTCAGTCATAGAGGCACCAGCTATAGTTTGGCAATGTGTTATAACAGCAATCATACAGGTAAGCTGTTGAATATTTTGAAACTAATTTGACTGGAAATTGTTGCTGCCTACCTCCAGTCAAATTAGTTTCTAAATATTCAACAACATGAGTATTACATAATAAAGAATGGAATGCATCGGCACTTACATGCCATCACTCACTATCATTTGTGGAGACAAAATGGTGGCGATCACTGTTCAACATTTACGCGATATTACAAAGCAGATAATTGTGATAGAGTGACCGGAATGTGACAAAATATGAATGATATGGAATCTATAAACCATAATCTATCAGTGCTGTATAACATTTGAGATGAGATTAGCATCCCTTTAAAAAATTGCTCTATAATTTATTTTCTCGATTTGGTTTTCTTCTCTGCAGCATTTTTGTTTACTTCCTGTCACATTTTGGTTTTCTTCCTGCTGCGTTTTTCTTTTCCTATTTTCCCCGTTTGTGTTTTGTTTTTGTCTCATTTTTGTTCTCAGGTGTCAGGACATGTTAACTTAACTCTGAGCTGTACTGTAACTCTGAACAAATCATGGATGATGCACGTACATATACGTTCACAAAACAAAATTGATGGCGGTTTCTTATAGTTATGCTCTGAAATTTAGATATACTATGCGTACCGAAGTTTGTGAATCTAAGCAAACAGCAAACAAGCACTCGTGAAAGAAAACTCAAACAAATTTGCGCACAAATTTAACACAACGCAAAATAACACTTCAGAATACAAATAAAAAAATTTCAGTATAAAATTTTAATTTCTAAACAAATTCCAAACAATTGAACTAACCAACCTCGCCAGGTCATGTGTGAAATAGCGGTACCGAATTTCATGAATTTGTGATTATGCATCTTCAGCTGTCTGGTACATGCTTGTAAATCCTTAAATATCACTATTGGTTTGTTGAATGTTTCAGCCGCTAATTTTGCCCATTTTAGCCCATAAATTAGTCATACAAAATGAATGTATAAAGTATAAAAGCAGTTGATACATTTGAAGTGAAGAAAAAAACTAAATGGATGCCGCTTTCGGTAAGGTGGTGATATTACATGAAATTCATCAATATTAATGAACTGAAGCAATGGACTAAAGTAGTTTTTAAAACTTGTTCAGTAGGCATAAGGGAAGAACACATTTTTTTCAACAGTTAAAAAACATGTGTACACATTATGTTAAGTTTGAGATTTTGGTAAATCATTGATAAGCACCACCCCATCTCCCCCCCACCCCCACCCCTCTTCCTCTAGAGCCGTTCCAATAAAATTTAAAGGTGCTTCTGTCAATCAGTCTAATCCGACGCAGCGGAGAAATGTAAACAAAGAAGGTTGTAACTTTGGATTGCTCATTTAAGCCGCTAAATAAGCGCAAGTAAGTATTCTAAGAAAGTGCATTAAGGAATCTGTTAATCTTTATCACTACCACAATTAGTACTTGTATGAATAGTTTCTTGTTTTCACCGCATTTTACTCAAAACCTTGTCAAAAAGGTTCAGAACTGTCAGGCAAAAAACGGCTACTATGCAGATGCGTTCCATGCAACGCTACATCATAGAACGAGAGCAATAAAAACAAATTCACGAATTTCGGTACTCACAAATTTAAGCAACTCGACCATATATGTTTTCAGGAGAGATAACTGCGGCTAAAGTGGATGGATTTCATTGCTATGAGATAAAGTAGAGATATTCTATATTAGATTAACATACAATATACATAGAGAACAGAGTATAGGAATATATTTATCACATAATTTATTTCTAGAGAAGATACATGTACGCAGAAAATCTTAAATTCTAATACCTAATTGTGGTTAAAAGTTCAAGAATCAGAATTTTATAAATATTTGTAAATTATACATGTATCCCTGTACCTTTTACCCAGTCTTTGATATCATAAAATGTGTCTAGAGCTGTCATATCATACACCAGCATAGCTGCGTTCGCTTTCCTGTAATACATCGGTGCCTGAAACACACATTTAAGCGAGTGTAATTAAACGTTTTCCATTACATTATACACTAGTATGTATACATATGATATGGTCAAAGCATCCCGATCTATGAGACACCAAATACACTCAGCAAATTGGTACAGCTGGCCGATACTGGCCTCTGTAGTGGGTCTTGATAAATGTCAATTTGCAGGACAAAACACTTTTTTGAAAATCTATAACAAGAATGTCCGAAAGAAAATGTAAATTTGTACACAAGTAACGTCAATTTGCAGGCCAAGACAAGAGTCCTACTTTTGGAAATTATCACTGAAATGACTAGCAGGTTATCAAACCTGCTAGTCATTTCAGTGGTAATTTTCAAAATTAGGACTTCTCTTGGCTTGCAAATTGACATTTATTGAGTAAAAATCTACATTTTCTTGACCAATCTTGACCATATATATATATATATATATATATATATATATATATTTATATATATATATATATATATATATATTATATATATATATATATATATATATATATATATATATATATATATATATATATAAATATATATATATATATATATATATAAATATATGGAACAGATGAAGCCCATGTAATACCGTGTATTCTACGTGTAACAAGTTTTCGTAATAATATGTGTGTTTATTGATTTGAGTGAATACGATCGATTATTTTAAAACAATCGTGATTAAATGATTAATCAGCCTCTGTAAAAATTACACAGATAATGTTTAACAAAACCATATCAATAGCGAAGGCGGAAATGGTTTTTAGAAGCGTCCATTTCCAGGCCAAAGAGAAAACTATGGTACTATATTTTTTTTAATATTTGAAAATCTATCACTGGAATGCCTGGCTCGATGTTCGAGCCAGTCATTCCAGTGATACATTTTTTTAAAAATGGTCTTCGCTTGACCTGGAAATGAACATTCCCTAATAAAAAGAAATCAATTTTCTTGACTAGTCGCCTCAAAGAGCAATTATAAATTAGGTTTTCAAATAAGTTATGCAGTACTTAGAAATTATTCACAATTATTCGATTATTTAATTTTTAATCATATAAATTCATGATTTAAAAAATAATCACAATTTGCAACTTAATCATGTAATCGCGCAGGCCTAATGTGTGTTGTCATGGTTACAGTACCGTATTGTGTATGTTGTGAATTTTGAACATTAAGTCTTTTTTTTAAGGAAATATGCAGGCCAAGAGAAGACTATTTTTTTTTAATTTACCACTGGAATGATTAGCAAAAACTCATGGGTACATTTGTACAATATAGCAAGGAACGGAGGATTCTAGTTTATCCAACAATCATATGACATACTATGTGACGTGTAGGATGACATCATAATCAATGACGTAGCTAAGTTCATCACCAAGGCTTATTTGATGACGGACTAAGCGTTGTTGTATGAATTGTATGTCTTTACTATTTAAGAAAAATTTTGCTGAACATTTTGAAAGTAATTTGATGGGGCGCCATTGCTGGAAATTGAGATTCAGAGAGTGCAGGGATCGATTGATCCAATACGGACAAAGTGTGGGTGGAGCTTAGCTAGAGATGGGCGGGGCATACCTAAAACTGAATTCCTCCATTGAAGTAATCAACTCGGGGAACACACAACATGAAAATGATTGTTCAGTAAGAATGTGATGGCAGCATTTACAAGTACATGTAACATCGATGATTTTCTAAGGATGCTGCATGCAGTTAAACATACCATAATCCATAGATACAAAGATATGTGCCTTGTGTTTGGAAATGAAAACATTTCAAAACGTTTTGCTTAATTTGCAAATTTTAACAAACCGCTATTTGCTGACTAGTTATGCTAGAAAAACAGCATATTTTACATGTGCAAAATGTCGTAAAACATAAACGTTTTCAAAATATTCAGCAGATTCATTGACGGATGGGTTGCAACAGTGAGACAGTTAGATTTATATTGCTTCTCGGGTGTGCTATATTTTGATTGAAAGATCCAAATCCATACATGTATTCATGTATGCATGAATGTAGTTTTATTAAATGAACTTTTTTTTTATTAATATACATGTACATGTGTTAGTAGTTAGTAATTATATTTATTTTATTACCAATATAAAATTATTTCTCACAGGCATCAATCTTACCATAGATCTAAATCGTTCCTGGCCAGCCGTATCCCAGACCTGTAACTTGCAGCGAAAATTGTCTATAATCCTACGGGGGAAAAATATGGAACAATGACAATCATCCGTGTAAGCTTATGCGATTCTGTGATTAAATTGAAGATCGTGATAATTTTTTTAATCGTTAATTTATATGATTAAAAATTAAATAATTGAATAATCGTGTATAATTTCTATTGCATATAATACATGTATTTCAATTCCAACCTTTTAATTACTTTTTTAATGAGATCAGTCACATAATTTGACATTTTGCTCAGTAAATGTATGTCCATTTACAGGCCAAGAGAAGACTATTTTTTTTAAATGTATCGCTGGAATGACTGGCTCGAGAATTAAGCCAGGCATTCCAGTGATACACTTTCAAAAATGATCTTCTCTTGGCCTGCAAATGGACTTTTCTACACAGCATTGCAGCTTTCGTCATTGATAATGATTGATATGCTTTTGTTGTTATGTCTTGGTAATTTGTACCCAAGCTGATTAATCGAGTAATCATAATTATTCTTAAATAATCGATCGTGATCATTCAGAGCAATAATCGCGCAAGCCTACATCTGTGTGCATGCATAACAGCCTTATGGTCCTAAAGAGAGAAATCTTTTCGCTCTAACAAGGCGCTGTAGCAGAGAAGTTATTCCTGCTACGGAATCCTAGGAGTCATAAAAGCACCTCCTGCCGCAACATCTCTTGTCCTATATACGTGTACATGTACCGATACAGATATTTCAGTCTGAATCTAAACACGTCATTTTTGTTTTCTGAGCAGCAACTCCAAAATGGTTTGGAAAATTGCACCAAGAAAATGGTACCGTTGCGTAGCAGAGGCTGAAAAAATTTTTCTAATTTATATCCACACATTCCCTCCAGAACTCATGGGTTCATTTGTATCAAGGAAAGCGTAAATTTATCACGACATTTACGTTTAACGACTTTGTTCAACCATTTTCAAGGCGGTTTTAATGGTCATGCTGCTGCAAGACACAGACAATAATTTCAATGAGGAAAAACTCTTGACTTGCTGAATATTTTAAAAACAATTTGACTGAAAGCCACCAACAACTTTCAGTCAAATTGTTTTTAAAATATTCAGCAAGGTCCACAGATATATCCTCTGGAATGTCGTCTGCAAAAACTCAGCAGTTAATGATCTTTTTTCCATTTCACAGACAACCTGGCCTAACATTGCAATGGTCTTGAGGAATGACCATTTGCATTCCAAGAGATGATTTTTTAAGTTTAATGACTGAAATTGAAATGACTGACTAGATAACCGAGCCAGTCCTTTAAAAACATCTTTTCTTGGATATGTTCACCGGTACATGTGAATGACATTTAATAAGAAATACTGTATGTAAGTTTAACTTTCTTGACAAGTCTTTAGCATCACTTAACCATGCTTGTGTCACCTAAACCTTTAACCCTTTAAGGATGAAGCCGCCAAAACCGGCCTTGGCAGTGGTCATGGGGAATGTCCATTTGCAGGCCAAGAGAAGACCATTTTTGAAAATTTACCACTGGAATGACTGGTTTGATAACCGAGCCAGTCATTCCAGTGGTAAATCCTCAAAATAAACGAAATCACGGATTTCTTTTTTCACGAGAAAGTTGATACTTACCTCCCTAATACTCTTTGATATTGCTAAATATCGGCTTTCACTCAATAAACACTCAGAATAAAAACAGTTAGGTGCCCCTACTGGGCAGGGAGTCAGAGGGCAGTCCGGTGGATGCCAGCCCCACCACCGCGCATGCGCAGACTAGCACTTCCTCTGACTAATTTATTGGCTGACACACATGCAACTAACAAGAGCCTGAAGATCGAG
Organism: Chaetoderma sp. LZ-2023a; assembly: GCA_034401795.1. NCBI lineage: Eukaryota > Metazoa > Mollusca > Caudofoveata > Chaetodermatida > Chaetodermatidae > Chaetoderma > Chaetoderma sp. LZ-2023a. The sequence continues at coordinate 14,327,466 of CM067363.1, read as the reverse complement.
CCTCTGTGGGGCGGAGAGGCCGGGTCCATATTAGGGAGGTAAGTATCAACTCTCTCGTGAAAAAAGAAATCCGCGATTTCGTTTATTTCACTTCAAGAGTATACTTACCTCCCTAATACTCTTTGATATTGCCAGAATTCGACAGGGAATTCGGCGGGAGGGAGGCGAGGTCAAAAGACTAGCTCTTCCCTATGCGCTTTTCTGCGTTTAAGGCACTTAAACTTCTGAAACTGTATGAAAAAACAGTCAGGATTTGAAAAAACATCGGCTAACACAAACCGATGGATGAGAGAGGACCGAATGTCATATGCGCCCCCCCACCCCCTTCCTGGGAGGAAGACTCGATTGACCTCAATGTCCCATACGCTCTCTACGTACAAGTGCCATGTACATGTACTATAGGACAAGAGACGAAAAAAATCCATTTTCGTATACTATCAATGATCAACCACATAAAACCACATACCATCACCATTTTAATAACAAAGGGTCACGTGACAATACAATTAACAATGAACAACACATAAACAAGACTGACCTTGTTGAACTTGGCTGCTGACATCATCTTCCCAGTGGTGAAGGCTGATGCAGTCCCAAAAAGTGGTTGTTCCCATTAATTAATTGTGATATATACAAGTAATGAGGAAGCCTCATAAAAAAAAGTACACCTGATTATTTTTTCAAAATCGATAAGGCGAGAGGATTAGAGGTGTCACGGAGATAATGGTCTGTAAAACTTGACTCACAGTGCCACTGAGCAACTGACATAATGTCATCCACAGGGACCCCATTAAATAGGGCAGTGGAAGTCACTACGCCCCGGACACTGTGAGCCTTGGCCATGTCAACTTGCTTACTGGTGGTGGATTTATGACAAAACTGAATACATTCTACAATCCACCTGGAAATGGTGTCCTTAGACGCCTTGCCATGGGGTTCAATATATGACAACCATAACGCTGACTGGTCCGTCCGCCACTCCTGAGTACGTTGTTTGTACCGGATCAGTGCTCGGACGGGACACCATGCTTTAGAATTAGGATCATATCTAGTTAAAGCTGGCAAAAAAATAGGTTGACCTGGATATTTCAAAGACTGATTCTTAGCCAAGAAATTAATCCTAGGTAGAAGCTTAAGGCCTTCTCCTGTAACCACGAAACGGTCTTCCTCGGCTGATAAGGCATGAATTTCACTCCTACGCCTAGCCGAGGCTGCAGTAATTAAAAATACAGTTTTAAGAGTCAACAATTTCATGGAAATGGAACTAAGTGGTTCAAAAGGCTTATCGCCTAGTACCTGAAGCACTAGAGATAAATTCCAATTTTGGAGGTCTCGGGACCCCCCCCACACACCTAGAAAACTAGGGTGTCCCAACCTGAAATCTAGGGTGTCCCAACCTGAAATCTAGGGTGTCCCAACCTGAAATCTAGGGTGTCCCAACCTGAAATCTAGGCTGTCCCAACCTGAAATATAGGCTGTCCCAACCTGAAATATAGGCTGTCCCAACCTGAAATCTAGGGTATCCCAACCTGAAATCTAGGGTGTCCCACCTGAAATCTGGGGTGTCCCACCTGAAATCTGGGGTGTCCCAACCTGAAATCTAGGGGTACCCACCTGAAATCTAGGGTGTCCCCACCTGAAATCTAGGGTGTCCCCACCTGAAATCTGGGTGTCCCCACCTGAAATCGGGGGGGGGGGGGGGGGGGGGGGGGCCCAAACTGAAATTTAGGATTCTCATGCAGTTTTTCTCATCCATGCTAGAATTACAGAGTATCATGGGTGCACAGCTATGAATATTGGGGTCAAATGCTAGATTTTGTGGGTGTCTTTGTGCAAAATCCTATAAATCTAATTAATATTTAGCAATCATGCAAGATTTTCAGGGGTCCCATGGGACCCACTGCTACATCATTTGGGGGTCCCCAGTTACATTTTGGGGTCTATACCCTCAAAAGGACCCTTATGAGAAACCCTGCTTTAATGGTCAAGCCATTCTCAATGGTCTTAAGACTATCCAGTTGCAGGCCAAGATAATAGTTTTTTGAAAAATTACCAATGGAATGACCGAGCCAGTCATTCCAGTGGTAAATCTTCACAACTGCCATTCTCTTGACCTGCAAATGGACGCTGGCAAATCAAAGACTACAATTTTCTTAACAATTTCCGCCATGGTTGTCAACCCGGTCAAACACATTCTCTGTAGTTGCTTTGAGGGCAGAAAGCTATTTTTGCAATTTTCAGCAGTAAATTTACAAAAATAGTCTGGCCTGCAAAAATGATAATTTTCTTGAAAAATCTTGGCAATTAAATGGTTATTTGATATACAACATGTAAGTTCAACCCTGGATGCGCTTTGAGGTGCTGTTGAGTTAAGAGGGGTCAAAAGCTACGTCATTATGAGGTCATGTACGAAAATGGCGCATCTTCAATAACGCTGTAAAAACTTATGTAAAAACAATTTGAGTATTGTTAGTGTTGTTCCGATTAATCGATTTAATCGATGATTGATTGGTTTGCATGTTCAACCAAATGATTGATCATGGTTTCAGAAATCGATCTTGGCTGTTTATAAATTGACTTTATTAACACATTTTAACTGGTCAAGCTAGAAAACGAATACTTTTTGGAAAAGAATTTAAATTTAATTGTTACAATCTATATAGTATTACTCCTTAGTCTAAACATTAATTCTTTCACCACTGAAATAGTATGTTAATTCAAAGCAACCATACCAATAATATGCTGAATATTTTGAAACTTGTTTGACTGGAAGCTGGCAACAGCTTCCAATTAAATTAGTTTCAAAATATTCAACAGATTATTTCTTAAATTATTAAGAATCCATCATACCTGCGACTTGGTTTGAAAGGGGTAAGTATCCTTACATGCTATAATTACTGTATTTAAAATGGGTAAAAAATGAGAATCTGTTATGATCAATCATTAATTGATCATTGGTTAGTATATAAAACCAATCATCGATCACAAAAATAGGAGCAATTCCCAACACTAAGTATTGTACATGTAATTATAAAAGCATTGAAGCCAAAACACCATTTTCGCTTTTCTAATACTCGTCCATTAAACTTTTAACTCAATGAATTCCAAAAATCTCATTTTCAAGGCAACCAAACAGGAAAACAGTTGAATATTTTGAAATTAATTTGACTGGACGACGTTGCTTCCTAACGCAGCAACGTCTTTAGTTATATTAATTTCAAAATGTTCAACAGAATAAGTTTTATGTAGACTTTTCTTTTCCAGGAAAATGTCAGTGAATGGGTTAATGGTGAAATTTGGTCAAAATTTTTTTATTTTCCTAGAGGTTGCTTTTGAAAATTTACCATTGTAATGCTCTTTCAAATATTTTGAACACAATGGACCTTTCCGGTTTTAGCTATGCCCCGCCCATCTCTTGCTAAGCTCCACCCACCCCTCACCCGTGTTGGAATCAATCGATTTCTGAACACCCTGACTATCAATACCCAAAAAAACTACAGAGGTAAGCTGTTGAATATTTTGAAACCAATTTGACTGGGTGCTGTTGCTGCCTAAGGCAGCAACAGCGCCCAGTCAAATTAGTTTCAAAATATTCAACAGCATGTTTATTAAAAGCAAAGAATTACAAAGACATACAATTCATACGTGTCAGACTTTTTTAGATTTGATGAAGGGCTATATGGAACCCTTTGTGGCGTAATGATTGTGACGTCATCATACACATGCTCAGCTGATTATGACGTCATACAGGGTCAGATGATGGATGGATACTCTGACCAGTACCGCACACAATGTATTTCACTACACAAATATGCCTGTATAACACATGAGGCTAGCAGCTAAAGGGAGCACTCTTCCCGGGAAAACTTTGCTATCATTGCCATTGATAATGTACGGGGTACCGTGGGCCGTTACAGCCTGGCATTGTCTGGAGTGAACAGGCCGGCCTGGGCCGTTACAGTCTGGCATTGTCTGGAGTGAGTTATTTCTAAGCCATACTGTACTGGATAGGCTTGCACGATGACGTGATTAAATCAAAAATTGTGATTATGTTTTAAATCATGAATTTGTATGATTAAAAATTAAATAATCAAATAATCGTGAATATCTTATATTGCATAAAATATTTCAAAACCTAACTTTCAGTTACTTTTCAATGCGATCGGTTATGAAAAATGAGATTTTGCTTGGTTATTTTTGAAAATGTATTACTGGAATGCCTGGCTCAAGAATCGACCCAGGCATTCCAGCGATATATTTTCAAAAACAGTATTCTCTTGCCATGCAAATGGACTTTTCTAAACACCATTGTTTTTTTCGTCATTAACATTCTTTTGCTGTTATGTCTTGGTAATTAATCGAGTAATCGCGATTATTTTTTAATAATAGATCGCGATCACTCAACGCAATAATTGCACAATCCTAGTACTGGACAACAACTTACATTTTATAAGTGAAGAATGACGCTCCTATTGTCGGGCTGACATGTTTACTGAACATATTACCAACATAGCGGATAACAACACTAGTCTTTCCAACACCTGTAAGAAATAGAAAATTATGTACATTTGTACTTATTGAATCTCCATTTTTAGCTATGCCCCGCCCATCACTAGCTAAGCTCCACCCATGCCTTGCTCTAGTTGGGATCAATCAATCAATGAACTCCCTGACTATCCATTTCACGAAAAATATACAGGTAGTAAGCTATTGAATATTTTGGAACTACATGTAATTTCACAACAGCGTCCAGGCAAATTAGTTTCAAAGTATGCAACAGCATGTTTATTAAATAGTAGAGACACACAATTCGTACAACGTATCAGACTATTAATAATTAAAGACGAGCCATATAGAATCATTTATGATGTAATGATTATGACGTCGTCCCACAAGTACATGCTCCGTAGCTGAGTAATGGCATCATATGACATCAGATGATAGATGGATAAACTGGAAAGGTCAATTGAATAGGATGCTTACTCTATGGAGCATTTCAATTAGTGTCTGAAGTGGGCAATACGGGTCGTTTCGCTGATTCCAGACATTTCCCGTTGTTTCGAACCTTTGCCTGTTTGCCCTAGGCTGCTTCACCAATATCCCGTTCATCCTGGGACATTTCGCGCATAGATACTGGGCAGGATGTGAAGTGGGAGGGGTAGGGATGGAGTATCAAAATATCATAAATAGCATTAAATCATTGTTTGATTGAGCGACAGTTGTTGCTGTTTCACAGCTTTTCAATCAATGGATTTAAAAATCATCTGACTGACATTGTCTGATAACTGCTACTAACTTACTAAGAGTATCACATTGTTGCCTAGTATCTACTTAATAATGTTAATAAGTGTGACTTTTATGTTTCAGATTGAACCAGACTGAATACATGACAAGAGGTGATTGGTTTGGCCATAAGATAAATGCTTGCTACATTATATTAGAAATAGCATTATATCATCATTTTTGAGTGAATAGCAGTGCAGTTGTTGTCGTGCCACGGCTTTTTTGTAGGAATACACACACACGAAACTGTATGGTAAGTTTGTCACAGCAACAAATTTCAATCAGCTAATTTTAAATCCATAGATTCAAAATCTGTACAACCACCTGTGGGGTAATCTACTAGCTAAAATTAATTTTATTTTGACCGTGATATAACTGAATCTTGTTGAGCACTACATTATGTTTTAACACCTTTTGTCTGTTAGCCATTCTACTTTTTATGGCATGGTTTAACAGGGACAGCTCTGGCTTTCACAAATTGCTAGCCAATACATTAGCCAACTACCCTTTTTCTTAGCCAAATCTGAACTATTTTTGCCAATCTCTACGATCTATGACCACCAGATACCCCTTTCAACCGAACGCTACATGTACATATGAATATTTTGAAACTAATTCGCCCGGAAGCTGTTGCTGCCTAAGGCAGCAACAGCTTCCAGTCAAATTAGTTTCAAAATATTCAACAGCTGACCTATATATATGGGTGATTTTTTCTGAGATATTAGAATTTCAGGGTTTATTTGATTACAATAAAACATAATATTATCTTACATATAAGATGCTTTTTCAAAGTTAATTTTAATGATTTTCTACTTTGAAATTATGATGCGATTTTAATCATTGGCCAAATATTTAGCCAATCCTGCTTTCTATTAGCCAGATCTCAATTTTACTAGTATTTGGCTAATTGTCGAATGGGGATGTAGGTTGGTCCCTGGTTTAATCATTGACAGAATGTGATTTCTACTTTCTTTACTTGCATCGTCCGATGGTTTCTGTTGCCTTCTTACGCGTACAGGAAATGCGATCAACCTTCATCACTTAACATTCAATGATAACACGCACAAAAATTATACTAATTAAATTGTAATAAATCCTTTTATTTTAATGCGATATTAATAGTTTTACAAATTGTTATATACATCATTACATAAACTGAAGTGTGTTCCCGGTACGGTTACCATTAACAGCGCAGTTTAGCATACACCGGGAACCAATCTGATGTTGCCGATAATAAACTCTCATGCAATAACGGCGAGATTTTGCGAGAATTTGTGTTTGATGACGTTTTACACAAACCGAAGTGTGTTCCAGGTATGGTTAAACCCACAGTTTAGCTTACGCCAGGAACCAAACGGCAGGATTTTGCGAGAATTAGTTTTTGATGACGATATATGAGAAAATGTCTGCTGGTAGAATTGCAATTGCCGACATTTAAATTTTCCATATATTTTTCATAGCGGTAACGCAAAATATTGATTTGACTTACTTTTTCAAGCCCTGGAAAAGGTTTTCTTAATTTTCCAGACTTTTTCCAGACTTCCATACCTGTGTACGAACCATGTACGTCTATGTTTAATGCATACCTTATATCCGTCATCGCGGGAGTGAACATAATAATTTGGACCGCCTAAATATTGTGTATAGTTTAATAAACATTATTTAGCCTACTTCATCAAAATTTGAGATAAAATGTCGCCGGGAATAAAACATAAATTACATGATGTATCAGCTTCCGCTTATAGCCTCCCTTTGTAGGACGAGTTTAGGTCATTACCGGAGTAACGCGAAGACGCTAATATTAGTACCCGGGGAAATACTGCGCAATTCACATACATACGGCGGGAGTTTTGAGTAAGGTACGAGTGTAACGCCATAAACTTGTCCTATAGTGCAGTTTATAGTTGCTTTCAGAATGTACGATTTACATTTAAGAGACAGAACGCACAGTTCAAAATCAAACAATCTGGAATGTGTTGCTTTATTTTCTTTAATTTGACATGACAACCGAATCAAAAAGGAAAAATTATTACACCGCCTGACCTAGGGCGAACGGGACAGGGGGCGAAACGACTCGTTACCATCCCTCGTTGTACAAATTGTATCATATGTCTGCTTTTTAATAAACTGTAAGTGTAACAATGCTGTAGAATATTTTGAAAGTAATTTGACTGGACGCTGGCAATAATACAGCATCTATCAACTCTTCTAAATCCAGGTTATCCCATCAATATATACGTCCCAGAACTGACGTCAGAGGATTCATGCGAGATTGTGAGAAAACCTACGTATCGAAAACCGGTAATAACTTATTTCAACAATTCGCAGACGCACCCTGTGATCCCAATACGACGACTTTTGCCTCCACTGATTTGAGATCTTGTTCTTGACTCATGATTTTCAGATAAATAAACACGTTATAGTTGTAAATGAGTTACATTCTTTTGATTACATTGAAATTGAGAAGTTATTTTGTTGTTCCTGTCACAAAATGAAGATATTATTTTGCAAATAATCCTCGGGAACGTTTGTTTTTAAAGAAAATTGTGTTGATAATTCATCATCATCATCATCATCATCATCATCATCTTTTACGACGTTGGAGGCCAGTATAGGGCCTATTGTCGATATCCAACTTTTTTTACAGCACCATTTGTTTTTCACAGCACCATTTGTTTTTCGTCCAAGCTTGTTTTTCGTTTTCACACGCGGCGGACGTGTTTTGTCTCCGCTCTACGCGCTACGCTTTCCACTCAGCCTTGACTTACGTTACTAAATTGGATTTATCAGTTTTAAAACTTTGAAAATCGCGATTTCGTTAAAGTTATTAATATTATCAATATCTTTAAAGTTTGTGAAGTGGTTAAAGTTGTTACGGTTTTTAAAGTTTCTAAAGTTTTTAGGGTTTTAACATGTGCTAAAGTTTAAATGCGATCCTTAATTCAAACGGTTTAACGATTAACTGTATTGCTCAAAGTGACAGATGTTAATCTTAATCTACGGTAGTTGTTGTCGGTAGTTGATGTCGTGTTGAATACATTTGGTGCCTCCCTGACATTAAATAATTTAATGAAAATATCCTCACCATGTCAGACCAATCAAAAACCAGAACTAAAGGGAAATTCCAGTGAAAATCGGGAATAAGTCAACTAAAAATATACTATAATCCGAATTAGTTGCCGCAAAAAAATATATAATACACCATTCCATTGCCGAGAAATAATAAAATGAATATGCCCCAAACGCTCGAAAATGTGACTCCTGGGCGCATCCATTTTCTCGCAACGAGAGCGAGAAACCGCGAGATTATGACGTCAACGACACACCAGCAAAATATCACCAGCGCTCTTAGATTTACCTGTTTACTTCGCGTTATGACGGCCGAATATTAATTAACCCTTTAATGACCAAATTCTGTCAGGAAAATCAGAATATGTCCTCATTGAATGGCCATTTGCAGGCCAAGCGAAGACTATTTTTTTTAATTGACCACTGGAATAGCTGGTTCGGTTACTGAGACAGTCGTTTTAGTTGTAAATTCTCAAAATAGCCTTCTTTTGACCTGCGTCCTCAACTTGACGATTGCAGAGGCCAGTGCCGGCGTGAAATGGTTAAATCGCATCATGTCCGCATGTCAAGCATGGGCTTGCAGTAATAGAAACGATCATGGAAAGGGTACGGAAATTCACATTTTCAGATACCGATCCACAGAAGCATCCGCATGAAAATGGGCTAACTAAAAGATGGCGTCATAACATCGGCACTGGATGGATATCTTCCACATTTAAATTTGGAAGACACAAGTTTAGAACATATAGTCTGTATAATTTTAAAATAATGTGTCATGCATTTCAAAACAAAAGGCGCGGTACTTAATTTTAATATAACAGAATCAAACTCGACAATTGACGTCGTATTTGCTTGCATCAATTGTAAAACGGGATTTGCAAACCAAAATGAAACGATGTCGCTGATTGCCCGGTCGGTCAATTATAGGCAACTGCTTAGTGGCTTACTTCATAGACGATAGTAGGTGACAGCTAGTAAATAATGACAAGTGTACGCTAGACATAATTAGTAGTTTCGTGCTTTCACACTATTGAAATCCAGCGTTATTAATCATTTACAACGTTTACTCACAATTTTAAAATAACTATGCAGAGTGTTGAATATTCTGAATTAAATTTCCCTGGAATTATGTTGCAGTAGCTTCCACACTAATTAGTTTCACACAATAGGCCTATGCAGGGTAAATTTTAAGCTTTCTGCTTTTCTGTTCTTGAAAGGGTTAACTAATCGATCCCAAATTTTTAAATGTTGACCCATATTTACTGCCTGTTGAATATTTTGAAACTGGAATTTGAATGGAAGCAGAAGTTGCAATAGCAACAGCTTTCAGAGAAATTACATTCAACATTTATTCAACTAACATATTTTTCAAGAATTTGTTGTAGCTGGTTGATCGCAAACACGCTCCTGGCATAACCCTTCAATGTCTTTTAAAAATAGAAATTGCCCATAGGAAAACAATTTTTGACAATTTAGCACTACAATGACTGGCGCGATCATCGGGACACTAATTGCACTTTAATTTCCTCCAAACACTGTGGCAAAGTGTCAGTTGTTTAGCCAGTACGCTAATTATCCACGAGATGCAAGATTTACCTCCCCTGGTTACGGCTCCCCTCGATCGGGCAAACAGAGTAGGTGTGTCGGTGACGTCAGCTACTTGTCCAAAATGGCGCCTCTATCTACTGCTTACTTTAGCAATTTAAATTGAGGATATCTTTTTTATTTGTTGGCATAAAATTGTGCTCTTGGTCTCAAATTAATGCGGAAACTTAGTACTTTACGTCAGATGCATAAAATCCCCCCCCCCCCAGTGGAATATCCCTTTAAGCCTTATAAAGGCAAATTTTATGCTGTATCTTGTGGCCAAAAATGTGGCATATTTCTGGACTGGAACATGTGCAAAGATTCTGTAAATAAATTTCCCTGTGCCAAACATAAATCTTACTCATCACTAGACGAGGCTGTCGAATACATGAACACAAACAATTTCGTTCACGACGAAATACGGATTTATACAAAGGAGATTGACTCAGGCAAAACACTTAATGACTATTGTGATGACATTAGCGCAGTAGTTCCCCCAGTGGCGCAATCAAATACCCCTTGTTTAACCTCAACGAATGTACTAGTTGTTAATGTCGACGGTGCTTGTATAAATAATGGTGGATCTGAGGCCCAGGCAGGATATGATAATTACTGGGGAATGGAGCACGAGTGGAACGCTGGACATCCAATACCGAACGATGGGAACGTTCCCACCAACAATAGGGCAGAACTATATGCAGCCATTTTTGCGATAAAACGAGCTACTGCAAACGGATTATCCAATCTCATTATTAGAACAGACAGTGAGTACATTATCCAAGGTGCTACCAGTTTATATCACGAATGGACAAAATCAGGGGAACTTAATACGAGAAAACACTCTGACTTATGGCACATACTAGACAATATATCGTCCAGTATCACCCTAGAATGGAGGCATGTAAGTGGTCACAAGGGAGACCCAGGAAACTCTGCAGCAGACAAACTAGTGAATGAAGGAGCTTTAAAGTACGTATGTGGTGACACAACTGTCAACACACCAGAGATACCACATAGTACCACCGACTCGGCATCTAACGTACCAATGGCTAGCAGTATATCCAACACGAGCCCAGCAATACAATCATATAATCCCGACGTAACCGAGAGTAGTGCATCGATAAACGATAATATTAACAGCAAGGCAACAATGACTCACCTTGTCACTGAGGGTAATGGTAGGAAACAGTCTAGAAACAGATGTATCCAGACCGAGGCAGTGTCGACCGATCTAGAAACGTTATCAATAGTAACGTCTGGAGTTGAACAAGTGGTGGCAGAACTTGCAACACCAATCAGCATGACATCATGTGCGTGCATTGCAATATCAGAGGAGCTAAAACTCTTGAACAAATCTTCGGTTCCTTACCACGATATAGAGAAAGCGGTATCTAAGGTTACAGCCCCGTTAGTGTCAGCTGTCCAATCTGTACGCGCTGATTTAGCCGACAAATTAGCTCAGTTTAATACGCGTATGTGTGACAACGCGAATGCAACTAAACTTTATGAGCAAATGGATGCTTCTTTTCACGCTTGTATTCGCAATTTTCAACAGAAAAATCATTGTCTTAGAGATGAGATGGCGAAGTTCAAAGCAGATATGGCGGTATCAACCAATAACGCCCAACAAATGTATGTTAACCTTAGCAGTGACGTCACTGCATTGCGTCTCCAAATATTAGAATTAGCAAATGCGAATAGCAAGCTAGTAAGCAATTATGGTGATTTAGCACCTCTCAACACGACTAACATACCTGGCAAAGCGTGTACTGGTGACCACACAGTCCCACCATTACACCATACATTTCCGCAGCAACAACCTGAAATTCTAACACAAAACTGATATACTGGACTCGAGCTGGAGGACATTTCAGACTCTGAAAGTGATGCAATTACAGGGTGTTCTATCGTCAGTGATAATAGAATAAGCAATAGTGTAAATTATTCGATCCCCAACGATAAAACCAACGGAGCTAAAAATGATATGCAGCGTGTAAAGCCAGCTATTACAAGAAGTCCTAACAGTAAGCGACATCATAAGTATGGTGTAGCTAGGGAAAGTGCTAAAGGTAGTAGGAGTGAAAGTGTTAAAGGCCCGTATATTAGTAGAAATCAAAATGCATTTGCAAAAGTGAATCAGGCTTACAGATACCATACATATAACTCACGGTATGATACATATGAGGATCTAAATAATGGAAATACTAAGCAGTGTATTGAGGTCGATCATAGTGATGCATCTACCAGTAGACACCAACCATCTCAACGCGAAACTTGGCGCGGGAATCGACGCCATTCCACATCTGTAGACCAACACCGTGAGTGCGACATTGCGCTGTTTGGTGATTCGATAACCAAATATATTGACCCCGCTAGGATGTTTATCAAAATCGGCGCGAAAACAGAAAAGGTGAACGCGGCAACAGTCCAGGCCATTCAAACAGACAAGGTTACACAACGCACTAAAGCTGTTATCCTCCAAGTGGGTATCAACAATCTAAGAGCTCCTAACGCCTGTATCGAGGATGTCATCAGCGAATACGTAGACTGTTTACATAACATTAAGAAAAACTCGCCTAACTGCAAATTGTTTGTCTCTAAACTTATCCCATGCGCTGATCCAGTACTTGACCATAAGAGAAATCTGTTTAACGCTCTACTGGAACATGAAATAGGGCATAAGTGTGACCTAATCTTTATAGACCACAGCAATCTGTTACGGAACGGTAAACCTGGTAGGCGGTTCTTCTCAGATGACATCCACTTGAATGGTAGAGAGGGCACCGCAGTATTCGCATCTAATATTATAAGAGCAGTTAGTGACGAAATTAAGTCCGTTAAAAAGCTGAGATACGAGGACTTTTAGTAGTTTATTTGCTGCTGATGTTTTTATTATAAATTATTATATAAGAGAAAGGCCTAATACCATAATTATGCACTGGTATATAGGCATGCAAATAATTGTACAGTTTTACTAGTTATATCATGCCAAGTATAATTATTACTATCACAATACATTCGGATCCTGAATGTATACGCCCATTATAGTATGCGTATGCAGTAAACTTGACTAAAGCGACCACTACACGTACCATTAGTGGCTATTCAAAATATAAGATGAGTGTTTTTTCAAGACGTGTGATTTTGCAATTATCCGTCTTGAAAAACTATCATCTTCTGGTCCCAACAACAGATGGTCGCTATAGACAGATTTAACTGCACGCCTTTAATCACTAATAGCGCCGCCTGAATACTATCGCTATCATGCACTCGCCAAAGTCAACATTGTCCATATGTTCGTGGAACATACATGGGTTAATACAGAACACTCTTGCTGGTTACCCAGTAAACAAACTTCATATGCGGTCTGTAAAAGAGGATCTATGTAAATACGATTTAATATGCCTAACTGAAATACATACTGATACTAAAAGTGATATTTCTTTGAATGGATTTGAACTCGCAAATTGACCACCCAAAGTATAGCAAAGCGTGACATGCCAGTGGCGGCATTTGTATTTTAGCAAAGGAATCCCTCAAGCATGGTATTAAAGAGATTAAATCATCTAATGAAATTGTTTGGGCTAAAATGGACAGATTTACATTTGGACTGGCTAAAGATATATATATATATATATATATATATATATATATATATATATATATATATATATATATATATATATATATATATATATATATATATATATATATATATATATTGCTGTTGTTTACCTACCTCCTGAAAACACAACCTATTCAATGAGAAACAATCTCAATCTGTTCCCGACACTCGAGCATGACATAGCATCATTTTTTCAAGAGGGTTCTGTATTAATCTGCGGCGACTTTAATGCTAGATGTGGGAAATCTCCCGATTTTGTCCCTGATGAGTGTGATTTATCGGTTTACCTACCCGACTGTGAAATTGTAGGCCCGCCATCAACCCATGTCAGAAATAGAAATACACAAGATACTAAATCCCCGAACAATTACGGGAAAATGCTATTAGACCTATGTATCGGGACCAGATGACGAATTGTTAATGGCAGGACACTTGGTGATTTGTTTGGAAAATTTACATGTCACAAATATAATGGTAGCAGCGTAGTTGATTACTTTCTGATGGATGTTGATATGCTATCTTCAATTGTCTATTTTAAAGTGGGGTCTCTAGAACTAGCTTCAGATCATTGTAAATTATCTCTTCAGCTATCAGTGAATGACATACCAAGTGGACTGCCAAGTAGCAGCTCACATAATAGAGACGTAACCGCACCCAGACCCCTCCCTGCTAAATATATCTGGTCAGACATATCAAAACAGAAATTCATCGATGTATGCAACAATATTGACACAAAGAGAGAAGTTGATAGCATAATTAAATCAATGAACTTCATAGATGATAATAGCAGTACAGATCTGGAGGTGGCGCTATCTAGCATAAATCACCTATATTGCTCAATTGCTGATAGATCCCTTCGTAAAATCTTACCCAATGCCAAGCGGCGGAAGAGAACATGTAAAAGGAAATGGTTCGACCAATCATGGCTTGACCTGGAACGAACTATTCGAAATTTTGCAGAGGTATTGTCTAAAAATCCGAATAATCAGAACCGCTCCCAGTATTTCTTAAAGCTAAAGCGTTATAAAAAACTCATAAAGTATAAAAAGAATATTTATATTAAAAATATAATAAGCCAAATGAACACTAGCCAAAACAATAGCTCTTCATACTGGAAATTACTAAAGGAATTTAGAAACACAAACATCGCACCTGATGAAAGCTTCGTTACCGCAGACAGGTGGTTCGATCATTTTTTCCATGGAAGCAAGCCATGTAAGTCCTGGAAGACATTAATTGATAGATTGCAAGATAAATTAAGCAAGATGGAGAATGTACCATCTTTCTGTGAAATGGACTTTAAAATCACCGAGGTCGAAATAAATAATGCAGCAAAATGCTTGAAAAATAACAAATCGGTGGGCGGTGATAGGATCAGCAATGAGATGATAATCCATAGCCTACTGGTTACATCTATGGCTTTGTGTAAACTGTTTAATCGAATATTCACGTCTGGAAATTTTCCGAAATCGTGGTCATCTGGTATTATAACACAAAACATAAAAAAGGTAGAAAAGATGACCCAAGTTGCTACCGTGGCATCACAATAACAAGCTGTCTTGGAAAGTTATTTTGTCTGGTCCTGCAGGCCAGAATTGTGAAATTTTTAGCCGATCACGATATTCTTGCTAATAACCAGATTGGCTTTAAAGCAGAATCAAGAACTGGTGATCACGTATTAACTGTAAAAGCGCTTATCGAAACTTATACAAAGACGTCTAGTAAACATAAGCGTAAGACAGGGAATTATTTATATGCCTGTTTTGTTGACTATATGTATAAAACTATCAGAAATATGTATGCATGCGCAGAATCGTGTGTGAAGACAGACACATATTTAATTCTAGCTGCGATCCGCCTAAATTATATGATCAAATTATCCCATGCCAAAACACGCAGATGACATTACCATTTTATCAACTTCAGCTCAGGGTCTACAAAATGCACTCGATCAGTTAAGCAAATATTGTAATGATTGGGGGGGGGGGGTGGCTTACGGTAAATCTAGTCAAGACTTCAGTAATGGTATTTAATAAAGGTGGCAAATTAATAACCAGGCACAGATTCCTATACAATAAGCAATGCTTATCGATTGTGAGGTCGTGTAAATATCTCGGCATAAAGCTACATTGTAATGGGAAATTAAAATAAAAAACAAAAGTCAATGAGGGCCATCTTTAGCCTGAAAAGCTTAAACCAATTCCATCATCTATCGTTCGATAATCAAAATTGTTTGATACATTAATACGACCCATTCTTACCTATAATGCAGAAGTATGGGGCCCGCTAAATCTACTACCGTCCCTTGAGAGAAACGAAGTGATAGAAGACAAATTTGTAACTAGCTTCGAAGGTGAACATCTTCATTTAAAATTTTGCAAAAACATACTAGGCGTTCATTCTAAAACACCAAACTTATGTGTCCTTGGTGACGTAGACCACTATCCAATCTATATCCAATCTATAGTACACGCTATAAAATATTGGATACACATCCTTTCCGAAATCCCGAAAGCATCGATTATTTACAAAGCATATCTAGAAATGTATAAGAACGACAATTCAGCAAAAAGCACCCACTGGGTCACAAGCATTAGAAAAATGTTGGAAAACCTCGGTTTCACAGAGCTTTGGAATAATCATGGATCAAAGAATATTAATGCCACTTTAAAAAATATTAAACAATATTTGCAAAACCGGTTTATTTCTTACTGGTCGGCGTCATTAAACGACACCAGTCATAGCAGATATGACTTTTATAAAACCGATAAATGTGCGTTTGCTATGGAAAACTATTTACTAGATGATAGGTATAACCGAAAATACAGAGTAGCACTCACAAAGTTCCGAATGAGTGCACATGTACTGCAGATCGAAAAGGGTAGACACCTCAAATTAGAGAGGCAAGATAGAATATGTTATTCTTGCGATCTAGGCTGCGTTGAAGATGAGCACCATTTCCTTTTTACATGTCCTAAATACCAAGACCTCAGAGTAAAGTACTTAATTACATGCCTCGCCTTAAAAAATTGGGAGTTATTAACGAGAAATGTACTGCAGAATTTTGCTAAATGTATATACTACACGTTTGAACGCAGAAACACAACTGTACATGTCTGATGCTGATAATTATCCTAAGCAACGACCTTACGGGCCACAGGAATAGAGGGGCCCATGGGCGTTTGAATGCAAGAACGCAGCTGTACAAATCTAAGGCTGCTAATTGTCTGAAGCGACCACCACATTATTGACCACAAGAATAGAGGGATCCATTTATACTTATGCACCGCCCATTTCTAGATTATCGCCGTCCAAGTTATGTGTGTGTTGGGACCAATTTATATACTTTGAACCTGGAATTCCCAGAATCTTAGTCTCAGAGTAACTATACATGCAGCTAAACTGTTGGATATATTGAGGCTAATTTGCCTCCGGGCAGTGACTGTCTATGGCAGCAATGGCCCTCGGCCAGGTTAGTTTCAAACTACTCAACATAACGTTTATTAACTTGTAGATCGATCAAAGACATACAATTCATACACTTCATAACGGAATTGCTACGTTAAACCTTGTAATGCCCGTGACGTCAGCTCCCTGATGACCTAATTGTCTATGCCGTTTTCTATCTAAGCTCCACATAAGTTCTGCACAAGTTGGGATGAATTTATATAACTTGAACCCCGACACCCAGAATCTCAATTTCAGAGTAACTGTACAGTTAAAATGTTGTATATCTTGAAGCTAATTTGCCTGTGAACAGTGGCTGCCTATGGCAGCAACGGCTCCAGGTCAAGTTAGATTCAAACCTTTCAACAGAACAGTTATTAAACTATAAATCGATCAAACACATACAATTGGCACTCTTCATTGCGGACTATTCAATTTTTCCCGACTGTGTTAAACCTACTAATGATTATGACATTAGCCCTCTAATAAAGTAATTTAATATGACGTCAATTACTTGGGTGACAGATTGGATCCCTCCATTAGCAACTGTACGTATTTTTGAGACAGGTGGTATTCGGACCACCTGTCTTGGAGAAGCGCCATCCTCTTGATTCCAGAACTATGTGGCTAGTCGCAGAAGGCTGACTGTATATATTATGTAATTTCATGTTCGTTCGAATTATGCTTTTGTTTCTGTATATTCTAGTTAAACTGTTATATTATGCCAACGTTATATGTTACATTGTAGATCTCTATATGGTCAAAACGTGTAATTTCGTTCAGTACCAAATAAATTTCATAAAAATACAAAATTGTTGCGCAGTGTGCGATTAGTGGTTGTAGCTCTTTTTTTTCCTTTTTTACCCCTTTTTTGCTTTTCCCTTTATGTTCAATAGGGTGTATATAGTTTAGTGACATATGTACAATTTAAAATGTACATATTTACATCAGATGACCCACCTAGCTGACAAATGCGCCAAATTTCAGTTAGCATTGTACATGTGGCTTACTACTGCTACTAGACTTGTGGGACACGACCACCTTATACATATGCGCTTGAGAAGATGCTTCTCTGATAGCAAGCAAACGTTGGCCCAACATATAAAATCATACACAGTCAATACAACATTGACAAAAATACCTTCTTCACACCCTCCACCGATACTCAGACTACGGGACACAAACGTAAGTTATACACACAGCGTAGCATTAAGGATGTTCGTAAATGTTTCTTTTCCAACCAAGTAGTACCATACTGGAACTCACTAACAGCTGAGGCTGTAGGGGCACATATTTAAAATAAAAGTAGACGATCACTATAGGGAAATAATCCATAACTATGACTAGAATCTACATAAATTCAGAACAATAACAAGCCATAGGCTTATGTTCTGTGGATATGATGATGATTGGCCCAACGTTTACCACTATGTTGGGCTAACGCAATTTTGCTCATCGGCCCAATGTTGGCAATACGTTATTGGGCCAATGTTGAGCCAACAGGCATAAATCTATGAAGATATTTAAAATAGCGCACCAGAAAACATAAGTTAACGATTTGAAAATTAAAAGTTGGATATTATGTCGATTTTATTTGATTTACTGCGAAATATTCTATGCTGACCCAACATTAGCTCAACATTGGCCCAATGTTGGCAAAGAAGTGATACAGCCAATGCCAATGGCGATCTGCCAACATGTTGCCAACGTTAGCCCAATGTCTACATGTTATCTGGGTTACTATTGCTATACTACTACTAGACTGGTAGGACACGGCCACCTTATCTCTACATATGTATGTACACAGTTTTACCTATGTAATGTACATGGATGACCGGTAGGTCTAGCCTACCTAGTAACCATTAGAATTTTTTAGTTAGCTCACATATATGTGACAGGTAGTGGTTACGGCCATTCGGCCAGTATAAATACACCAGATTTCAGCTGGCAATGTACATGTAGCTTATAACTACTACTAAACTGGTAAGACAGGCCCACCTTATCTCTGTGCTTGAGGAGATGTATGCACACATGCTATATACAAATTTTAACAAATATAATGTTCATAGATGGCCGGTAGACCTAACCCACCTATGACTGCTAGAATTTTAGTTGACCCACATAGATATTACATTAGATAGTAATTATTGGTTAAGTGTGTACGGTGGCAACAACTTGCTAGAATGGTAGGACAAGCCAACCGTATCTGTGTGCTTGAGGTACCACCATGATTTCCTTGTGGTCACCCTGTGCTAGTAGCAATATTCGAACTTGGCCGGTTGGTTATAGTGATGTATATAGGTTATAGTGATGTATATAGGTATGTTGGTATGTTGAGTGTGGGTTAGCTAATATTAACGTGAGGCCCTGATATTTATCTCTGGAGAGGTATGACATACCAACATTACTAGTGGCTTGTGATGTCCATGGATGTTTGAGCCCCCTTAGGTTGATAGGGCAAACCCGCCTGGTGTAGCCGCCAGGGGTGCGAGTAGCTCCTCCATAAGGTGTCACTGGCTAGCTTACCTTGTGGATTGGCAGTAGGTGCCATGCATATCCAGTGTCCACAAAGCTCGACCTGCAGGGCTAGTGGAATGATCACGTTCCAGTGGGCTTGTGCAGCCACTGCTACGAAAATTGAACACCACCGTTCATCCCCGCTGTTCATATCACCAGTGTGTTTTGCCGTCATTCCAAAGGTGGGAAAGTGGAAATGACAGAATTAACTATGAAAAAGAAGAAAAGAGTCAAACAACGATACTTGTTTGCTACTTTATAAAATGGTGTACATAAAAACAAAAATGGTGTATTGTTCCGTATCTCACCAGAGGTACCTAACTGATCCATTCATATATAGAGGGTATCGTGGAAGGTACCCCTGTGAGGGAGGGTCCAGGCATGGTAAATCAGTTGGTTTAATATAAACTCTATCTGCCCCAGGCTGACCAAACATAATTGGTTTGCCAGAGGAAAGTGCCTCGCATGGGCCTCTGTCACAGGAAAATGCCTGCAACGCCAAAAACAGAGGAGGAGAATGGTAAAACAGACCGTCATCCTATTGAGATGCAAGGGGAAAATGGAAGGGCTAACCTACACAAAATATTGTGGTTTTGCGAGAGGAATGTGCCTCGCGCGGGCCTCCATCCAGGAAAAATATCTACAATGCCGAAGTGAAGGAGGAGGGCGATAAAAGGGGCCGCCTTCCTATTTTCAAGAATTGCGAAAGATTATAACTATATAATTATATATGACTTAGTCTAGTGTAGTTATTTGATGTTGGATGCATGCAGCTTTTACGTGAAGATGAGGTGGCTGATTTCTATGGAATTCAGCACTGTCACCTTGTGTGAGTTAAAGATATTGTTTTAGTTGCGGGCCTTCTTAAGGGCCTAAACTAACATTTAGATATTAGGTCCAGACACATATTTTAGGCCACAAATGGCTTACCACCTGATTACTTTAACGTATGCGCCTTCTTAGAGAGGATGCTTGGTACTGTTGCCAATACTCGACAGAGCATCTCTCCTCAGACCGACATCATGCAACATGTTTCCTGGTGGTAGTTTCAGAACCGCAAGGTGATCCCTCTGCATACCGCAGCTCAACCACAAAGAACAAGACAGGGACAAGTGACATTACAAAAGCATTTGTTTAGGAAGCGGTTTTTACCTTATTTACGGTGGGGAGAGAGAAACAGATTTCCATCTATGGTGGCCTTCCCAATGGGCGTGGTGGGCTCTAAGGCCACACCCAGTCACCATTTAAGTTAGATGTTGATCCGTGCCTCGATGTTCTGGGTGCGGCTCATGTAAGATCCGAACCCTGGGGCTACCATTTTAGCTGCATTGGGTTTAAAGAAAATTGACCAAAGAACACACTGCTGGATTGGCAATAATAGTATTTATTTATTTTCGCAGTAGTTCCTACTTTGGCATAAAGGCTTGCTTAATAAGTATCCAAAGACACACAGGGGAATGCATGGTCATTGACACCTTGATTCTGACCATCAAGAAGCCCCCGTAGTTTCTTAATTCAGTCCTAACCAATGTGGCAGAGGGAATCCAAACAATTATTTCGGCCAGACGGCCAGAGAAGTGTAGTCAGAGGTAGCTAGTCATTTGCTAAATTTAGGAAGCCTTGAAATGAATGGCCAACTTAAAAAAACTAACGACACCATTAATATAACGGAGCCATAGTGCATGGAAAGGAGTTTTATAATAACAAGTTTCCGCTTAGCGAGTAGTTGCCCTTGGCTACTTTGAAACCTATCTTATCAAGCGATCGTTGTCAGGTTTAGTGGCAGCATGTCATGCTCGCTACTGAGAGCACGAACAGCGACTGTAGTGAAAAATTGTTGCTGTAAGGGAGAAACATTGTGATGCATTTGTTGTTGATGTATAGTGTAACCTAAGTGAACTGCGGTCCAAGTAATTTTGTAGTTTTCATAATAACTAATTAACAAGAATAATAACTTGATTGGTAGTATGCCTTATTACAATTATACACATAATGAAACTATAGAGGTCACATCTGACTATACAGTGCCAATTAATTGCTAGCACCATTCACAATGTAAATAATTATGTACAGTAAAGACGCATAATGGAGGTCGCACCATACCTTATGGTACCACTAATTTTGATACTTATTTATGAACAACGGTATAACATTATTAAGATATATCTTCCACTATGGTGCACCTATTAGTCATCAGTGGAGTACTTAACAAACGTCACAAGTAGTTTATGCACCACATAGTTGCAGTGCGAGTGGACACGCGGTGTAGCCGCTGCTTGGAGATTTACCACAGGATAGTAGCTGGTGCTGTCCATGCTCAAGAATTGTGAAGTCATTTCTGGTGGCTAACAAGTCTCCGCACATAGTACACAGTGTCTAATCTACCATAATTTTGATACACTGTATTTGGTGTGAGAGTGACAAATGGCTTCTTTTTTATGAAGACGAAGAAGTATATAATGCAGGGTTTCTGTTTTGGCACAAGACGATCCACACCACTTAACTCTTGCGGCACGCAAAGCAATGTCCTTGTGTGGACTGTGGACAACACATTAATTTAGTGATGCTGGATGCGTCCATTGTTCTCTACCACTGTTTCTAGCATGGCACAGCAAGTCTGGCGAGACATCTGAACACCGTTGGTTTTCACATACATAAGTTTTTATGGTAACGGTATTCTTACACCACAATGAAGGTACCGCTGGTGATGGTGGTGGAATGAGAAACCTTTTTAATTTGTATTTTTGCTTCTGTTGATCTACCAGGAGCATCCAAAAACTTAGTGCGGTCCAGAGCATGGGTGTCCTGAGAGGGAACCTGACTGAAATAAGCTGCGTTGGTGTAGATTGCCGAATGTGAGCTCTACGCAGTAGGCAGATAGTGAGAATGCCCCCACTCGGACCGAAACTGCCTCCCTTCTGCTTGTTTCTGACTTTCAGAGCTCCTTTTATACTGAATGGTGAGGCAGCACCAGCCAGACTCACACAATCCAAACGTGCGTTGTGTGCGAGGTATGGTAGCCGGCTAAACAGTTCCTGGCTTTCACCCTAGCATGCACATGCTCTAGCGATGTCTCTGTTTAGTTGGAGCTCGAAATAGTCCGTTTTTACAAGCCAATAGTTTATGCCTCATACGTGATGATGATTATGATGCCACTGCAGATGAAACAGACGACGGTGCAGGATTGGTTCCAAGATTATTCAGAGGGAGTTGAGGTGTGTTGAGTCAGGGTTTAGTTTAGTTCAGTTTAGGTTAGGTTCTAGGTTATGTTAGGTTACATTAGGTTAGGTTAGGTTAGGTTAGTTCGTTTGTTCGTTCGTTCGTTCGTTCGTTCGTTCATTCGTTCGTTCGTTCGTTCGTTCGTTCGTTCGTTCGTTCGTTCGTTCGTTCGTTCGTTCGTTCGTTCGTTCATTCATTCGTTTGTTCATTCATTCGTTTGTTCATTCATTCATTCATTAATTCATTCATTCATTCATTCATTCATTCATTCATTCATTCATTCGTTCGTTCGTTCGTTCGTTCGTTCGCTCGTTCGTTCGTTCGTTCGTTCGTTCGTTCATTCAATTCAGCAACACATTCCGCCTAGCGTATTGGAGGCGAGTAGCCTACTACTAGACAATGCAGCATCTTCTTCTTCTTGATAATGAAGATCCCACGTCTTAAAGTGTTGTTGTCTATCGAGATAGACAGGGGACCACAAGTCTTCAGCAGTTGCAGTCTCAAACAATATGTGAAGTATATCCAGTCTCCAGCTATTTGCTCAATTTCATGGACAAGTAGATTAGATGGATTGATCAGGAAAAGATCAGATAGAATTTGGAAGAACCTTCTGTAGTGTGGGACACCAGCTTCATCGAGCAATTGGCACTAAAGCAGGGAGTGTATTTTGGTTTCAGCCGCATCCACACACAGCAGGCACATTGGATCACGCAAATACTGGTTGGGAATGCCACAAGATGTCTGTAGACGTAGAGTGTTAGTTAAAATCGTAGCCTTATATGTGGTGTTCTTCATTTCATGAGTAGACATCGGTACAGTTGAGCAGACTGGGGATATTGATGACAGGTCAAATTTGTCCCCAGACAGATAATGCAGCAAACTAAGCTCTTTCGCTTGACATTGTAGGCTTTCAGACCAAAAGAGCCTGATGGCAGGGTTAACGCATTTTTTCAATCCTCTTTGCTAGGAGGTGCTGCTAGAGGTTCATGCGTGGATGGTAGGTTATGGTTCCACAAAATGTGTGATATCCAGGAGAACCAGCATCTGTCATACACAGGTTTTAGTGAGAGTTGGCGAAGTGCGAGCTCAAATTCACTTCTTGTTTGGTTGCTGATGACATTGCGGAAGAAAACTAGGGCTCCTCTGTGCATCTCGGCTGTTACTGGCAGCACATCAAGTAGGGAATAAATAGCTGGAATTGCTACTTTATCAGGGAGACTCTGTAGTTGCTGCAGTAGCTCATGTGCGAAATGCTCTAGTGACGAACACTCCTTCTCAGAACACGTCCAGACTTCTGTTCCATATAGGAGGCGAGGCTGAATATAAGTGATCCAAATTTTCCGAAACACTACTGGGTTTAGGCTGTCTTTCTGGCTGTGGAAATATTAGTTTCAAGCCGCTGTTGCATAATGTTATGAATAGCTCCCTGGATAACACCAAGATGGGTTGCATGGCCAACAATGTCAAGTTCGTAGCTGTTGTAAGTGATGGCAGATTTCTGTAGATCGGTTTTACTATCGTGGTAAATGATGGCATTGGTCTTTGACATTCCCATAGTATAGCGGTTGTCTGCTGCATATGCTGTGATAAGAGAAACAACTGATTGGGAATCTGGACTGCTATACGGTGCAAGGGCTGTGATATCATCCGCTGTTGTTCGAGCCACTACTGGAATGTCGCCAATGTGAGTACCGAGGGCAGACTCTTCTATCTGCCGGAGCAGTGGATTGGTAAAGACCTTGTAGTTGAGTGTGGAGAAGGTTCTGCCTTGGCCAGTACCCTGCTGAATTGGGAAAGGTGTAGATAGCTGCTGGTGACCCCCCCCCCCATTTGACTCTGGCAGAAAGCCCTTGTACCATTCGTCCATGATGGTCCATAATCAGCCCTCAAAATTTGGCGCGAATGATCGCTTCGTTCGCATGCTGGTTACGTGAAGTAAAATTACCATGAACGAAAAAATGGTCGCGTAAGTGACAAAGTCCAGAACGGTAGTTATCTCTGATAGTGGAAACCAGAAAAGTTTCAACAACTTTTTGATATGAAGCATGCTATTTACAACGGAATTTAGCATTTTCAAACATCTAAAAGATCGATAACATCTGTCTGTCAAATTCTATAAATAAGCGACAGCGCGCATGTGTCAGAGACACACTTCCGTTGTATTTCCACTAGCATTACTACATAGGTCGGGAACTAGTCTCGCTATATGTTATGCATCAACAACGGACTGTTCAATTATAAACCATTGCATGCAAGTATGTGCAACCGACGGCTGGCATGTTCCCGATGTATTATTTTATATACGCGATTGGGTCCCGATATAACATAGGAAGACATGCCTTGTTGAGTGAGTCTCACAGTATATTCTCCTTGAGTTTCAGTTGGCTTGTAGAGACAGCTGTTTAAGAATTTATCTGTTAAATTAAACTGTTACATTCATAGATCCTTGCTACTGTGTCAGTGTGTATTTGTCCATGACACACAATAATTCAGGCCTCGAAATTCGATGGGATTCTCGTAATATTCCCGAAATTGAAAAATACGGGAATCCAACTGAATTCTCGTAAATAAACGCTTCCAAAAACGTAAACATTCCATTCTTACAGAACGCCACGATTCCGGTTACTAATTTCAACAATAAAAATTATGTCACGAATCAGCCAAGCGGGGGGTCTGCTAATACACCTGTAATGAGAAATGTCTCACGCGACTTGCACCGTCGTAGTTAACAACAATCAATAATGTGCACTCGTAGTTTCTGATTAGCTCGTGGGATATCCGATTTCAATAGGCATAAATGAAAATTACTATCGTAGTAAAATTTTGATCACTTGCCTCGTTGTCATTCATAACGAATTAATCACATGATTTATTTCAACCAATCTCTGTGCGACTCTCGCGATTAATATTGATGGCTAATGGCGAACGAAAAATCTGGTCACTTTGCCGCTTTTAAACGCAGTAAAGCAATATGTTAGCAACCACTTTGACGGGTTATATGACCCAATATATTATTATTGGAAGGTTCGGGCAGTAATACCACCCGATATTTAAGTGGTTCATTGCTTTGGAGCGACCGAGAAAACAGGACTATATGTCAGGAAAACCGGTGCATAGTAACTCTTATTTTCAAGTAAATCGCATTTGCACTAAATTGTCAGTTTAAAGCGTACAAGTTAAGAAGGGTCAGGCTATCTACTAAATGCCTTAGAGCTGGTTACACTTTTTATTGTGACGGACTTGCGGGTTTATGTTTTATATTAGAAATGTACACTGCTTGTACCAGTACAAATATTTGGTAACGGTTACAAAAAATCTACCCATCACAGGTACAATTTTATAAACATTTCAACCCCTGTTGTTTTTGGGGCAATTAAGACGGTAGTTCTTTGATACAGGTGGAATTCTTTACAAATTAAAGCATATTCTTTTAAATATTTTGAAAATAATATGACTGGAAGCCATTGCTTTCAAGGTGGTGGTGGGTGGGCTGGAGAGGGTTGCTCAACTAGGTAAGCCACAACAATGTAAGATATTCAATTCTTTGTTTTTGTAGTGGAGTTTGTGGGTGGGGTGGGAGGAGGGTGTTAAGATAGTTATAAATATTGGGTTATTAGTCACTAATTATTATAGTGGGTCTGGAATTTTGAAATATATGTTTGGAAAAAGTATGGAATTTTATTGTGCCCAAGGTGTATGAACCCTGAAATTGTTGCAAGCTGGAAAGATGTTACCATTGAGTGTTGTCATACAAATACTGATATTTTGGCAGAGAAAATGTACATTTGCAGACCAAAGGAGTATTGTTTTTGGAGACTTAACACTGAATGACTAGCTCGGTTATCGAGCTTGTAATTTCAGCGGTAAATTTTCCAAAATATTCTTCTTGGTCTGAAAATGAAACGAATGAATGGACATAAAACAAAAACTCAATCTACTTTTTGACAAATTTACTTGAGAAATATTACAGTACTTATATCACAATGGATGAATCCACTTTTAGTTATTCCCCACCCATCTCTAGCTAAGCTATGCTCCCAGCTTTGTCCCAGAATCTCAATTTCATGGTAACTATACAGCTAACTTGGTGAATACTTTGAAACAAACTTCCCCCCAAAACAAGCAACAGAATGTTTATTAAATTGCAAAGACATACAATTAATACTTACTGACAGACTACTATGAGAGTTAGTATTGTCTGTCAGTTATAATAGTGACTGGTGACATCAACCTATATGTGATGTAATTGATTATGAGGTCAATAGTTGAGTAACTAAACATATTTTATCTGTAAATTAGGTAATTGGTGGATAAGTCCATGCTGTAATCATATGCTAATGATAATTCAGCAACATGCACTTTAAATTCATCATTAACTTAATATACAGATGAAATATGTTCAGATAAAGCAGGTTTGGATAAAAAATGGCGTAACCAATTTGCGCAACCAATTGGTTACGCAAACTGATTTTGCGCAACCGAACAATTGGTTATGCAGACCTGAAAACATGAGACCCAAAAATGGGTCTTGCAATGATTTGAAATTTTGTACAGTTTCACCATCAGGGAGTCATGCCACACAAGATCAAATGCTTTTTCCATATCCATCAAGACCATTACCATGTCTTGATTATTCTGCTCTGCAGAAAGTACAATCTGGTCTGGCGTCTTGCGACGATGAAGCTTCTTTGCAGTTGACCTCATCTCTTCAGAATTAATGGCCAATGGCACAATAGAACTAAAGTCTCTCAACTGGCAGATAGTAGCGATATCATGATCTATCAGGTCTTTGAAGTCATCATTAAAGTCTGGTTTAGATTGTGCTGTCATAACCTCCTGGTAGTAATTAGCAAATGCCTCTGCAATGGCCTCTGGCGTTGTGTGGTCTGCCCCCATTGCGAGTGATCCTCTCTGTCATGGTGGCTCTTGACTTTCTTTGCTTTGCTACAAGTTTTGCGAAGACTGAACCATCCACGACTGATTGGATCTCTTGGTAGAGGTCATTCCTGCGGAGTGCATTGTCCTGTCTTTGAGCGCTGCGAACTTCATACTTTAATTGTCTGATTTGTGAACGGATCGGGCCATTAGGACATTTACCATGTACTTTCCACTTCCAGAACACCATCTTAGAGTCTTTGTACACTTGGAGGACACGCACAGGGACACATTTCTCATTTGTTCTGCTGTGCATGGCCATATATGGTACAGCCTGTTCAGTTGCTTTAGGACAGCACAGTGCAGCTCATTCACAATATCTATATTTATAGTCATGCTGATAGATGCATCTCTAAGGTGACATGTATTACCACAAATGAAGGCTTTATAGCATTCAAGATCAAGTTGATCCCATTTCCAGATAGTAGGTGGTGGATGAGGCTTGCGTATAGCAATTGCACTGTTGCAGAAGTTAACAGTACAAGAGACTGGCGTATGATTTGAACCATTTAAGGTGAAAATGAGAGGAACAGCTTAGTCCAGAAAAACTACTTTTTCGACCAGATTGTTGGCTCCTCGAGAGAGAACATAGTCTTGCTTGCTGACTGTTCTTGATAGCTATGTGAAATGTTGGCTGTATTTGGATACGTTTCTGCCAGGCAGAAACTGTTTTTCTGTATGAAAGCTCGAAGGATTGGGTCAAACTGCCTTGGTGACTCTCTGTGTATGGAAGCATTAAGGCCTCAACATCAGATGATCGGAGCATCAGGATACATGTTAATGATTTCTGAAACTGCATATAGGATAGATTGATAATCTGCCATTTTTGATGAACCGTCAAATGGTATATAGGTATTGATACAGAGCAGCTGCTCTGAATCCCCATTGAGCAGAATACAGACTACACGCTCACTGCCACCGATCAATGGCTCAATAATAGCATCCAGACCAGATTTCCATAGAAAGGCTACACCACCTTGACTACGTGAGCGAGCCAAATGATCGACTGGATTATTTTCATCAAAATTCTTCAGATGAGCAGAACAATTATAAAGGCTACTAGCTTTGACATCAGGCTCGAATAAGTAGAGCCAGTGTTCTTGGATTGCAATAATGTTGTGTTCCTTCGATAGCTCACTGTGACGTTGCATGTTACTAGTTGGATGACCCTTGATATAGACTCTGAAGAGACATGCACAGCTGTTCTGGTGGGTTTGGTATCAGATTGGTATTGTCTAAAAAAGACTGAGTTGAGGAAGTGGTGAGATCGTCATTTGGGTATGGGAGTTGGATGTTAATTGCTGAATTACAAGTTTGCTCACTGTGGGAACCCAGCAGAGGTTCACTATTGCTTACATTGATGGCATCGAGCAGATTTTCCACTACTGAGGACAATGAGCTTCGTCGAGAGCCATTCTTGTCTCTACCGTTAGGCCACGCATCGTTCCTTTGGGTTACCAGTTCATTGGTTTGTGTTGGTGACGATATTGGTTTGTCTACCTTGTTCACGGAATCAGCGCCAGCTGAAGAGTCTGTTATAGTTATAACTTCTGACAATCGTAAAGCTGCAGTTTCTGATGAGACAGAGCTTTCATTGACTGGTACTTTTCTGTCATGGTTGGGCTTTGATGGCTGCCTAGGCTTTGATGCAAATTGTCTCTTCTGTGTGGCAAGACACACAGGTTGATGACTCGACTGGGTTGGGTGAGATCCCCTGAATTTATCGTTGCCATCAGTCAGCCTTGGGTGATGATGAGGAAGTGAAGGAATAAACTGTCTCGCATCAGGTCCCGCTGCAAAGTTTGAAAAAGGCACTGGATACGGACTCTCTCAAGGGTGGTGGAAATAATGCTGATAGTAGTTACATGGCAACAATGGTGCATTATTATACTGAGGGTGTGGTGGATGAAAGTTTGCATTAGAGCTATGGTTGAATGATGGTGGGGCATGTGACAGCTTCTCTCAGATACCCGACTTCTGCATGTAGCTCCTTCAGTTCAAGTTGCTTTGTAACTTCTTGCTGAATTAGGTCTGAAAGAGGATGACGCCTGGACAGATTATTCATCAGGGGAAGATCAGTAGTTGTGTAGTTCTGAGCGGTAGCATGTGGAGCACTGTGTTGTGCGTGGCAGTGGCATGAAGATAAAGATGGTCATGCTGCTTGCTTGCTTGCTTCCTGTAGTCTTAATGAATCTAAGAGTTCTTTATTTTTTGGTTTCTAGCTGAGTGCACCGAGCCTGGCTTTCTCCCATGCGTTGGATTAAATCACCAATTTCGCGCTCCTTTTCCATCACTCTGTCCTCACGTTGCTTCACGTGTCGTTCTCTAACTGTGTGTGTTGTAATATTTGAGGCGTTTATATGCTAGTTCCCAATGCTAGGGTCTAGACTCACGCCTGGCCTTTATGGTTTCTGTTGAATTCTTGTGAATTCTTGTGACGTCGGTTTGTGCATTAGCTTGTGTCTCTCTCTGTGTGTGTGTGTGTGTTGATCGTTGTCTCTCGATTTTGTCTCATGTTGCTGTTCTTTTCCATGGCTTTTTTTGTTGCTCCTCATGCTTGGGCGTGTGTAATGGGGATGGCCTAACCTGGACCTAACAGGGGTGGGTAAGGGATGGGGTAGGTGTTGGGTCGGGGGAGGTGCGTACGGTCTTATGACCTGATGCACCCAAGGGGGGGGGGCTTTAGGTCAGAGACCTCCCGGCCCCTTTGGGGGGAGTGGGGAGGTTGGGGTGTGGGGTCTTTCGGGTCCTGGGACCCATTTGGTCTTCTGGCCATCATCCGAGCAGGCACCAGCGCGCACTTGTTTGATTTTGATTGGTTAGGTAGCCCGTATGGTGACTGTGTCCGTCCGAGGACGAACTCGATCAGTCATCCGGGTTACATCCCTCCATAGTCCCCTCGAAAATTCCGAAAGATTCTAATTCTAGCAATTTGGTTTTGGTTTTGTAATCCGTCTGTTGCGTGGTTCCATCCGAGGAGGGATCCATTCAGCATCCGGTTTACTTTGACTATGCCGAAATTTCTTGCCTACCTAACCCTAGCTCACGTTCACACAGTGATGGGCACTGTATGACGGGACCTCAGTTTAAAGTCCCATCCGAGAAGACTGAGCAAGTGGGGCCAAGTACATTGCTTAAGCGTACTCCAGCAGCTTGCTGTGCCCAGAGTTGTCCGTCAGTCTGTCCATTTGTTGATTGGTTTGTCAGTCTGTTCGACAGACAAGCATACCTGCCTACGGGCCACGAAAGAGATGGACACACGTCCATATCCCTCGCGGTCCGCCGCCAGGCCGGCCCATCTGTTGTTCTGTTGTCCATTCCAGTCCTCCATCTGTCTTTCTGCCCGTCTGTCATTGTTGTTTTCGTTGCTGCATTTTAGCTCCAGCTCCAGCTCTGGCTCTGAAAGAAAAGGAGGGGAACAATGCTGAAAGAAAAAGAAGGAGAAAACAGACAGTGTGGACAGGTGTTTTGGGGCATGTACTCACATACTCTGGGTCATCAATTCATGACAATGTCACGATCCTTAAGTGGAATAGTCAGGCCAGATAAAAAGTTCTCAAGAATTTAGTAACATTAATAGAATGACATTACAGATAACATACTTTATAGGCCATGCAACACAGCAAATCATTCGCTTACACATATTTCCCCTCGGACCTGACACCTCATGCGCCTAGGGGAAAAAGTGTGATGCGATTCCCCTCGGACCTGACACCTCATGCGCCTAGGGGAAGTGATTTGCGTTTCTCCTCGAACCTAACACCTCACGAGGGTGGTGAGGCGGTAAATGCTGCATTGACCATAGGGGTCGGTGGTGGGGTGGCAGTAAATGCCGCAATAGCCGTAGAGGTCGATGGTGGGAAGGCACTAAATGCCACGGTAGAGGCCGGGGATTGGAAGGCAGTAAGTGCCGCAGGACAGGTTGGGGTCATAGAGGCCGCAGAAGAGTGCTTCTTGCGCCGTCTCACGTGTTTGCTTTTTTGACATCAGAGATAACATACTGTATAGGTCATGCACACAGCAAATCGTTCGCTTACACGTATTTCCCCTCGGACCTGACACCTCATGCGCCTAGGGGAAAAAGTGTGATGCGATTCCCCTCGGACCTGACACCTCATGCGCCTAGTTGAAGTGATTTGCGTTTCGGACCTGACACCTCACGAGGGTTGTCTCAGTTGTTGTCTCGGTCGGTGTCTTGGGCTAATCAGAATGTGTTCTGATTATGTGATGTGTTTGTCCGATGCAAGCACGAACTTGATTAATTCGTGGTTGATCTGTCGGTCACGCATCGCTATAATGTCTTCTATAGGGTCAAGATTGAAGTGTCCCTTTCTCAGCGTATTGATGAGTTCCTTTCTAATGTCTGCATATTCAGTGCACCGTAGGAAGAAGTGGTCTAGAGTTTCAGTCTCCTTGCAGGCCTCACATTGGTCTGTGTCTGACAGGTTGAGTTTTTTTCGTGTCTGGTTAACGCTGATCCGACCCATTCTGATGTGGCGTAATACAATGTCACCTTGGCGTCCTGGGATGTGGTTTTGGTATTTGCGTTTGACTGCAGGGACGACTCTGTACAGGGATCTGCCGGTTGTGCTTTCGTCCCATTGTCTTTGCCATTTGCTGTTGATGTGGCTTTTGACCAGGGCGTTCGCTTCGGACTTTGAGAGTCCTATGCTGGTCATGGTTCCATCTTTGAGCGCTTGCTTGGCTGCCTCGTCCGCCTGTTCATTGCCTTTAATGTCAACATGGCTTGGGACCCAGTCGATGTCCACGGTGTTGTTGTCAGTCACCACAGTTGCATACAGCTGCCGGATTTCCTTGATTAGGTTGTCCCTGCTCTTGCTGCTGCTAGATTTGAAGCTCTTCACTGAGCTTAGTGAGTCTGTGAGTATAACGTATTTGCCTGGATTTGCTGTTTTAATCCATTCTAGAGCCTTTTTAATTGCCACCAGTTCGGCTGTGAATATTGACAGGTGATTCGGAAGCTTGTACTTGAGGACTTCTTCCTGGTCGCCTATGACTACTCCTGCTCCGCATTCGCCAGGGTAGGGCATTTTGGAGGCGTCGGTATAGATTTTCCTGTGCTCCTTCCATCTGTTGTCAATGTTTTCCAGAGCGTAGCTCTTGATTAGCGCTGGTGGGTCTTTCTTGCTTATCTGTGAGGATAGGCTGTCATGCGCCTTGATCTGCGGAAGTAGCCATGGCGGGTCAGGAGCCGGCCTTGAGCTTTCTATTTCGACGTTTACCAGTTCAGTGGCACTGACGAGCTCTGTCATTAACAGGCCTGGTGGTTTGGTCTTTTTGGTCATTTTGGGCAGTACCTTGTGTCTTAGGTGCTCCTTGCATGGAAGACATACCTCCCTGGTAGGGTGGGTGGGTGCAGAGCTTCGTAGGTATGTCCAGAATTTGAGAAGCCAGTTCCTCTCTTCGCAGATCTAATGGGATTTCTCCACACTCTACGTTGATTGCATCTCGAGGGCTACTCTGTGAGGCACCACAGCAAATGCGCAGGCATTTTGTTTGGAGAGTGTCAATGGTTTCTAACAGTGACTTTCTCGCTGTGGCGTATGCTTCGCATCCATAGTCTATCCTTGACAGGATTAGGCTGCGGTATAGCATAAGCATGCTCGGCAGGTCTGCACCCCAGGTGTGCTTTGTTAATGAGTGAAGGAGATTTAATTGCTTGAAGCATCTCTCCCTCAGACTCTTGATGTGGGGGTTCCACGTGAGCTTTCTGTCAAATGTTAGTCCCAGGAATTTGGCTTCAGCACATGTCTTGACTTTCTGACCATTGAGGTACAGATTTGCATCATGGTTTATGTATTTAACATTGGTAAAATTGATTTGAACTGTTTTTTCCGCAGACAGTTTGAAGCCATTTTTTTTGCACCACCGTGAGACTATGTCCAGAACTTTCTGCATGGTCTTACGTGCACGGTCTATCTTCGCATATTTGTTCCACAATGCTGTGTCATCAGCGAAGATAGACCCGCCTATTGCGTTGGGACCCAGTGCATGGTCTTTTTCAATGTCTTTGGGTAGATCACTCATCATGATATTGAACAGTAGGGGGCTTATTACGCCACCCTGCGGGGGTGCCGTTTTCCAATGTTTGTTCCCTAGACATTTGCCCATTAACGCGGACGCTAATCCTTCTGTTATCGAGAAAATCTCGTATCCAGCATAGGATGCGGCCACGGTAGCCAAAGTCATAGAGTTTTTTTAGGACTCCGTTTCGCCACATCATATCAAAGGCTTTCTCAACGTCTAGGAAAACTCCTATTGTTGTGTTTCCTCTTCCGGCATCTAGGGCTTTCTTGGCTGCCTCCGTCAGTCTGACTAGGTGGTCCGTAGTGCGTCTGCCCTTTCTGAAGCCACTCTGCCAAGGGTGGAGTAGACCATTGTGTTCGAACTCATGTTCTAGTCGGTTTTTGATCATCCTCTCCATGACTTTGCATAGACAGCTCGTCAGGGAGATTGGCCGATATGATCTTGGGTTAGTTTTGTCCTTCCCTTGTTTTGGGATAGGAACCACGATCCCCGTTTTCCATACTGATGGCATTTTTCCAGAGCTCCATACAAGGTTGTAGAGATTGAGTAGCATTTGTTTACCCTCCTCTGGCATATTACGAAGCATGTCGTATTTCAGGCCATCCTCACCTGGTGAGGAGCTTTTGCCTCTGCCAAGGGCTTGCTCAAGCTCCATTCGGTTGAAGGTTTTGTTGATGTCTCGGTTGTTAGGATCTTCGCATTTCCCTGAGCTGAACAGGTGATTGATATGCTCATCAACCTTTGTTTTGGTAGCTACAAAGTCATGGTCATGGTTATCACTGCTACTGGTTGCAATGAAGACTGTGGCAAGCACTTCAGCTTTTTCCTTGTCGTTGGCGTGCTTTACCCCATTTGCTATGAGGGTGGGTAAGGGGTTTTTGGATTTGGTTTTTTCGCTGGCAATAGCTTTCGCTTTGCGCCATATTTGGCTCGAGGGTGTGAACCGAGTGATTTCAGAGCAGTATTGTCGCCAGTGATCGCGTTTTGCCTTTTTGATGGTTCTTGTTACCTTGGCCTGTAGTCTCTTGTGCTCGACTAGGCGTTCAATGCTGAAGTTTCTCTTTAGTCTATTCCAGGCTATTTTCTTGAGCTTAACTGCTTCTTGGCACTCCCTGTTCCACCAAGGCACGCGTTTGTGTTTGGGGTTATTGTCTGGCTTTGATTGGGGGATGGCTGAGTTGGCAGCCTTGTAGAGAATCCCCATACACTGCTCATAATATTCCTCGGTGCTGGTACTAGTAATCGGTGTCTCCAGCTCCATGGCCATTATGTGCTTGTATTCGGTTCAGTTGGCCTTTTTCAGATTCCAATTGTTCCTGTGCAGTGGCGCCTCGTTCTTGTTCTGTAGGCTTCCTATCTGTATTTTGATAGGGAGGTGGTCGCTGCCGAGGAGCTGGTCTTGGATGTCCCAGCTGGGGGTTGGTCGGAGGCCAGGTGTTATGAGGCACAGGTCCAAGACCGACCATTCTCCATCACTAGAGTTATATCTGGTGGGTCTATGGTCATTTAGTAGGCACAGGTTGTAGTTGTCAACAACCTGTTCTAATACTCGGCCTTTGGGGTTCGTGGTTTTGCTACCCCATAGGGCATGGTGGGAGTTGAAGTCGCCCAGAAGTATTGTTTCACCTTCTAGGCCTTCAAGGAGCTTGTCGTAGTCCGAGGAAGAGTGCAACCTGGGACTATAGACGTTTACAATATTAATAGTTTCGTGATTGATTTCTATTTCTATCGTAAGGTGCTCTACGCTACTCTCACGTTGTGGCAACCTTTTGTAGGAAAGATTACTTTTTATGAGGGTCGCTATGCCGCCACCGCCTTCACCCCTAGGGGTGGTTGCAGATTCTGTGGTATGGTCTTGTCTTTCGACATTGTAGTTGTACCTTTTGAAATCCTGGTTGGGTTTCAGACGGGTTTCCTGTAGACATATAATGTCTGGGTGGTCATTTTCGTTGTGGAATGTGTTCCACAATTCGTCGAGGTTGGTATTAGACCGGGTGCCTCGAACGTTCCACTGAAGAATTTTGACCCCCATGATTAGTTCGAAGAGGAGCAAAGTTCTACGAATTTCGCAACGAGGCCGTCCACATCAACCTTGTTCCTTGCTGCTTCGTTGTCAGTGCAAACTGATGATATGATCGTCTCAATGATCAATCTGAAGGTTTGTACATTTAAGACAATTTTATACTCTCCAGCCATCGGGGTGGGACTTACCTCGCTCGTTGGTGTCCCTCTGGTGGTCTCGGCCGGCAGGTCACTGCATCTGCCAGTACTGCTAGTGGGGTTCACAGGTTTGATAGCCTGTTTTTCCACTAGAGGTACCTCCAATGTGCCGATTGGTTCAGCCTGTTTCTTTTTCCTTTATTGCCTTGAGTATTTCTGCTTAAAGAGTGGACTCAGACTAATTCAGCATTAGTAGAGTGGTGCTATGAGCAGCAGCAGGAGTATCAAGCACCAGAGTCGCATTGATATGTGTCACAGCAGGAGCATTTTCTTTTAATGGCGTAGTGCTATGTATTACAGTAACAGTCGATGTTAAAGCTATTGTGCTGTGTGCCTCAGGAGATAAAGCACCTGATATTATCTGTGTGGCACACGATGCCTGTGCAGATGCAATGAGCACTGCTGGTGTGAGGACACGTGCCATGGCAGGAGTACTTGATGTTAAAGGCATGGTGTCTCATATCTGGCGTAGCGCATTTGATATCAATGGCGTCATGCTTTGTATCGCAAGAGGATTCGTCAATAGCTAAGTTGTATTAAGTGCTCAAAGAGGCACATTTGGTGGTAATGGCAGAGCGCCACTGGCGGGAGCATCCGGGATAATGATGACATTGTCAGCATTAGTGGCAACACTACATACGTTGTCACAGCATACTACACATGTAAAAGATAGCGTTTGATCGTTCAGGTACTCATACTTGGAGATGGCCTTGTTGTCGCAAATACGATGCAGCCATGTATGACAAGACTCTCACAGTAGGGCATCATCAGTATCTTCGTATGAGTCAGCACATATGCTACAGCATTCCTGCGAAGAGGCACAGTCAGTTGAGTTAGAAGTGCATTGGCTAATTAGATTCGTACCAGCATGATCCTTAAGGTGACAAACAGTATTGGCGGTGGGTTCTGTTCTATTCTGAAGTGGAGACCTCTTTGCAGACTTGGAGCCTAATCCACCAGACTGCATGGCATCAAGCCAGAGTTTTATATGCTCTCGGATAACATGGTTGACTTTATTGAAATCGATTTCTTCGCCATCAGACTGCACCCTGCGCATGCATGCTAGGATACTGGGCAGGTCGGTATCACAGAAGATGTCAACTCTGTTACCATTTACTAGAAGGCTGTTTGTTGTCAAGTAGAAGTTGGCAGTATAAAGCTTGGTCTTTCTTTTCTTGTTATTTTTCTTTAGAGACACTCGGTCCTCAGTGAGTAGCTGTTTTTCATCGTTGATGTAGGTTGGAGTAACTACACAACACGTCCATCAGGATAGCGGCTGTAATACAGTTTTGACATTCCACAAGAGCTCGAATGATGGCAGGCTGTAGGTTAATAACAAGCCCACCACCTGTCATGGCGGAAGAGATCAGATCTTGTCTATACATAGCAGTCAGCTGCTTGTGTATAGCTTTAATAGCTCGGTTCAAGCTGTAAGTTCTTGTTTCGTTCTTGGACTTGCTGCTGGTAGTCGCTTGATGGTTTATTCTCTGAGCGTTACGCAGGCGCCCTCTAGTGTGCATAGGTGATGGGATTCTTAGATCAGACATATTGTTGTTTGACTTCATGATGCGTGATAAAAACAATCAGACGATGGTTAAAATATTGTTAAAAATGTGTTAAAACAGTTTTAGATGATGATTAAATTTGTCGCCGGACAGGCATGCTTCCAAAACAGCTTAGAGTGCTCTAAAGATGAATGCTATTCACAGCAGATGATGACAGCTTAAAGCTAGGTTGTACATGTGCAAATACATTGATCACAGATTGAGCAAAAATAAAATAATATCACAGTCTTAAAAGAATATCACTGTCTTAATCTAAAATAGTGTCAGCAGTATTAAAAACACAATGTCAGCTATCCATTGCATCAGCCTATCACAGTTAGTAAAAGATAAGTTATCACAGCGGCTCCTTTAACGAGTTTACTTATTGCACATAATGATTAAAAGTTCGGGGAATGTCATGCCATCTTCATAAAAGTGAATTAACATTTTAAAAACAAAATGACTGCCACTGACACGACCACGTGCATTCACGAAAACAGGTAGCTAAAGCGAATACATACAGTTTTTGACGAGTCACATGCTTGGATATATAAACATACGTGATGTGCCATTCTAGCTGGTGTCGTGACAATAACTTAAAATTAAAATAATGTTTATTTTAACGCTGATAATCGCCAAAATGGGCCATTTTATTTTTCCGAAATCCAAAACATTGTCATCATCGTCATCATAATCTTTATTCTCTGGTATGCTGTTGACACAGTAAAAAATAGTATATTGGCATCAGACTGGCAATTGCTGATACATGTGGGACAATGGACAATATATGTGTAAGGTGTCCGCCAACACAATAGGCATTGTGGACATAGGACAGAAATCCTCTTTCACCGGACTAGCATGGGAATGCGCTGTAATGGTTGCCTGGGTTTTTGTTACCCTGTATCTGAATTATGGCCATAGCAGAGTTAATATTCCACTCTCGGACCATCTAATAGCTATGGCCGATGGATGGTTAATAACAGACACAGGGGCACACAAGATGCCGGCCTCCTTACCCCTCGGTGAGGGTGGAAGATTCAGTATATGATCACCTGCATGCGCACAAGCAATGTGCAGTGTCCAGCGTTTAGAAAGAGCATGTCCGGTACCGAGACTTTAGCCACTACCATTATGGCCCACTACGATTATGAATTAACTATATATGAATGACATACCCAAAGTCTGCAAACATCTCTCACTAATACTTTTTGCAGACGACACAAATGCTTTCTGCAGCCACACGGATATAGAAATTCTATACAAAAATGTCAATAATGAAATGGCAAAATTAATAGACTGGTTTAAAGTAAACAAATTGTCCTTAAATGTATCAAAAACTAATTATATACTATTCACAAAATCTAAGAAACTAAAAGAAATAGCTCTCCAAAACCTCTATATCGACAACCAGATAATTCAAGAAGCACAATATGCTAAGTTTTTAGGAGTATATCTGGACAAAGATTTAACATGGGAGAAGCATATTGAAATTGTTACTACCAGGGTAGCAAAAAGTATTGGCATCATTCGCAGACTGAAACCCTATCTAACACCTAATATTATTAAAAACCTGTACTGCACAATGATACTTCCTCACATCACCTACTGCAATGCTATCTGGACTAATACATCTCAAGCTAGACTAAAAAAACCTAAAATCTCTGCAAAAGCAATCTATTAAACTATTTTCACAAACAGCAGGTGGCCAGGATATCTTTAAATCAGAGAAGCTCTTAAAACTTGAGGACATAGGAGGGCTCCAACTATACACACTCTTAAGGGACTTCCACAATGGCAACTTACCCTCATCCTTATCTAACATTTTTATGCTCAATACACAATTGCATCCTCACAACACAAGAACAAGAAATAACCTCCATTCAACACACCACCAAACAAAAGAGCACAACAAAAACCCTCATACAAAGCAATTCAGTTATGGAATAATACAGACACAAGCACACGCACAGACATTATAAAGCTACAGTACTTTAAGCAGAATATCAAAAAGAAGATTATAGAAACCTACTAGCAGTCACCAGAACAAATAATAATAATAATAATAATAATAATAATAATAATAATAATAATAATAATAATAATAATAATAATAATAATAAGAATATCTGTCATAATGGTAAGTACCAAACAACTACCTCTACCATCACAGCCTAAAATAAAAAAAATTATACTTTGTCATTGATAATAAGAATATGTAATATAGAATTATTAACTTAAACAAGATAAGCACACATCCCTCTGTCATGTCTTTCCCTGTAAAAATGTAAATTGTCATACGTCTATTAACTGTTGGACTGCTGGAAGCGGGCAATAATTCCAATTGACAATGACTCTGGATTGGCTGAGTATTTTAGAAAAAATTTGACTGAAAGTTGCTTGTGGCTTAGCCACCGACAACGTTTAGAGGTTAGAGGTACTCAGCATACCTGAGTTAGGCTCCATGGAAAATGTAGACTGCAGCGGCTTGTCAGCGAGACAGTTAACTATATGTATATATAGGACTATAGCATATTAACCGTATGTATTCAGTATTCTCATGTCCTATAGTGTTGTTATATGTTATATGTAGGGTTCCACCGCCACATAGGCTCTGCCTTTGGTGGACTACCTGTTGTGAAACTGTAAATGTATATTCTATATCAAAATAAATAATCTTGAACTTGAACTTGAACTTGAAATTATGGCTGACTACCATTATAAAAATAGTGTCCACATGTCAAATGGATATATATATTTTTTGAAATGGCCCCTGGGGATATTATGATTTTTCTGTCTTTTAAATGCGACCCCCCGAAAAATTACATTACCAAGCAAGGAAGTAAACATCAACCACCAGATCCATGTCGCCGTTAATGCTCAACAGAAGACAGATCATCAATTTCTAAGATTGACTACATTCAATGTAGAAGGAATCAAGGGTAATCTACCTTATGTACAAGATATTTCGAAAAATACAGATATACTATGCCTACAAGAACATTGGCTGTGGGAGTTTGAAAGTGGCGACATTCAGAAATATCTACCCAAATTCTACTACAACACGAAGTCTGTAGATTCAAACACTCCAACATGCAAATTCGAACGTCGTAGAGGATATGGAGGAGTTGCCATACTCTGGCGTCAGGAAGTCAATAATTTTGTCAAACCTCTGAAGGAAGGAAATGAAAGAATATGTCTTCTCGAAATTAATTCTGAGCCTATGCCATACTTACTCATTAATACGTACATGCCTACATCTGGGTACTCAGACTCTGCGGACAAATACTCTGAATGCTTAGATCTCATATAAACCATCGTGGAATCATATCGCCTCGCCCATAGCATTATCTGGTGTGGAGACATGAATGCTACCATTCTACCGAGAGACAATAAATCAGATAAACTACTTAACAACATTCTAAAGGATCTAAACTTTGTGACAGTACCGTATATGCCGACTACACCAACATACATCCACGGGAAAAGCTCCTCACAAATCGACTACTTCTTCTACCATAATCCTACAAATATACTGAACTTGTCCATTGCCAGCATGCACTGTATCAATACCTCTACACATGTACCGGTCTCCTGTTGTATTCCTGTCA
Organism: Chaetoderma sp. LZ-2023a; assembly: GCA_034401795.1. Taxonomy (NCBI): domain Eukaryota; kingdom Metazoa; phylum Mollusca; class Caudofoveata; order Chaetodermatida; family Chaetodermatidae; genus Chaetoderma; species Chaetoderma sp. LZ-2023a. The sequence goes on along the minus strand of CM067363.1, from coordinate 14,286,364 downwards.
GAAGTGTCACAAAACTCTCTGCTGCAAAGAACAAACAATCAATTTACAAACTGATTTGGACAAACATGGATAAAGATGAGTACCAGTCAACTCTAGCAAGAAAGCTGAGTGTCATACCTGCATGTAGGGAAGACTGTAACATTGACACATTTGTAGACAATATTCAAAATGCTCTCAAGTGTGCAGCCAGCACTACAGTCCCATCCAGACAATTGGTAATGTGTGGCCCGAAATGGAAGGCATCTCCAATAGTAAGGGACATATTCACCCAGGGTAAGCACTTACACAAAAACTGGATTGAGGCAGGTAAACCCGGACCAGATCATCCTACTTCTATGCAGTGTAAACTATTGAAACGACAGCTCCGCTTCCAACAGCGTACTGAAGACGCGGTAGAGCGAAAATCATACAACCGAGCGACTGGCGGTATGATCAGCGAACGAAAAGAAGAAGAAGAATACAACCGAGTAATGGTTGAGTATGGTTCTGCAAATTTCTACAGGCTTATTAATCGAACAAAGACAAGGCGTAGTGATACTGACTCTTTAGTTGTCAATGGAGTTCCCACTACAGATATGGTAAAGCAACGGAATGGACTTGCAGCCTTCTATGAAGACCTAGCAAAACCTTCCCAACATGTAAACTTTGATAATGATTACCATGCACGATTTAAGATCGACCTTCATTTGATCCAATGTACATATGCCCAGAATCAAGAAACACTTCCTACAGTAACACATACCGAAATCTATGAAGCAATTTCAAAGCTCCACACTGGCAAATCCGCAGATGAATTTGGCCTCAATGCAGAGCCCTTCATTCATGCAGGACAGTCAATTATACCACTACTGGCCAAGTTGTTCAACTACATCTTTGAGTCGGAACAGATCCCAGACATCTTCAAACGGGGAATTATTACTCCAGTACATAAGAAAGGAAAGGACCCCTCAAATCTGAGTAATTACAGAGGTATCACTGTAACATCTCTACTGGGGAAAATCTTTGAGCATGTCATCCTTGACAAAATTGAAGAGTCGTTACCATGCATTCAATCATCTCTGCAGTTTGGATTTACTAGAGGACTTTCGCCACTTATGGCTGGTTTAATACTCTCAGAAACTACTACAGAATGCAAAGATCTACATGTTCCGCTGTATACCTCCTTCCTAGACACTCAGAAGGCATTTGATGTGGTGGATCATGCATCCTTAAAGTGTAAGCTGTATAACGAAGGTATAAATCTAGACTTACTGCAAATTACTGATCTGCTCTACATGGATCTTACTGCGAAAGTGAAGTGGGGAGGTTCTCTAAGCCACTCATTCCCGATACTGCAAGGTGTCCGACAAGGGGGCATCCTCTCCACTGGGTTGTACAAAGTTTACATTAACAACCTGCTGCAGCAATTAGAATCTTCACAACTAGGAACATTCATGGGAACTCAGTATCCAGGATGCCCACCAGTTGCTGACGATCTCACCCTAATGAGCAACTCAGAATTTGAACTGCAATGTATGCTTGATATTGTATATCGTTACTCAACTCGTGAACGATACCTAATACATCCAGAAAAGTCTACAGTACTGCACAATTCAGTACGCACAAAATCTGTTCCGCACTTGCCTAAATGGTGTCTTGGCGAATTAGAAATATCTGTCTCTACAACAGCAACTCATTTGGGGTTATCTCGAACTACAAAACAAGAAACGAAGATCAATGTTCAAGAGCGTATATCTTGTGCTAGACGCACACTCTATAGTCTCACTGGCACAGGTTTGCATGGCTCGAATGGTATATCAACAAAAATAGCATACCGTATCATCCAGCTTTATGTCATCCCTCGACTACTCTATGGACTAGAGATCTTTGTACTACAAACACAAGAACTTGATCAACTAGAAAGCTTCTTTATTGACATACTTAGGAAGATACAAGCCCTTCCAACGAGGACCGCGAAATGTGCTGTACTCCTTCTACCTGGCGCTAGACCAATCACTGCAGAGCTACACATACGTCAGCTAACACTTTTGAGGAACATCCTGGCATGCCAAAACAAGCCACTTAACCACATACTAGTAAGACAGTTGGCGTTTGAGACTCCAAAATCGGGCAGTTGGTTTATTTATATTAAGAATTTGCTAGAGAGATCCAACTTATTAAACATCCAAGAGCTTATTCTGAATTTACCCTCTAAGTTAAAATGGAAATCAGTAGTAAAATCTGCCATGGACAGCCAATGGAATGAGGACTTACAGTTTGCGTGTGAAACCAAAAGTACACTTAAAAACTGTAACACTAAAGACTTTTGTATTGGGAAATGCCATATATCCGTGCACACTGTAGACAATGACAACAAGGATGTAAAACGTAGTGTCATTAAATCCAGGCTCATCACAGGAACATACTTAGTACAAGCAACACTAAGTAAATTCAACCAAAACATTGTGAACCCCACATGCCGTCTCTGTCAGTTGAGTTCTGAAGATTATCAACACTTCTTGCTACACTGTGGTGCACTCCATCAGTATAGAAATCAATATTTATCACTGCTCAAGAAAACCATCATCGACCACCTTGGCGAGAATTCCTGGAAATATATCTCCAGCATAGAAGATCACCTCGTAAAACTTATTATCGACTGTACAAGTCTAGTCAGGGCTGGATTACTACCTAACAACTTCTCATTATTATGTGAATTGGAATGTATAACTAGAAAACTATGTTACAACCTGCATTGCGGTAGAAGCTTCCTCTTTAACCAGCTTCCACAACAACATTAATCAACAGTAACTGCTGTTAACTTATATCCTGAATCAGAACTGTATTTATATATAATTGTCCATGCACTCTGGTGCTGAACAGTGTTTGTGTTATTATTATTGAAACGTATGCGGACAACATATTTAGCTAATCTATAATTGCGGACTAAAATTACAATTATATAATGTTCATAAATCAAACTGTAGTTTACGTAACCACACATGTGGGTGCTCCTATCAAGAGGAGGGATATACGAACAACAACAACAACAATGGCTGACGAAACCTCAAAAGCACAAACTGCTAGACCGGGTGGGGAAACGATTTTTGGGAAAATAATACGGCGAGAAATTCCTACAGAATTAATTCACGACGACGATAAGGTATATCTTTTTTACAGAAGATTCAGTTCATGATATTAAAAAAGTTACATGGTAATCGCCGTACATTTAACGAAAACCGGTGTCACTATTGTCTTTTAGGAAACATTTCCTAAGAAAAAGTAAATTTAATTTAGATTTCTCTGATCTACCTACATCGAGACTGATTGAACCTGTTAAACGGGGATCCGGCTTTGCATTCGAGATATGAACACTCACTTTTTAGCTCACCTTCCCCGGGATCCCACCTTCCCCAAATGCTGTGAAATGGCCAACTCGACTCTTCTGAGCTTATGCCATGCAGCTGTCCATCCGTCCGTTAAATCACTTGACTGATTTCAACCAAACTCTGCTGGATCCTATGGTGGTAGGCACCTGAATGTATATTCAAAATTTTATTTTGTCAATTTTTTCGGTGGCCATTTTTTAGCCGGAAATCCCTTAAAACACGGCTCTATCCTTATTCTTACCCCTCGCGAAAAGTGGTAACTCGCGTTTATTTCTGTTATTTAATTTTACTATTTTCATCGTGTGGCAAAAAAAGCATCGTAGAAGTATTTATTGCCTGCCTTACTTATAAAAAATGTTGTAGACATTGAAAACATTATTTTAATTATAGTGTTTTAACCAGATTTCGTGACAAACTGAAAGCCCATAGTAAACCAATGGAGAGGGTTTAGAATCAAGATATAGCCTAAAATACTACTCCTCCAATATCAATGGGCCGATTTCGACGAAGCACCGGGTCCGTTCAGGAGAGCAAATATTTTCCATTCGCCGAACAATTGTTAGGTCATGTGGTACGTTCGCCCTCTTGAACGGGCTGTTCGCTTAACATTTTGTGGCGAACAGACCTGCCAACCCCGGCAAATTGTCTGTAGTTTGTAAGGAAATAACATTCAAACTATGCATGTACAGCGAGTGAAAATACAGAAATAAAAATTGTGCAATTACGGTGCCGCAATACGGACAAGATGGAAAAATTATGAATTTCCGTTTGTGGGTCTATAAAAATGGCGACCGCTTATCAAAAACCGTCTGCTTCCATTATGGCAAGATGTGATAATTGCTCAATCTAGCCGACATTTGAGAACAGCCCATAGAGTTAAAGAGTGCTTCTGCTCATACCTTTATTTCGGCATATTATATACATGTAGCCTCCAAAAGGGACTCAAATTTTCTCTTGATAATTGGAAGAGAATTTGAATAGAGGCAAATTTATATGTTTTTGAAATGAAATTGTATTGACTATATTAATTTGACACTATTCATCTACGTAATAGAATTGGCATACATGCTCTATGGCTATTCTATATCTATGAAACAGCCTGCCAAGATTTTCTAATCTTGTTAATCGGCATTTTTCGCCTTATTACAGCGTTGGATTTATAGAATGCGAAAGTTAGCTCGATGCGAGAATCTTGGAAGTTTGTTTGTTTATGATGGCTACAAGTATGCAATTCAACTACATAATAAATAATTAAATATACCGATGTAAATCGGAAATCATCCTTTCAAAGTGAGAGAAAGTGAAAATAATCTTCGTATATCTTAATATAATAAGTCTTTACCGAAATATTGCAACATGAATTTTGTGGTAATATATATTTCTGTGGTTGTGATATGAGACTTTGTGCCTAGGGGATTTCAGTCTGCTGGCCATCTTGGATTTTCTGGAAATCAGTTAAAAGCCACCTCTTCATTAACTACTTGGCTGATTTCAAGCAATCTCGGTTGGAGGGACCCTAGAGTGGTGTGCTTCGGAACTTGTTTATTTTTGATTCGTCAGTTTTTTTGGTGACCATCTTGAATTTTGCTCAAAATAGCCTGAAATCGTTGAAAACGCTACTCCTCATTAATTGCTGGGACAATTTCAACCAGACCTGGCTGGAAGGATACTATGTTGATAGGTTTCAGAACGTGTATACAGAATTTTAATTGGTAAATTTTTTCGGTGCCCATCTTGAATTCTATTAAATTTTGTGAAATCCATTAAAAGGCTACAACAACAAGCAGCTCTCAATTCTCGCATTACGCCTGACATTTAACGACACTGATAAAAATAAGAGACATTTGAACTCACTATCAGTGCTTAGAGAATGTCATGTGACATGTGTGAGGACTATTTTTAAAACGCTGTCGCTGGAATGAGTCCGAACAACTGCCGGAAGGGGTGGCTTGGTTATCAAGCCAGGCATTCCAGTGATAAATTTCCAAAAATAATCATCTCTTTGTCTGAGATTGGACATTTCTCAAGGCCGAATCTGTTTTAGGCTGGCCTGCCTATTCACAATTTAATGTTATCATGTATTTGTTTTCACAGTGCGTTGCCTTTCATGATATAAATCCTGTGGCACCTGTCCATGTTCTCGTTGTACCAAAGAAAGCTATAACAGGCCTGGATGAGGCGGGTGAAGGGGATAAAGAGGTATGTCCTATACCGCTCTGTTTTCATGATACATTTAGTCCCAGGGGATAATTTATCTGATTGCGTTGAATAGGGAAACGTTCAAGAGCGCTCTGCTCATGCAAAGTTGTCTTTTCCTGGTTTGTATATTATGTGATGTACATGTAATTAGTGTTGTAACTTTGTTCAAATTAATCGATTTGATGAATGATTGATTGGTTTGCATGTCCAACCAACAGATGGATCATGATTTCAGAAATTGATTCTGACTGCTTATAAATTTATGATATTAAAACTGCAGATGATTCTTTGTTTTGGCCATATAACATAGTATTACCCCGTACAAGTCCATAGTCGAAGACATTAACCCTCTCAACACTGAAACCACCATACCAATAACCTGTTGAATATTTTGAAACTTATTTGAATGGAAGCTACCAATCAAATTAGTTTCAAAATATTTAACAGATTATTTTTTAAAGGTTAAATATTCATGGACATGCAATAATTATTGCATTCAAAATTGCAGAAAAAATAAAAATGAGAAAATGTTATGATCGATCATTAAATGATCATTGGTTAGCATGTAAAACCAATCATCGATCACAAAACTAGTACCAATTCCCAACACTAGATGTAATTAATGCGAAAACAACAAATTGTCAATAGTTTGCAGATTTAGCATTTTGAAACATTTTCCCTATCACATGATCGAATGGAAGGCTGCTATCGCATCTCAATTTGCTACACATATTTAGGCAGTTGAGTGGAACTTGCATCTATAGCTATGATGCTATGCACATTTTTCGCATGATTACAATTTATCACTGATTTTCCCCAGTTCTATCATTAACCCTTTCAACGACAAATCCCTGAAAAAATAAATTATTTAAAATGTATAGTATATTCTATTGAATGTTTTGAAATTAATATGACTGGAAGGCATTGCTGCCTAAAGCAGCAATGGCTTCCAGTCATATTAATGTTAACATATACAACGGTTTTCATGGCTTTCCTGTTTGTTTGCTCTGAGATTGAGATACAGGGAATTTATAGGTGAAAGCGTTAATTTCTATATATATATTTTTGCTGACAATGTATAATTTATAATATATCTTAGCAATACATGCTACGCGAATATCAAATTCTAAGTTTATTTTATGCCGTGTAGTTCATATCTTGAGTCCAGTACAGGTCATAAGTTTATATGTTACAAACAGGGTTCGTACGCATTTATGGAAGTCTGGAAAAAGTATGGAAAATTAGGAAAGCCTTTTCCAGGGCTGGAAAAAGTATGGAAATTCCAATTTTGGGCCAACTGGTATGGAAAATTAAAATATCGGCAATCCTAATTTTTCCGACCACAATCTTTTTGTTTACGCACGAAATCTCGCATTTCCGTCAATCTTGCCACAATCTAATTAGATTGGGTCCCGGTCTCGTCTTGCAATCTATTACCGGGAACATCTCGCGGTTGTTGAGCAATACGGGTTCTGAACATGTTCAAGTACAACCCAATAAAAATGAGTGAATCGGCAGTCATCTGTCAAATAGTACAGAGTGTTAGAAGCCGAAACAATGAAATAGTTCGCGAGATTGACGTTTTTTGTGATACATAAAGATGGGAAAGTACAAATATGCTAGTGTTTGGGAAACTAATGATAAATATACGGATTGGATTTTACCGGACAACGCATCAAACTCGTGTGCCAAATGTAGTGTTTGTAATAAGTCGTTTGACATTGGGAATATGGGCGAATCGGCTCTTGTTAGCCACATGCCGGGGAAAAAATATGAGACGCTGACAGAAGTTTGTCTAAAGCCAGCGCCGAAAATTACGGATTTGTTTGATTCAGGGTAAGAATATTTTACATTTTCACATTGATAGTACCAGAATCATTTAGAAGCGTAGCAATTTTATATCGCCCAACGTTAGATGATCCCAACTTTGCCCTCGTATCGTGAGGCCTCTTGTGTTGGTTCGTCATCGAGTGAAAATAATGAATTCCTGTTGCTATGGCGATCATTTAGAAGCGTGGCAATTTTATATCGCCCAATGTTAGATGAGCCCAACTTGGTGCTGAGTCACGGCAAAATATTATTGACTGTCCGACAGCTCTTTCGTATCGCGAGACCTCTTTTGTTGCCGCATTATCAAGTGAAAATAATGAGGATTCCTCCTGTTGGCTGTTGCTATGGCGATATGATCAGCTATGGTAAATTAAAATTAAATTAGTGTATGTGTATATGTGCAGGGTTTAACTGGTTATCTAAAGGTGGGGTGGGGAGGCCCTAAAAAAATAAATGTGGCTGTCTCAAGCTCAACTTTGCATGATAGCTGTTGAATATTTGGAAAATAATTTGACTGGAAACTATTGCTGCAACAGTTTCCAGTCAAATTATTTTCAAAATATTCAACAAAAAATGTGCTGCTGTAATGAAATTCATATCTGCTTTGCATCCTGAAAAACACTGAGCCACTCCTAGACAATATACGGTTCCCAGAGCCACTCAGACAATATACTGTTCCCAATCTAGATTTTGGGACTAAATACCCTCAAAAAGTCCCTTTATAATGAGAAATCCTGTGTATGTGTGACACACTGTGTGTGTTTGTGTGTATGTTGATATTTCTGGCTATATAAGATTAAGATAACTCCTATGATCTTTTAATAGTGTGTTTTGATAGGATAGCTGTTGAATATTTAGAAAATAATTTTACTGGAAACTATTGCTGCTTAAAGCAGCAACAGTTTTCAGTCAAATTATTTTCAAAATATTCAACAAAAAATGTGCTGCTGTAATGAAATTCATATTTGTGTGTGCGCGCTGTGCTTTGACATTCTTGTGACAATTATTTATATATGCAGTTATATGTCCTCGGGTCTTCCACTACTGCGGTTGCTTCAGTTCCACAGGCAAAAGTTTTATAAAGGTTAATAAAGTTTATATATGATGAACTTAGTAACTGTGTTTGTTTTTTGTCTGATTGAAAGTCCCAAAATGAGGTATGGAAAATTTGAAATTGTGTCTGGAAAAAGTCTGGAAAAGGTATGAAATTTAATTCTGCTGAAGGTGTATGAACCCTGTACAAAAAACACGAGCATGTTAGTAAGTTATTTCTGTCCACATAGTACATTTATGTAAATGTGAGGGAAAAGCTCACAGCCAAATTAATTTCAAAATATTCTGATGCTCAACCATGCATATAATCAACCCCCATATTTGTACAGTCTGGGTCACCTAAAATATGTTTGCATGCATATCATCTAGAATTTTACAAATTTGAATTTAAATACAAAATACATTTATGAAACTAGTCGCTGGTTCACCAAAATGTTACACGTCCATCATGAAGTATTGTCAGTACTAAGTGTTCAATATAATGATGGGCAGCTATATTTTATGGTCCAGCAGACTGTTATGTTTGTCATCTCCGGGTTGTGTGTCACTACTGATAGAGTAATCAGATGGAGAGAAGTGGGATGGACTAAGCATTGTTGTATGAATTATACACTGTATGTCTACTATTTAACAGGGTTCGTACTGGTCATGGAATTCCTGGAAAGTCATGAAATTTGACAAATTGACAATCAATGTTTTTCATCATAGGTCATCGAAAAGTCATGGAAAATGGTAATGATATAAAAGAAATCTATGAGCATAAATCACTTCTATGCAATAACAATTACGGCAACGGCTTATCAAAACAATGCTGTGGATTGGTTGTTGCAAGAGGCAATATTCAGACATTTTGCGGAATAACCTAGATCTTATTTTGAAGCTACATGTACGTCATCGGACAAATCTCGATATTAATTCTGGTCATGAACAGTCATGGAATTTGAAACGCAAAATGGGTACGAACCCTGTATAAAATTTAATAAACGATATGTATGTTTTTACTAATTAATAAACATTCTGTTATATATTTTGAAACTAATTTGGCTGGGCGCTATTTCTTCGCGTTAATATGGTCTCTCGGTCATGTCAAATGTCCACTTTTATAACATTTCCTATCTCTATACTTTTCCAGCTTATCGGTCACCTGATACTAGTTGCTACGAAACTTGCAGGCGATCTCAAGCTCGACGATGGATACCGGTTAACGATAAACAGTGGTCGTCATGGTGGTCAGTCCGTCTTTCATCTTCACGTTCATATAATGGGAGGTCGCCAAATGAGCTGGCCACCTGGATAAACTTCGATGTCATTTAATTAAAAATTTTGTGTACGGTTGTTGAAAATTAATTTTATACTTAAATGATTGATTTTACTGTTTTCAGGACTACCGGTTGAATTTTGCTGCAATTTTCTTACGATGTATGTGGAAAATATTATTTTGGATATTTTTGAAAATAATTTAACTGGACGTTGAGATACGCTCCTGTTAGATTAGTTTCATGTTATTAACCCATCTTGCGTCAACGGCACCTCAAAGCATTCAAAGTGCTACTTAACCCTATAACCATAGAATTTGTTCAAGAAGATTTCAATTTGCTCATAGGAACGCCATTTGAGTGGCAAATTAAAAAAAATAGTCTTCTTGGTCTGCAAATGGACATTTCTCAAGATCACTGCAGTTCTATGCCATTTTTGGCTGATATGAGTGCTAAAGCGTTTAGTCAATTAACCCTATCATGATTTGTCATCTCAGTGGTAAATTTTCAAAAATAGTCTTCACCTTCAAACATGTCAAAGGAATATTTCACAAGACATGCAAGCTCACTACTGAGGCCATTTTGTGTGGCCTGAGTGTGCACTATACATGTATGGTTTAGTTGACACAAGCGAGATTAAACAGCTTTGCAGTAGACAGTACAGCGCAGAAGTGACGACACATTTTCCAAAACAAAATAAAATATACTGTTGAATATTCTGGACCTAATCTGATTGAAAGCCATTGCAATCAAATTAAATCCAGAATATTCAACAGAACAGTTCTTTGACATCGTGTTCAGAATTGTTCTAATTCTGTCTTGTTGTTGTTTTTGATTTGGAAACATGTAAACTTATTTCTGAGGTTAACTGTAGGTGCCGTCAAGTGAAGTTTACTCTCTGTGATTCCAGACTGCAGAACTTCTGAAAGAGGTAACGATTCAATGAAGATGTATAATTCATTCCATATAACCAGTGTTAGCGTATTTATTTACAGATCTACGATAATTTTCTATATTGCGTTATAGGGCTGCAATGATACACTAAGCCACAATGGGATACGCATCATGTACATGAATGATGTATGCGGTTTAAATTAATAAACCCATTTTGATGTTATATGTCCTCACTAACAGCATCCTTACAACTAGTATTATGCCATGCACAGCCATAGTAATGGATTAGTTGGAGTCGCAGTAATAGGATATTTACACATTAAGTTCATGCATCTCTTCTCTTTTACCAAACTTTAAACGCAAATCAAACTATGAAATTTTTTTTACATGTTTCACGATTCTTTTAAAAGATTATCACATGCGGGAAAAGCATCGCGATATATCGATGAATCGTCGCAGCTCTATTGCGTTATGCCCAGGATATGATTATTTGGAATCCTACATGTAGCCATAGCGATCCATGATTGTGCGCAAGCCTTTAGCCCTCATCAGCCAAAAACGACTTCAACAGTGGTCTTGAGAAATGTCTATTTGCAGACCAAATGAAGACTGTTTTTGAAAATTTATGACTGGCTCGAGCCAGTCATTCCAGTGGTAAATTTTCAAAAAAAGTCTTCTCTTGGTCTGCAAATTAGACATTTTCTATGAGAAAATTTAAATTTTCTTGAATAAATTTGAGGGTTAAAGCGTTAAGGTGGGAAATAATGCTGAACCTACTGAATATTTTGAAAACAATTTAACTGAAAGTTGTTGACCGTTGCTTAGTCACCATAATGGCTGGACTTTCAGCCCACTACTCATGAAGATTTATCCCAAAAAATAAATGTAATCCTTTTTTGCATGCTAAAAGATGTCTATTTTTGAAAATTACTTGCTGGAATGACTTGCTCGGTTATTGTGCTAATCATTTCCATGATAAAATTTGAAAAATAGTCTTCTTGACTGGGAAATGGAGAAATGAACGTCAAGACTTCTGCACAAATCCATTTTAGCCAGTTTGACTGTTATTAGCTCACCTGGCTAGAATGGCCAAGTGAGCTTATGCTGTGGTGACCATCCGTATATATGTCGCCCGTCCACCCATCCATCCATCAACTTTTTCTTTAAAACGTAACTCCTTATTAACCACTAAGCGGATTTCAAACTAATTGACTGGAAGGACGCTATGGGATAGGCTTCAGAACTTGTATGAAACAGGATTTTGATTGGTCAATTTTTTGGATTAAATTCTTAGATTTTAGGAAACATTTACTGGAAATTGTCAAAATGCTTCTCGTCTTTAAACACATGTCAGATTTCAATCAAAATCAGCTGGAAGGATCCTAGGCCTTTAAATCCTTTAAACGGGTACTGTTCTTTAATCAATGGCCCGATTTCAATAAAACTTGGGTTAAATGATCCTACAGTGTACGGTGATCGGCTTCAAGAGTTCTAATCAGAATTCCTTTGGTCAATTTTTGTCCGGCGTCTATTCTATACTAGTTCGACACAATAACTTGTCTTTAAAGGATGTCTTGGGGACCATAGAAAATTGCCATTTATAAACAGGTGTCTTTTATCATGTTTATATGAATGGTCAAATGTATTGGTTTTTGATCTTTTGTAACTAATAAGTGTCCTTTATAGATCCTTGATGTCCTTTCACTGACATATTCCTGAAAGAGTTATATTCTTTACGATATAAAACTTAATCTGTTGAATATTTTGAAATTAGTTTGACTGGAAGATGTTGCTGCTAAAAAGCCAAATTAATAAAACAATATTTAACATTTTTTTATATTGTAGCATGGAAAATGAGATCTATATAGAGAATTCATTTATGGCGGTTACAGTAGTGATAACCCATGTCCTTTACAGCAGGTTTGACTGTATTCAGTTGATAGAATTTAAATGATAGATAAATTCTATATACGTGTATGGTGTTTTTTAGATTTTTAGCTGCGGTTAGCAGGTCAATAAACCGCCGTGTCTCTAGTTATTTAGTTAGTCCGTCCATCAGTTAGTCAGTTAGTCCGTCCATCAGTCAGTCAGTCACAAAAACTGAATCTGATCTGGTTCAACTCTTATTACAACAAAGGAACTTGCCGTACAAGAGGAGTTTTAGACTAAGATTCCACAAGTTTGGGTGTGTGATCGGAACAGGTTTGGGTGGGTGGGTGTGATCATGTGATGTACATCGTCTAGTTTCACCCTTACCACTCTGATGTCAAAATTTTATTTTTCAAAATAAATTAAAAGATGAACTGGTGTTCATTTTCAAACAAATTTTGGAGAAGTTGGTGATGTCGTAGACAGCAACATCGTCCACCAAAATTGTTTAAAAAAGTACACCAGTTTCTTTGCTACTGACGATAGAATGTTGACATCAGAGTGGTAAGGGTTAATGCAGCTTTAGCTGTAAATCATTGATGAATCCAGTATGTAATCAGTGCCAATTAATTAAATTAAATTACCTTTATGCAGAAAAAGTGCAATAGTATGAAGTTGTCCTGTTTTCTCTATTATGTCTGAAGCAAATCCATAACTTATGTTTGTAATCATTGCTTGAGTGCATTATATGAGCAATGGAAGGCGCCGATCTGTCGCTCAAGTATATGACGTCCGATGAGTGCATTATATGAGCAATGGAAAGCGCTGATCTGTTGCTCAAGTATATGACGTCATAACTCATAATCAATGGATGTTTTAGCCATGCCTCGCTCATTCCTAGCTAAGCTCCGCCTATGCCTTGTCCGTGTTGGAAACAATTGAACCCTACCCGTACTTCAATTTCCAGAAAACTATACAGGTAAGCTGTTGAATATTTTGAACTAATTTGACTGGGTGCTGTGACTGCCCATGACTTATTTCATAGTGACGCCAGCATACCTGTGAGGTAATTGATTATTATACATGTATGTGACTGACAGGCTGGATTCCCATTACGTCACATCTTAATTGACGAATTGAAATATTGAAAATAGAAATTAATAATAGATCTGTCACTAATGTGTACAGATTATATGCCTTCGATGAAATGGCAATTTTAATAAACATTCTGTTGAATATTTCGAAACTAGTTATACTTGGAGCTGTATATATATACATGATATCGGAGTAGGTTTATGTGATTACGTGAATAAATCAAAAATCGTGACTTAAATGGTGAATTTATATGATTAAAAATTATATAATCATATAATCGTGAATAATTTATACTGCATAGAATATTTGAAATCCTAGCTTTTAATTACTTTTTAATTAGACAGGTCACAAAAATTAACATCTTGCTCTGAATTTATTCATTTGCAGGTCAGTAGAAGAATATTTTTGAAAATGCATCACTGGAATGACTCCCGCGATACATTTTCAAAAATACTCTTGGCCTGAAAATGGACATCTAAAGACCATTGCAGCGTTCATCATTGATCTGCTTTTGGTGTTATGTTTAGGTAATTTGTACCCAGGCTGATTAATCGAGTAATCTCTATTATTCTTAAATAATTGATTTTGATCACTCAAAGCACTAATCACACAAGCTATGCTATCGTATTTCTCTGACATTTGTCTGAGTGATCACGATAGATTATTTATGAATAATCGACTTACTACTCGATTAATCAGACATCACAAATGCCCAGTTGCATGCCTAGAGATGAATATTTTAAAAATAGATCATTGTAATGCCAGGCATTCCAGTAATGCATTTTCAAAAATATTCTTGGCCTGCAAATTGGCAGATATTCACTGGGCAAAATGTCAATTTCTCATTAAATGTCCTATTAAAAGGTAGGCTTTGTACTATTTTATACATTAGAAAGTAGACAGTATTCATGATTATTCGATTATTTTATTTAATCATGTAATCGCGCGCGACTACAAGAGAGTAATATGCTTTATCATTACCCCCCCCCCCCCCCCCCCCACACACACACGCACGCACACACACTTGTGTGTCAAAAGCTGTATCCAAAGATGTACTTAACCGATTTGACTCAAATTTTAACACAACAATGCAATCAATCGTGTAAGAAGATTTCCAAATCTGGATTGGATCGATTTGTAGATCTCAGAGACTGATGGGCAGATTTGACTCAAATTCTTACACAAGAAAGGTTGTGTCTGTACACTAGGATGCTACAACTTTTGCTATACTCTGGAAAATCAAAAAAGTCTACAATGTGACAAAAACGGGAGGGTGAGCGTCTGCAATATCTTATCGCTACTGTTCTTACATATGTATGTAGATTAAGCTTGCACGATTATGTGATTAAATAAAAAATCACAATTATTTTAAATCGTGAATCTATATGATTAAAAATTAAATAATCGAATAATCATGAATAATATCTACTGTTGAATATTTTGAACGTAATTGTATTAGAATGTCTTCCAATCCAATGGACCTTAATAGTCCGACATGTAAGAATTGTATGTCTACTATATAACAAACATGCTGTTGAATATTTTGAAACCAATTTGACTGGGTGCTGTTGCTACCATAAGCAGGAGCATCACCGAGTCAAGTTGGTTTAAAAATATTCAACAGCTTAGCTGTATAGTTTTCTGGAAATTGATAGTCAAGGAGTTCAGCGATCGGTCGATCCCAACACGCGCGAGGTGTGGGTGGAGCTTAGCTAGAGAGGGGTGGGGCATAGCTAAAACAGGAAAAGTCCATTGTGTTTAAAGTCCCTCAGTAAATTTTACATCGTTTTGGATAAATGTTAAATTATTTGGGAGCTATTCTGTATGATTCTTTGACCTGTCAAATCCTGAAAATACCAATGGTGGAATGCAGTTTCAGCTATGCCCGCCCATCTTTAGCTAAGCGCCACCTACTCTTCGCCTATGTTGGTATAGATCGGTCTGACGGAACATTTCTTACATCATGTTCAAAATTGTACTAACTAATTAATTTTGTTTGAACCCTACCTTAATTTCCAGAAAACTGTCCAGGTAAGCTGTTAAATATCTTTAGTCTATGGCAGCAACAGTGACCAGTCAAATTAGTTTTAAAAATATTCTACATAATGTTTATTAAATAGTAAAGAGTACAATTTAACAGAATATTAAGCATTACGGTGGACTTAAATATGCCATTCATGACATGTTTGATTGTGACGTCAGTCTACCTATGATGTAATAGAATATGATGTCATATACGTGACTGACAGACTGCATTCCTCTATTGATAAATAGGGCTATAAAGAAGAATCCCAGATGAAACACGGAGAGAGTTAAATAATGGTTTTCTTTTGTTCCAAACAATAGGATGTGTGTGAGCGGCTGTAAGGTAGCATATATGGCTGCTTAAAATTTATCATAACTGTTAGATCAATGGAGTAATCCAGTTTTAGGCTATACCCCGTACATCTCTAGCTAAGCTCCACCTACACTTCGCCCGTGTTGAAATCGATCGATCCCTGAGTTCCCTGATTATCAATTTCCAGAAAATTATATACTCATGTAAGTTGTTGAATATTTTAAAACTAATTTGACTTGGTGTTGTTGCCGCCTATGGCAGCAACCGTGCCCAGTCAAATTTGTTTCAAAATATTCTACAGCATGTTTATTAAGTTGTAAAAACATACAATTCGTAGAACAACACCATTCCGTCATCAATTAAGCTTTCCTGACGAACTTAGCTACGTCATTCATGATGTAATTGATTATGATGGCATCCTACAAGTCGCGTAGTTAGTTATGGCATCATATGATTGATAGATAAACTGGACTCCTCCATTGATGCGTCCGAGCTGTCACACACGTATCTGACGTCACACTGAAATCATCGTCGTTTCCTAAAAATCGACTAGAACCCAAGATACCAGCTTGCCAAATAGGCCCATTGTCTTCGCAACCTATTGAATAAACTTGGATCCATAATGCCCAAGGATGTTACCTACCAAGTTTGGTTAAAATCGGTCCAGCGCTTCTCAAAAGGAAAACATTTAAAATTTCGAATTACTTTGCTACGGGGTGTTTTGGCGGGGAAGAATCCAAGATGCTTGGCAATCAATGTATCGGACAATGTCGATGCTGTCAAATTTGACATCTGCATCTTCAAAAAAACCTATATGAAATTAATTTCGGCTTCAAGCTAAAAAATATCAATCGGCCACCAAGACGCTGAATTCGGATTTGTCGATGTACTAACCTCCCTTAAAATTGAATGGCCCTTAACCGTATGTCCTATATTTCGACCTGATCGCTTCAGCAATTCGGAAGAAGGCATTTCCATAAAAATTAGTTCATCAAAGATGGTCGCCGAAGCATTTGGTCACTCAAGTTCCCTTGAACAAACTAGGTTCAGGTGTTCTCCTAGATGAGGTGTCGGGAGTTGTGAATCGACGCCAAGCAGTTTAGACGTTTGAAGAACCTTGGATTCTATGCCCTAAGGATGCTTCCTGCCAAATATAATTGAAATCGACCCAGCGGTTCTTTGGAAAAACATCATGTAAAGAGAAAGTTGATGGATGTCGGATGGATGGACACCTGACAACCGACTGTTCGGACCGCATATTGGCATTAGCTCAGTATGTGGACATTCTGTCCAGGTGAGATAGCAACACGATCACCCTCAACATCACCACACACCATAACACTGATACAAACCCTCTTTGCCTGTCGAGGGGTGGTGGGGATAAGGGGGCGGGGTTGGGTGAGGGGTGGGTGGGTGAAATGGTGATAATAATCTACAATATGAAATGTGTGTGTGTGTTTTGGACTGACTCAGATTGCGCTTGAATCTGTAGCTTGGTGTATGTAACCCGTCATCTATTATCAGACTGCCTTCTAAGTCATCACCATCTTGATGTTCTGAGTTACATCTATTGCAGGAATGTCATGCAGATACTTTCAATAGAGGAATCCAATCACTCAGTCAAGTATATGACATCATAATCAAATGCATCACGGGTAGGCTGATGTTGCAATCAAAATACGTCATGAATGGCGTATATCTAAGTCCGTCATAAACGCTTAATTTTCCATGAGGTTGTGCGAATCACATGTCTTTACTATTGATTAACCATTCTGTTGAATTTCTAAACTAATTTAACTGCAGTCAGTCAGGCACGCCCACATGCAGACAGAATCGTGTGCGATGTTTCCTCACATCATCTTCCCTTAAACACCACCATTGGCAGTTAGTTCCTAATAGACCCATTTCTAGCCGTACCCCTCCCATTTACAGATTAGCTCCGCCCATATGTTGCTCATGCTGGGATCGAATGGACCTTTCCATTTTTAGCTATGCCCCGCCCATCACTAGCTAAGCTCCACCCACACCTCGCCGTGTTTGGATTGATCGATCCCCGAATGCCCTAGCTATCAATTTCCTGAAAACTATACAGGGAAGCTGTTGAATATTTTGTAACTAATTTGACTGGACGCTGTTGCTGCCTGTGACCTCGCCGTGTTTGGATTGATCGATCCCCGAATGCCCTAGCTATCAATTTCCTGAAAACTATACTGGGAAGCTGTTGAATATTTTGTAACTAATTTAACTGGGCGCTGTTGCTGTCCGTGACCTCGCTGTGTTTGGATTGATCTATCCCCGAATGCTCTAGCTATCAATTTCCTGAAAACTATACAGGGAAGCGGTTGAATATTTTGTAACTAATTTGACTGAGCGCTGTTCCAAACAGCGCCCAGTCAAATTAGTTTCAAAATATTCAACAGAATATTTATTAAATAGTAAAAGCAAACAATTTGTATAACAACGCATAGACCGTCTTCAAATATGCGTTCGTGACGTACTTATCGACGTCATTCATGACATCATCCATTATGATGTCATTCTACACATCCCGTAGATGATTATGACGTCATATGATGGGTGGATACTCGGGAAAGGTGAATTGTATTTCAAGGAACTCTGAATTCTCATAATCCCATTATCAAGGCAACTATACGCGTGCATGTAGGCTGTTGAATATTTTAAAACTAATTTGACTGGCTAATGTTGCTGGCTATTAGCCTCCACGTGACTTAATTGATTATGACGTCGTATACTTGAGTGACTGATCGGATCATCCCATTACGTTTACCACGTGTTGCCCAATACATTTCATGGATCTGGAGAAAATCAGTTATTAATAAAAAGATAGGTCATCAAAGATGATTGACAGGCGAATCGGCCAATCGAGTACTATTGAACACACTTGATTCAGCTTTTGGCCTAGATGAAGTTGTTTGTGTTAAAGGTCAGACGAGGTCAGAAGTGTTGAAATATGTTTATTAAGTTGGACACAATTTAAGACGTTTTCCCCCGAATTTATCAATCAGCTTCCTCCGAAATAATGGTTCATACGAAATTTGAATGGAACCCATCAAGTCTTTCGTGAGAAGTTGTAAAGAAAGGCCAATGGACAGACAGATGACAGATGAACGGACAATGAGTGGAGAACATGGCATAAGCTCAATTACACTCTCAATAAACCTTTCCAGTTTTAGCTATGCCCCGTCCATCTCTGACTAAGCTCCACCCACGGCTCACCCGTCTAGAGATCCCTGCCCAGCAACAGCGCCAAGTTAAATTAGTGACAAAAATATTCAACAGAATGTTTATTAAATAGTAAAGACATGCACTTCGTACAACAACGTTTAGCCCGTCTTTAATTAAGCGTTCGTGACGTACTTATCTACGTCTTTCACGACGTCAGCCTCAAGCCTTAGAAAACATCCGCTCATCGTCCTATGATCGTTTACTTTAGCACATATTTTACTGAGTAATTTGACTGGATGCTCCTGCTAACTAAGGCAGCAAAAGTCTTCATTTATAATGATTTCAAAATATTTAAGGCAATGACTGATTCAGTTCATAAGAGTAAAATAAAGTAAAAGAGCAATCAGAGTTTCGGCCCCGTGTTTGAAAAAAATTTCAAGGGCCGTAACTCTAATATTTGCGCAGTGTAAATGAAGTTGATCCAATAGCACACATAGTTATGGCCCTTGAAAACTTTATCAAGTATCGCGTTTAGGATCATTTTGACAAGAGCCGTAACTCTGATGTGCGGGAGTGGATTAACTTCATTTATATTCAAATATTAGAGTTACGGCCCTGAAAATTTTAGCAGTATAGAGCCCAATGTGGAAAGATATTGCGACACGTCTCCTTATAATGGACCTTTCCATTTTTAGCTATGCCCCGCCCATTTCTAGCTAAGCTCCACCCACACCTCGCTCGTGTTGGTATCGATCGATCCCTGAACTCCCTTAGTAACTATCCACGTCCAGAAAACTATGCGGGTAAGCTATTGAATATTTTGGAACTAATTTGACAGGGCGCTGTTGCTACCATGGTAGCAACAGCGTTCAGACAAATTAGTTTCAAACTATTCAACAACATGTTTATTAAATAGTAGAGACATACAATCTGCCTGCCACAGCAAACATCTACGCACCCTCACTGGTCACCGATGGTCAGACAGCATAATTTCCAACGATGCACTATACAAAATGTGTAATACGTCGTCGCTGTCCGTAAAAGTCGCCCAGCAAAGAAGCGTGTGGTGGTCGAGAAAATTCAGATTTCGGCTTGGCCAATGTCCAGATGCGGACCAGGAGGAGTAGTCTTGAGAAGTTACCACTGGAATGACTGGCTCAGTAACCGAGCCAGTCATTCCAGTGGCCAGTTTTCGGGAATGTTCCTCTCTTGGCCTGCAAATGGGCATTTCTCAAGATCACTGCAGCGGTCATTTTTGACCAAGTTGATCATTAGTGGATTGAGTTGACACACGTTGGTTAAAGAATGATAACGTATCCTTTAACAATTCACCACACGATATATGGATACGACAGTGCCCCTTGCCCTTGCCCCTCTCACCATTAACTGGAGAAAATACTCATGCTCCGTATACCACCTTCCTGTGCATGAATTGTATATTATTGATAGATCAATTTAATGACTATTTGGTATTCTAAAACCAATTTGGCTTGTGAATATGTTCAATTGAGTTTCTCTTTGTGCCTTTTACGAATTGTACCTCGTTTATAAATTAGCAATTTAATGACTTCCGAATGTTTTGAAACTAATTTGGCTGAACAAATTTCTCAAGTTACCACCCCTTTTCAAGTGTACGATTTGAGTCACAATCTAATAGCTGTCGATTATTTCGAACTTTCTCTTTGCGCTAATTTCGAGTGTACGAATATAATTATGTATATAAAACCTACCGTCATAAAATATAGTATCAAATGTAATACCTCATATGCCTATACAAGGCCTGAGTGTAAAAAAGTGAACTTGTCAGAAGAGACACCATCGCAGAGAGCCTTGGAATTCGCATTACTATGAGCCAGCAAATATAAAGCCAGGAGAGGACATCATTGCATAAATCTGCAGTGTGCTACGAGGTGACCTCAAGAAAGCAGGACTCGGTAGACTCAAGTCAAGAACGGACCTGAGGAAGCTAAGGATTTTGGCTGAGGACAAGACACAGTGGGCAAAAGCGAAGAAGGATTGATTGCAGCTGTAGGATGTTTCTACTACTACAGCCGCACAATACAGTAATCATACATACATACATTTCGTACAACGTGTCGTACTATTAAGAGTTAAAGAGGCGCCAAATAGAATACTTTATGATGTAATGATTATGACGTCATCATGCACGCCGCTTAGCTGATTATGATGTCATATGACGTCAGATGATAGATGGATACTCTGGAAAAGTGAATTAGAGCTACTGCCGTCTAACTTGGTGGACGAGTCTCTGACCATAAGCTACATTCTGGATAATATAGAGGGCAAACGTGAATTTTAACATTGGAATCAATGCAAGATTATTTAGTCAGCCTGTTTGTTATCTTTCATATGCCAACTACGTGGTGTGTATGATGACGTCATAATTATGACGTCATGAATGACTCGATATAGTCCGTCTTTAACGCCTAATAGTCCGACACGATGTACGAATTGTACGTCTTTACCATTTAATAAACATTCTGGTGAATATTTTCAAACTAATTTAACTGGGCGCTGTTACTGCCATAAGGAGCAACAACACCCAGTCAAGTTAGTTTCAAAATAGTCAACGGCTTACCTGTAGGGGTTTCTGATAATTGATAGTCAGGGAGTTCAGAGATCGATGGATCCCAACACGAGCAAGGTGTGGGTGGCGCTTAGATAAAGATGGGCAGGACATAGCTAAAACTGGACAGGCCCATAGTTGAGTCCTGTCATGGTATCACACCCAACCCTAGTCAGTTTGATCTAGCTGAGGTTACAGTGGTGCAGTCAATAATTTCGACAATGAAGAAAGTAACTTATCTGGGATTAAAGGAAGCAATCATACTGCGTTTGTTCTCTTCCGGGATACACGAGCTAACTTATTTTAAGGAGAAAATTTAGCTGTTGTTGCCTGATCTATTAAAGGTGCATATTCACACCAAAATGCTTGAAAATAAAAATGTTAAAATTCTATACTTTTAGAGGCTTAAATTGTGTGCCCAGATGTAATGAAACGAATTGAATCTTAGTATAGGCCTATGATGATTTTGTTGCGTATAAATTAATATATTTTTTTCAGTTGTCAAATTGAATTAGAGGCAGGGGTCCCTAATTCAAATTCACAACTAAACCTACGAAATTTATGTCCATATAGAATGAAATCATCATACGTTTAATTTTATTTTGTTTCATTACATAGAGGTACATAATTTAAGCCTCTAAAAGTATATAATTTCAACAATTTTATTTTCAAGCATTTTGTTGTGAATATGCACCTTATACACACGTGACACTTATCATTTTCTTGTGTCATTCTGTGTAAATATCTATACAGTAAAGATAACTATGAAAATGTGACAAAATATTGCTATTATGCCTTATTGCGTATTAACCCTTTAACGAATAAATTTGGTAAAAAATTCAAAATATTTACTTATTGAATGCCAATTTGCAGGCCAAGTGAAGACTATATTTTAAAATTTACCACTGGAATGACTGGCTCGGTTACCGAGCCAGTCATTCCAATGGTAAATTTACAGAAATAGTCTTCACATAGCCTGTCAATGGACATTTCTCAAGACCTCTGCAGAGAACGGTTTGTGGCGGCTTCGTCATAAGGGGGTTAATAAAATAATGGGGACGTGGGTGTCGTATATAGAGAATACGCTAAGGATAATAAGCCCACAATATTTATCCTAGTAATTTTGATCCACGAGTCACGCTTTATTTTAAGGTATGAATATCTTGATAGCTATTATTATGACTGTTGAAACGTCGTTGTATTTCCCGAATTTCCGAAACAAAAGTGAAAACGATTTTTCGTAAAAATTCAGGATTTGTCTAAATTTTCAGCAGAATACGCCATTAGAATTCCTAAAACCTTCAAAACATAATGCTGTTGTCCAATGATAATAACTTGTATGGGTTTTTAGTCATATACCTTATGATCCCCAACACGGCTAAATATACCCCCCCCCCCCCCCGCGTCAGAGAACTATAAGGGTAAGTTTCAAGTTTCCTTTATTCACTCAAGCCGTTTCAAAACAACATATGAGGGTAGTGGACCTTTCCAGTTTTAGCTATGCCCCGCCCATCCCTAGGTAATCCCCGGCCACGCCTCGCTCGTGTTTGGATCGCTCGATTCCTGAACTTCTTGACTATCAATTTCCAATTTCAATTTTCTTTATTCCGATAAACTTCTTTTGAAGTATACGAATACAACAATAAACAGTAAGTTTACAAATTAAATTATGATCATTATAATTATTTTATCATTATTATTATCATTATTATTATTATCATTATCATTATTATCATCATCATCATCATCATCATCATCATCATCATTATTATTATTATTATTATTATTATTATTATTATTATTAATACAAAATGTTCAGACTCCCTCACTGTTCACCCACGCACGCGTACGCACACGCACGCATGGCAGGACACTCGAACAAGTAATGGAATTCATCCCCCATTTTCCAGAAAACTGTACAGGGAAACCTGTTGAATATTTTGAATTTAATTTAACTGGGTGCTGTTGCTTTACCATATTAAATGGTAAAGACACAATTTGTACAACGTGTCGGACTATTTATTAAGCATTGCGTGACGGACTAATATCGAGTCATTCATGGTGTCATGATTATGACGTCAGCCTGAACGTCACGTAATTGATTATGGCGTCATTTGATTGAGCGAGGAAATGGATTCATGAATTGTTGAGACGAGTGTAAATATACATATAGGCTTGTTAAGTTTGACGTAACTGCGCGTGGTTCGAAACCCGGAAGTGTGCATTTGGCTTTATTATATCATAAGTACGTGTTTATGATGTCATCATTTGTTGTTGAACAAAAACATTGTTTTGCGTATTTAACAATCGAGCTGAACCCAGAAATACGTCATCACTTAAAAAAAGAAGCCCATAACAACAATGATCAGCATCTATGGCATATGCATATATTGTATTTTGTTAAAAAACCCAAATACCAATTGTAAATAATAATATGAAAATAGGCGCTACCTATAAGCGAACGCAGACAGAATTTATTGCTTAAATAAATAGGATGACTTAGTATAGGGTCGAAATGGCCTATATACGTATGCCCATGTATAGTACATTCGAAGCTAATTTTTAATCATGCGTGGAGGGCATTCTGGTAAATCCAGTCCACGATAGTCACAACAATGCGTCTGCCCATTGTCAGTGAGATCCGCCAGCACCGTTGCATCTTTTACCGGGACCTGCACCATTTACTATAGTTGCGCCAGTCCAATAACGTTATAAAATTTGTACAGCCGTATCGCGGTGATCCTTGCTATTTGGGGAAATACAAATAAGTCCATAGTAACTATGACGTCATAATGAAATGTCGTCCGCTAGAATTTTTAGATCGCGTTTATCCAGACATAAGCTACAAAAACGGGAATTAATGCATGTCTGCCAGTAAATACATGAATGTACATTCCATCCGGGTGCGAATCGCGTGGTACCCGGCCTTAAATTCCCTGCTATCAGCGCTAAATACATACGACATTGACAACAGCAACTTTCCACGGACATGAGCATTAAAAATAATACGAGACAGTCAACCAAACATATTGCATTTACAGACGCATAAATAGGAATAAATAAAACTTGTATCTGGTCTTCATTAGACGATTTAATCGTTTTACATTCTGAAGTAAATGTACTCTATTTCGTGATAACAATATCACTTGGACATTGAAAATGCGCAGTAGGTTGCCCTAAGATAACTAGGGGAACATACTGTAGATATCGGATTGTCTTATGGGAAGTCATGACCCCGCTAGACGTCTTATATTTACGAGTAAGACCTCAGTGAAATTTATGTTTGAAAATACCAGGTGAGCTAAGGACTGATTCAGCATCATAGTTAGTACGCAGTAGGTGGCTGCACTGGGTGACATCAACCAGTGCTGGTGATATACAGTGTCGCAGAAACAGGTTCGAAACTGATGCGAAACTATAGCTATAATAGTAGTATGAAAAGTTAGGAATGGAATAGAATTGAATAGGACACAGTGTTCTGAGTTGGTGGCTTCTGTCGATGATTGAAGATGGAAGTTGTGGCTATGGGATCGGCACACACTTTTATAATGTTCAGCAGTCATTTCGGCCAGTAGTTTAGTAAATATTCAACAGATAAGAGTCGGTAGGAAGGGGTGGAAAGAGATGTAGTTTATAGGAAATAATAGTCGACAGAATGACATTTAGTGATTGACAAGTAAGTACAACAACACCACCTGGCAATGAGATCATACAGCTCATGTGCTTATTAACGTTCGTTTCCTACAGGCTTATCCGAGATAGGCAAGGGACAGGACATGAGCTTTGTAGCGTCCTGTAGAAATTAATAACACAATCGAAATTTGTATATAAACAATATGTCAATCATAGGAGCACCTGCTACAACAACAGAAACCGAAATGTTGTTAGTTAGCTGACAGGAGGCATCAAATCAGAACCAGACTGAACCGGTCAGATCATGTGCGATGGTCTATTACTGGGAGAGGTTTCCCCGAGTTTGATTGGTCAGGATGACGTCACAATCAATGAGCATCCTATCAGACTCCGAGGAAGGAAACCAAAAAGCAGATAGGTTAAGAAAGTTAGAGGAGTATAAAAGGGGGACTCTAACCTTAGTCGGTGTCTGTGCCTCATATCGAAATGTTCTTGGTGAATATATTGGAGTAGCCAAGAACTAGCTAGGTAGATAGTATAGCAGACCAGCGCGGCTGGGAGTAATACTGATCCATGTAGAAGTACATAGGAAAATTTAGAGTAATTCAAGTATACAATTATAAATACATAAACTGGTGACAGCAAAAGTCGCTAACTTTGTAGCATTATTGTACAGTTAGAAATAGGAAATAAAACCATCACCTTGTGATTATACTTCAAGGCAATAGTTTGTTGTGTGTGATTGTTCACCCTGGAGAACACGGATAACCACCGTGTCGTACCGATAGTTCTGAAGAAGCGAGTCAGATCAGGCCCGGATACTATTATAAATATCGTTAGTTCAAAGTACCGACGAGGCGAGCCAGTATCACGCTCCATCTTCCTTGGTAAAACCGGTTGTCGCAGCAACCCTACATACAAGGTTGTACCAAGAAAGGAGGAGACCAAAGATAAGTAAGATTAGACATCGAAAATCTTCAGTGGCGAGCCTGCCAGGATCCAGGGACAGAACAGTGAGTACGTAATCTATGGCCCAAACAGAAAAACCGGCTACATTGGTATTAAGGGACGTAGCGGACAGAGTGCAGGTATTCCTAGACGCGGCCAAATTATCGGACAGTACAAAAATAACCCAACACCGCGAGTATAATGATAGTTCAGTTGTGAAAGTGATCACCGAGGTAAGCTGTCCTGATCAACCCCGACTCCAACGGGTGGTCATCTGCTTACATTATCAGTAGGAATCAAAATGGCGACTTCCGGACGGAGACCCGCTGATCCGGCCATGCCACCCATAGAAATACCCCTGGCCCTGCAGTTAAGACCTGAAACTATAGCCGTAATGCAGACCATGGGTGTGGCAATGGCGGGGGCGATAGTGGAAAACAGTAACCGCCGAGAAGCTGAGCGGGTATATCGACGAGAAATCTGAGACAATATATACCGAATCCAACCCTGTGACGGGGTGGTACCCGAAGAAGTAAGAACATTCCTCGATGAAACGAAGCTTTCTCACTCGCAAGGTATATGTATTTGAGCCTGGTTCCCTGTCTCATTTTCTGTTGATTTTTCCTCATTACACGTACGTACATGTTATCTATATATGCTCACTGCGTTCGGTAATATGTTCTTCATGTGGTCAAAGTAATATGGTTACAAAGGCCATTATCTTAAGAACAAAATATGGGTATGCCTATTAAAAATAAAGGGTGTATATGCAGAAATGTCATTTATGACAATGCACTAGGCTATTCCAAGCATGTACTGAGAAGTCATCGTTTTCATCTAATATGAAAATAGGCGTTGCCTATAAGTGAACGCAGACACCATTTATTGCTTAAATAAATAGGACGAATTTGTATATGGTCGAAATGTCCTAAACACGTGTGCCCATCTAAAGTATTTTGAAGCTGATATTTCGTCATGCGTGGATGGCATTCTGGTAAGTTCAGTCCACAATATTCACAACAATGCGTCTGCCAATTCTGACTATAAGCGTTGTTATACGAATTGTATGTCTTTACTATGTAATAAACATTCTGTCGCATATTTTGAAACTAACTTGACTGGGTGCTGCTGCTGCCATAGGCAGCAACAACACTCAGTCAAATTATTTTCGAATCATTCAACAGCTTACCTGTATAGTTTTCTGGGAATTGAGATTCAGAGAGTGAAGGGATTTATCGATTCCATGTCGCGCAAAGCGTGGGTGGAGCTGAGATAAAAATGGGCGAGGCATAGCTGAAATTGGATTACTTACTCCATTGTATTTTCAAGTCAGGTGAACTAATAATATAACTCGATTGACCGTACTAGGAACATGTTTACATTAAAAAGAAATTTTGGAAGATGATCAGCAGAAACATCAGTAGAGACATGCAATTCGTACAACGTGTCGGGCTATTAAGAGTTAAAGACGGGCCAAATATAATCATTTATGACGTAATGATTATGACGTCATCCTACACACCGCTTGGCTGAAATGACGTCATATGATATAGGGATACTGTGGAAAAGTGAATTGATAACGGACTAAGCGTTGTTGTTCGAATTGTATGTCTTTACTCTTTAGTAAACATACTGTTGAATATTTTAGGCATAACTTATGGCGTCATATGATGGAAGGATAAACTGAAAAGGTCTATTGTAAGTTTGCGATGACATATAACGAGTGCCACTTTGATTATGATATCGGATCATATAGGGTCAGATTTGGTCAGATTTGTCACTCATGTATTTGACAGCATGCTCAATTACGTCACAAGTAGACTGATGTCACTATGCATAGTGTCGTATCTAGCCATAGGCAGCAACAGCCGCCAGTCAAAGTTGTTCTAAAGAAACCCACCTTAACACCTCTTGTTTCAGCTTAATCTCGGTAAACGAGCCAGTCATTCCGGTGGGTAAATTTTCAAAAATAGTCTTCTCTTGGCCTGTATATGTACACTGTTAAGACAAAATGTTGGATATTCTTAAATATTAACCATTTGATGATCAAGCTGAGCAAAATGTGTGGCAACAGAGTTATGTTTGTAAATTTCTGTGGCAAATTTACACACATTGTTTTCTATAATTGGACATTTACTGAGTGAGAATTGCAATTTTATTTTAGATATTTAGGGCTTTAAATGGTTAATTGATATAAATAGCATTTTGAGCGCTTTGAGGCGATGTTAACACAAGAGGGGTTATCTGTATATTTACCTTGAAATTGGGATTCTGGGAATTCCGGGCTCAAGGTAAATACATCAATTGCAACATGCGCAAAACGTGGGAAGAACTTGGCTAGAAATTGGTGGGGCTAGCTAGAAATGGATCCTTCTGTTGACTGACAGATCAGATCCTTCCATTTACCAATATTCTGAAAAATGATGTAGGCCTATTCAGATTGGGAGGTTTGGTTGCAACATCGGTTGACTGAATACATGGTTGAGTAGTAGAGTTGGATCCCCATTAGAGTCTACATATAGCATCAACCACTGCAGTAGTAGTAGTAGTAGTAGTAGTAGTAGTAGTAGTAGTAGCGGCGGCGGCGGCGGTAGTAGTAGTAGTAGTAGTAGTAGTAGTGGTGGTGGTGGTGGTGGTGGCGGCGGCGGTAGTAGTAGTAGTAGTGGTGGTGGTAGTAGTAGTAGTGGTAGTAGTAGTGGTGGTGGTAGCAGTAGTAGTAGTAGTAGTAGTAGTAGCAGTGGTAGTAGTGGTAGTAGTAGTAGTAGTAGTAGTAGCAGTAGTAGTAGTAGCAGTAGTAGCAGTAGTAGTGGTAGTAGAAGTAGTAGTAGTAGCAGTGGTAGTAGTAGTAGTGGTAGTAGTAGTAGTAGCAGTAGTAGTAGTAGCAGTAGTAGCGGTAGTAGTGGTAGTAGAAGTAGTAGTAGTAGTCGAAGTGAACACACACGTTTATTTAGCTCTGCAATTGCTGCCCGAATTTGCTAGTTTCTAGCGCGATTTTGTAGATAAATTTTATACATATATTTCGTATTAGTATTTCCTTTCAAACTTTATGTTTAATTTGTAAATTCTTGTCTTGGTTGGAGCGCATTTTGTGTCTCCATTTTCTAAAGGCATTTCTCTTAGCTGGCGGTTTCCGCCATTTAATAGGGCTCCTCTTACTGTGGTCAACGCAATACATTTCTCCCCGCACCAGTCTGCTATTTCTATAGTTCGTAGGCTAGCGCATTATATTTGGCAAGATCGCTTGAGTGAGTGGATTTAATTCCTTTGTCATTTGTAAGCACAAGTCTAGTTCTTTAACTATATAAATCCTTATAGTCAGTTGGCTGTCCCCGGTCAACTCGAACAGACTAACAAATATATGACTGTAATATGTTAGTATGCATTAGGAAGCCACTTTAATCGGTTAGGTGTTAGTGAACCACTTAGAAAGTGGTTCAAACTAACAAATATACGACTGTACTCTCTATTCGTATATTTGTTGGTAGACGTCAGGGTTTCAAAAGGGGACACTATTTATTTAGTGTTTAGCTGTTTCACCGACGTCTTGGTGTTATATATTTGTATTATATATTGTAGTAGTATGGGGTTCCTCTTTTTATAAAACACCATGGCAACCTCATATAAGCGTACCATGAGTCTTAAAATCACGACAAAGGCTTGGGGTGTTTCGGCAATTGAGGTGTATCATGGGTTGAAGGATGTAGTTGGGGCAGGGCCACGGGTCCTTCAAGGTCTCCTTAATGTTTCCAAATCTGTATGGAATGTCACCGTAGTTAATGAAAGTGTGAAGGAAAAGTTGCTAGACGAGGTCCTTGTCGTGAAGGGTGAGGTGTGTAATGTGGAGGAAATAGATTCTGATCGTCTATTAGTCAAGATGAAGGTTCCATTAGAGATCCCAGATGAACGGGTTTTCACTGAATTGATCAAGTATGGCAAAGTGGACAAAGTAGAACACGAAACCTATCCATTTGATCGAACCTTAGAAAATGGCATCAGAAGAATTTGGTTTGAAAAGGTAGAACAACCTCTCCCAAGCAAGGTCACCATAGATGGTCGATTTATCTTGCCATTATGGTACAGGGGGCAAATCAAAGAGTGTAGAATCTGCTTAAGCACAGAACATCTTGCAACAGATTGCCCTAACAAAAACAAATGTCTAGTTTGTGGATCATCTGATCATTTTAAGTGGCGATGCCCGCAGAACAAATATGTCAAAAAGGGTGCTGATAAAAGTGCAGAGCAAGTTGTCTCTAAAGAGAATGTCATAGAACCGGTAGCTGCTGAGATTGTAGCTGAAATCCAAACTAATGGGAAGCACGTTGCTAAGGAAAATGTCATCGAACCAGTAGTTGCTGAGATTGTAGCTGAAGTCCATGTTAATGAGAAGCATGGGGAAAAAACTAAGAATCCAATCGCTGTAGTTGCAGGCGATGAAATAGAGGTTTTAGATGAGGGGCTAAGTCTTACTCCAGTAACAAGTCAATCCAAGTTTGATGTCAGGGAGGCTAATTCCACACAAGTTGAAGATGATGATCAATACCCTCTGGAAGAGAGTTTTAATTTAGGACAAGTAAAATTCAGGTCGCAAGATACTGAAACTAACTTTGATTTTCCACTGCGTACACTCAATCTAGACGATTTAAATAATATAGAGAAAGTAATTGGTGTCTCGGATCGATTGAGTGGAACAAAGCGACCGAAAGATGGAGAGAGTTCTGAATCAGAAATAGAGGAAAGTGATATCGAAGACGATAATATGTCAGTCGCTGAATCTGATATATCCATTCAAACACAGAGTTCTAAATCACCTGATGAAATGGTCATGTACAGGTCAGAGGCAGGAGAGGTGTTAGTTCCATATGTGACGGCAAATGGTGTTAAATATAGGCATCTGCGTCATGATTCAGATATATTAAAATATAAGCATTTGGAAAAAGTTGAGCTAAGTAATGCAGCGTCTGTGAGTAAAATAGGTAAATGGTCTAAGAGAGGGTCGAAAAAACCAAAATCTAGTTAGCTTAATAATGGCGGTTTTACACAGCATTTTATTACCTTTTATGCTAATTTGCACACTCAATTGTAGAGGCTTAAATAGTGACATAAAGCAACGTCACTTACTAGAGACTGAAAAATGGGCAGATTGACATTGCTTTGATACAGGAAACAAAAATTCAGAAGTCAGAATCATACGATAATTTAGAAAAGATTTCTGGATCCAGAATATTTTATTCGTTATCTCAAGATAATAGTGCAGGCGTAGCAATTGTTATACTCCCTCGTTGTTCAGCCTATGTAAATATAATCTCTTCAGTATCAGGTGCAAATGGTCGCTGGGTGAGAGTCACTCTAGATATACAACAAACACGTATCACGTTGCTGTGTATATATGCACCTGCATCTCATCAACTACGTCGTAATTTTTTTAAGGAGATGTCTAAAACAGCACTAGATAACATCACTGAAAACTTAGTAATGGGTTGTGACTTTAATTGTGTCATAGACAAAGAAAATGACAGGAATGCAACTTCAACTTGTACTGATACATCACATAGACTCTTAAAAGAAATATGTGATAATGAAAATTTAGTTGACACCCATAGAATATCAAAACCTCATGGTAAAGATCTTACATGTTTTTCGGTAGATGGTAAAGTTGGTTCAAGGATCGACAGAATTTATGTGAATAGTTTGTTAACAGGGTACTGGAGAGATGTTAATATTAAGCCAGTTGCATTCTCCGATCATAACATGGTTTGTGTAGCCTTTGCCAATGCTGACTAGGTAACAAAAGGGGTCGGGTTTTGGAAATTAAACACAACACTGTTGGGAGAAGAATTTTATAAGAATAATATAGAGAGTTGTTGCCAACATTGGATTAATAGGAAAGCATCATATAAGATGGGAGGATGTAAAACTGGATTTAAAGTATGTTTCCCGAAAGTATGCTATTAGAAAAGCACAGGAAATACGCAAATGCAAGAAAACACTTCATCGATCACTGATGAAAATTAATGCTAAAGTAAATAATGGTGAAGATAATTATTATGAATTACTGGTTAAAATTAAAAGTAAAATAAGAGAGATAGAACAATATGAGTTTGAGGGTGCAAAAATTAGAGCAAAAGCCCAGATGCACACAGAAGAGGAAAAGCCAACCCGATATTTTTGCACATTAGAAAAAGCATGGGCAATAGATAAGGTGGTGTGCTCATTAAACATGCCGGATGGTTCAACCATATTTACCAACAATGAAATGAGTACTATTGTATGCAATTACTATGAGTCATTGTACAAGTCAGAGGGAATTGATGAAGATGCAAAATTGGATTTGTTAGCAAATATAGACAAAAAGGTGTCAGACACAGGCAGTGAATTTTGTGATCAACCCTTAACACTAGAAGATTTAACTAAATCCCTTAAAGGTATGAAACTAGAAAAATCACCGGGGTGTGATGGCCTTCCAGTTGAATTTTACCAAACGTTTTGGCACCTTGTAGGTCCAATAATGGAAGAATTAGACACTGAAATTTTTTAGAAAGGCCATTTACCACCAACTATGGCTAGGGCATACGTACGGCTAATATATAAAGGAAATGACAGACGTCTAATTCAGAACTACAGACCAATTTCTCTACTATGTGTAGACTACAAAATAATATCCAGAGCACTAACATTGAAACTAGGTAGTGTTTTAGGAGAAATCATTGGAACAGAGCAGACATGCGCTGTACCCAGGAGGACAATTCTAACCAATACCATGTTAATAAGAGACCTTATACAATTGGTTGAGAAGGATAGCATCCCTTCAGCTGTGATTGCCTTGGACAATGAAAAGGCATTTGACCGTGTGGAATGGGATTTTCTTTTTAATTCTTTGCAATCGTTTGGGTTAGGCTCAAACTTTATTAAATGAGTTAAGATTTTATATACGGATATCAAGAGTAGCTATTTAGTGAACAATCAATTATCCAGAGAAATTGTCTTAGAACGTGGGGTTAGACAGGGGTGTTCCCTATCACCATTATTATTTGTTATTGTGATGGAATCACTTGGCATAGCATTGAGGCAAAATAATAACTTTCAAGGCATATGTATTCGTGGCATAGAAAGACCACTTAAGCTGTCAGAATATGCTGATGACACCACTGTGTTTACCAGTTCAAACAATGATTTTGCAATTTTAAACCACGTACTAGAAAAGTTCCAAAATGCATTTGGTTTGAAAATCAATAAAGGAAAATCCGAAGGATTATTTTTGGGGCCATGGAAAGAGCGGAATGACCAGCCACTTGTAATCAATTGGTCTAATGATACCATTACGATTTTCGGCATCTATTTAGGCAGGAAACCGAATACAATACAAAATTGGAATGAACGAGTATCTAAGCTTAAGAGAATATTAGCAAATTGGAAGCGTCGTCGTCTTTCAATCTTTGGTAGAGTGTTTGTTGTCAACAACTTGGCATTATCTGGGCTATGGTATACAGCATCTGTTGTACACATGCCCAAACATGTAGAAAAGGAGGTTAATGAGTTGATATTGTCATTCATATGGGAAGAAAAGAATCATTTAGTTTCCCATCGTGTTCTCAATAATGCTAAGTTAGAAAGAGGACTTGATTTAATTGATATTAAAGTGAAATGTGTTTCTTTAAGGTTAACATTTTTGGATGATCTTATTACATCAGATGAGACGTGGGCATGCGTTTCCCGAGCTCTCATGGAGAGAATTGTAGAACCATTTCGGGCGGAGCATGTTTTTACCTCAAAGAAGCCACCTCCGAATAGCCAAATGATACCAGATGTGTTTAAAGATCAAGTTAAGGAGTTAGAAATATTTGACAGATACATGCCTCCACCTACATGCTGGAAGGAAGTACTAGAACAGCAATTGTGGGGCAATAGTAATATATGTTATAACAATGCAGTACTTTATCTACCGTCCTTTGCAAAATATGGCATTCAACATTTATCTGATATGATACACCCTCAAACACGTAGATGGATTTCAATGCAAGAAGTAGCTAGAAAAACACATATGAGGCATATAGATGTCCAGCGGTTGCTAAATAAAATAAAACATGCTGTACCAATTGAATGGTTTCGTCTGCCAAATGTAAATAATAATAGTTTGACTCCACAACCCGCATTAGTTCTTGATGATGAGATGTTAAAATACAAGATGAGATCCAAGGAATGGTACCATATTATGAGACGAAAACAAGTAACACCTCCCATAGCAATTAGGAGATGGGATGACTCAAGCTATAAACCATCCAGTTGGAAAAATGTATGGAAAATCTTACATTCTCCATACATACCAAATATGGCTCGTGATTTATTGTGGCGATTACTACATCGACGACTTCTGATAGGTGTTACTTATGTCAAACAGACGAGGAAACAATCGAGCATTTATTTGCGGAATGTCCAATATCGTCACAATTTTGGGACTATATCAGCCAAATCTTGGCAAAATTTGGAGCGAAGCCCTTTGTTCTAGACACGCATGTAGTCTTATTTAGAGAATTTGGATCAAGCGGTGTAAATATCATAAAGTCTGTTAATAACAATACTAACCATAGGTGTTTGGGCCATTTGGAAACATCGGTGTGCACAGACGAAAAATCCATCTATGGGCAATCACACTAGAGCAATAAAGGCAATATTTCGTTCATTGCTGCAGAATCATATTCCTTGCGAATATTTTAGATTAAAGCAGCATGGTAAAGAAAAAGTATTCAAGGACATATGGTGCAAAACAAACATAGTTTCAATAGAGTTGGGAGCTGTAAAAATAAATGAGCCTGCACTAGCTTAAATCATTTAATTACTACAGCTGATTTATCTGTGTCTTTTAATTAATCTGTGTCATGTAATTCATTTTAGTCTGCACTTTGATATTGTTATGTTTAATAATTCATGTTAACAAATAAACAGACTGGGGTAATTTAATAATCAATCGATAAAGTAAGTTGCCATTGAATTATAAAATTGTCCCAGGTAATTTAAGGAATTTGCACAGAGTTTTATAGGGTTGTTTGTTCCCGGGTAATTTACAAAACCTTACAACAAGGTAAATCAAAAATGGAACCAAGAGCGCCATCTATTTCCATCTATTTTTCTGTAATTTTCCTGCTGACTATATATGTTATGCTACCCAAATGCTACTACGCCCGCTCATCTTTAAAGACTCAGCCCACTGGCGTCAATGATTGACTTATTTGTCATTGATTGACGAGTCACTTTTCATTTGTTGAATAGTTGCACTCGCCACACGGGCCTACTACCACACATGGATTGAATGGTAATTTACAAAACCTTACAATAAAGTAAATTGAAAATGTAAACAAGAGCGCCATCTATTTTTCTGAAATTTTTCTGCCGACTATATGTATTATAATACCCAAATGCTACTACGCCCGCTGATCTTTAGAGAGTCAGCCCACTGGCGTCAATGATTGACTTATTTGTCATAGATTGACGAGGCACTTTTCATTTGTTGGATAGTTGCACTCGCCACACGGGTCTACTACTACACCTGGGTTGAATAGTAATGCCTTTGTTAAGTTTTGTTTTGCTATCGGAGCTTTATCAGCCTATTGTTTTGTATCTATACTTTTTAAGCCATATGTATTTATAGATTGTATTAATGCTCATTATTTATCATTGTTTTGGTGTAATATTAATCAAGATTACTAGTTCACCAGGTTTTTTCTGGGGGTGTGCAAGCCTTTTTAAAGGAGTTCCTCTGTGAAGTTTGTCCGACTGCGTCAGCGTCGGTTTTTCAAAAAAAAGAGAGAAAAAAGTAGTAGTAGTAGTGGTGGTGCTGGTGGTGATGGTGGTGGCGGCGGCGGTAGTAGTAGTAGTAGTAGTAGTAGTAGTAGTAGTAGTAGTGATGGTGGTGGTGGTGGCAGCAGCAGCAGTAGTAGTAGTAGTAGTAGTAGTAGTAGTAGTAGTAAGTAGTAGTAGTAACTAGTTTAATTATATGACAACATCACTGACTGTTTTTTTATCGTTTGTGTTTTATGTATCTGACTTCTTCACTGAGTGACCTGACTAATGCCCCGCTTCCTCATTTCCTCCTCATTTTGCTATATAATAGGAGCTTCATTAGAGATCTAAGAGAAGATAGGGAACTAAGCTGAAAACACAACCAATACCACCAGACAGACAGACAGACAAATGGATCTGTCTATTCCATTTTGTGTTGTGTTATTTTCTATGTAAGGTCCTCAATGGAGGAATCCAGTTTTGGCTATACCCGCCCATTCCTAGCTAAGCTCCACCCACACTTTGCCAGTGTTGGGATCGACCGATCCCTGAACTACATGACTATCAATTTCAAGATATATATACAGGTAAGCTGTTGAATATTTGTAAACTAATTTCGTTGGGGTCTGTTGCTGCCTATGACAGCACCAGTGCCTAGTCAAATTAATTAACAAATATTCAACATAATGTTTATTAAATAGTAAAGCCATACAATTCGTACAACAACGCTTAGTCTGCATCGAGTAGGCGTTTGTGACGCATTTATCTACATCATTCATGTCCTCATTGGTTATGATGTCATCCTACACATCACATAATTGATTATGACGTCATATTATTGATGGATAAACTGGAAAGGTCCATTCATTATGTACGCCATTTTTCTTGTTGAAAACACATTTGATACTCTATGAAGGAGATGATGATTGCTGTACATCATATGTAACGTCATAGGTAGATTCTTGTCAATTCTTTTGAAAACAAAGTGACTTGAAAATATTTCCAATATATACGTAGAAAGCCTTGGCCTCAGGTCCATTATGCCTAGTGTAATAAGTTGTGTGTACATGAGATTTGAATAATAAATGAAGGAATAATAATAATAATAATAATAAGATTAGCAATAGGAAAGAAATGGAGCGAACAACAATTTTCAAAAAAGTATATTTCAAAATAATTTACCATAAAGAAGGACATAGACAGTATTTAGCATATTTACATGTTGTGTGGAGAATATGCAGTATTCATACATCAATATGAAGATGACATTATTACATTTGTACAACAAAAAACAAAAATTGTTTTGACAAAGGAAAAATTCAATTCATCAGGATTTCTTTAAAGGAGCCTGCCTATTCACAGCGGAATGCTTGAAAATAAAATTGTTAAAATTGTATTCTTTAATGCTTAAATTATGTGTCTATATGTAATGAAACGAAATAAATCTTAACATATGATGATTTCATTCCATATAAATTAATATAATTGTTTAAGTTGCGAAATTGAAATAGAGGCTCGAGCCTCTATTTCAATTTTGCAACTTAAACAATTAAATTAATTTATATGGAATGAAATCATCATATGTTAAGATTTATTTCGTTTCATTACATATAGGCTCACAGTTTAAGCCTCTAAAAGTATATAATTTAAATAATTTAATTTTCAGTCATTTTGCTGTGAATGTGTATGTCTGCTTGTGAGTATGTGGTGTAAACCTGCCTTTATGCCAGGCTATATTTATCCCCCCCCCTTTATATACTGTGCATTTTCCTCAATGTTGTACAGGTATATGGGTTATAGTCAAATACATCATTTCTAAGCTGACATCAAAATTAAATTTATGTATCTCCATCACAAAATTCGAAGTCTCTAAAAAAAGCCTGCAAATTGCATGTTATTAGTGCCTTTACACCTTAATAAACATTCAAATAATATGTCGGGGAGCTTTGTTGCCATAGGCATCAATAGCTCCCAGTCAAATCAGTTTCAAAATATTCAATAGTTTATCTGTATAATTACTTTGAAATTAGGATTCTGCAATTCCAATATTCAAAATAAATAGATCGATTCAGCACATGTAGAAACTGGGCGGAGCTCAGCTGGCAATGGGCGGGGCATAGCTAGATATAAATCATTATATTTTATACGCAAAGGAAAAGTGACCATCTAATGAATATTCAACTGTTTATAAACGCAACTTTTGAATGGTCACCTGAGTGGCCTTTGGGTTTATTGACAGACTTCACCATGCATACATGTGGGTGTGCATGTGCCTGAGTTCATGCATATGCATGTATGTATGAGTAGTCGTGTTAGGCCGTGTTCTCACTAGAGATTTAATCCGGAATAACGCCAAACATCAGTATGGCGTTATTCCAGATTAAGTCTCTAGTCCGAACACGGCCTTAGTCATGTATTATACTCACTTGTGGGTGGGAGTGTACATGCGTATGTGTTTGTGTGTGAGTCATGACACGTGTACAATGATAAATCAACAATCTGTTTCATTAAACATAGGTAATTATTGACACAATATTACAAAACCATTGATACAAAATTCTTAATTAACTGAAAACCAGATATAGCATTAATTCATTAATTACTAACTAGGCCTAGGTAACAGTATTTAAAAATAAACTTGCCAACATATTGCTTTCTAGTTTAATTTTGCTGACTCTATATGGGTGGTATCACTACAGACATATACCATAGGGTTTATTGTTCGCATCATGGCTCTTACAAAGAAATATCTATTTCTTATTTGGCTTGTATCTATAATTACATATTTGCATGAGATTTACTCCATATCTTCAATATTAGTTTCAGATTTGAGGCCTAATAGAGAATCCGATATAGAGTGCGTGCATGCCTGCGTGTGTGCATGCGTGTGCACGTTCGTGCGTATGTGTGTATCTGTAACACTTTCACTGCTACAGATCAGATGCAAGAATATTTGTACTCTCCCATTTAACCCTTATGGCTCGGAAACAAAATATTCTTTATAATGTAAGGAATATTCTGTTTAATATTTTGAAACTACTTTGACTGGGAGCTGTTGCAGCTTATAGCTCCCATCTGAATTAATTAAAATAAAACAGTTTTTTCTTGCATAGTTATAATGAAATTGAGACACTGGCAGTTCAAGCATTAAGAGTTAAAGAAAACAAGGACATTTCCAATTTATCCATCCATCATATGACGCCACATGATGTAATAATGAACTATTTGGCATGTAGGATGATATCATAATCATTACACCATGAATGACTCGATTTAATCCGTCTTAAATGCTTAATAGTCCATATGAATTGTATGTCTACCATTTAATAAACATTCTGATGACTATTTTGAAACTAATTTGACTGTTGATAGTCGGCGAGTACAGGGATCGATCTACCCCAACACGAGAGACGTGTGGGTGGAGCTTGGCTAGTGATGGAGAGGGGGGGGGGGGGGTGGGGTGTGTGCATAGCTAAACTGAAAAGGTCTATTAGGACCTCCTGTTAAGTTTGTTTCAACAGAACTTTCATTTGGCATAAAACTAAGATACTGTTTTAGTTGACCATTAACAAAATCTCTGCTTAGACACAGTAATTCAATGTCATTAATTTGTGAAGTGGTTATCAAGCTACTGCCACTGATAACCACAGATATGTAGATGATACCTCTTCATTATGAGCCCATGAGACTTCTAGTCCCACAGATAAATGCACACAAATATCCACAACAAACATAATGATGTCTCTAGTAAAAACGAGAAGACATAATATGGTATTGCCATGTAATTACTTGTGTGTTACATCATTCTGTTACACCATGTGATTCTATTGCATTGTGTGATGACATAAGCAAATCCTTATTGTGCCATGGCGAGACAGATTTTTTTAGCAGGTATGAGAAATACATCAAGTACAAAGACATTTTCTCGGACAAATAAAATATTTTGACTTTAGTAGTCATAACCTTTGACAGACTATTATACCTGTCCAAATATATGTCTAGTTCGGGCTTCTAGGAGCAAATCAGATTGGCACTAGAGAAATCTCATTCTGGTGGTATTGGTGTGAAACATAGACTAATATTTTTCAGTAGTTATTATTGGTTTTTTATCAGCTGATTCATCAGATGTGACTTCATTCTGTTTTGTAATATCATCATATTTTGGTGGCTGCATCTGTGAATCGTCATACCTGAAGTCACCATGTTCTGTAATAATAATAATAATAATAATAATAACAGTAAAAATAATAATAATAATAATAATAATAATAATAATAATAATAATAATAATAAATAGATAATAATTAGAATACACAGTAAATGGTGCGCCATGATTTCACCAACCTTTATGATTTGAATTCGCGACCTTCACCCAAGCAGGTGGTGGAGCCAAATAAAATGTCAGCTCGCAGTCCACACTCAAATTTATTTGAAATCCACCAAACGGTTCTTTAGGAGATACATAGTTGTCATAAAATTTGCATTTGCATTTTAATCCAGTCGAGCAAATGGCATGGAGACCAATATAAATGCCATTTCACAATCTGCTATCATATGCATGACTCACAACAGATGTGGATGAGTTCCACTAAACGGGTTTGGAGGAGATAGCATGTGGAACAGATGAACGGATGGAGCGGATTACGATAACATGGACTTGTTGTTTTTATAAAGGTTTAGGTAGAATAATATTATTGTGCTGAACATTGTCGTTGGGGAGAAAGATGGTGTTAACTCTTTGATCCCTGTATTCTCAGAATTCCAAGTTCAAAGAAATCATACATATAAGCTGTTGAGTATTTTGAAACTGATTTGACAGGAAGCTGTTGCCACCATAGGCAACAACACCAGCCAGTCAAATCCGGTTCAAAATACCCAAAAGAATAATAATTAAATTGTAGTGATTTTGGTGTTTTTGGTATTTCAGGTTTAATAATACTTTCCATGGTGTCATTGTTTCTGGTGGTACTGATTGTGTGGAGTGGTAGCTGTGGTATTGTTATTGTTGGATATGTTGGCTGTTCTTGTGTACTTCCTATGTTCTTGGTGATTGTGTTGACAGAAAGGGTGGGAGTCATGGCAGGGATGGTGGGGGTGTTGCATTTGCTATGACACATCTAAGCATGAATGTGAGATGTTGAGAGTAACTGGTAAGAATGCGCTAGACAAAAGACAAAATGCAGTGGAACAATACTGCAGCTGCTTGCTAGTTCTACTGATGCTGCTGCTGTTGTTGTTGCTGTTGTTGTTGTTGTTGTGGTGGTGGTGGTGGTGGTGGTGATGATGATGATGATGATGATGTTGGTCGAGGTGGTGGTGGTGGTAGTGGTGGTGGTGGTTGTGGCGGCGGGGGCAGTGGTGATGGCGGCAGTTGTGGTCGTGATGGTCATTAACATTGTCGTTGCGGTGGTGATGGTGATGGCGGCGGTGGCGGAAGTTGTGGTTGTGGTGGTACTGGTCGTGGTGGTGGTGGTGGTGGTGGTGGTGGTGGTGGTGGTGGTGGTAATGATGATGATGAAGCATATATAGCCCTATTATAATCAGGTAAAATACACACCTCCAATTTGTTGATGGTAACCTGCCGGTGATGTTGGGCCCATTGCCTTGCCGCCACTTTGCCAGTTCTGCAGTGAAGGGTAGATCTGTTGTTGAGTATAGCACTGCATACCTTGTTGCAAATGTGTTGGGATAACGATCATGCCTGGATACGCAACAACATGGGTGGGTACGGAGGCATTCGTGGATGATACAGTAACTGAAGCCGCTTGACCACCCATTTCATGTGCCACAGATGTAATGATACTCTGTCTTTCCTCTTGTGTTTGGTTATACGCTTTAACCAAGCCTGGCAGGCGGAACATGTCAACGATCCAGCCAATTCCCATCAATCCGAAAGTGCAGAGGTAGATGGTTCCCCAGCAATATCTCCGTAGATAAAAGTGGTGTAAGCCAGCAATACCCCATGGACATAGCAGTATGTATGCGTCATCTAGATATTTTCTCTCGACTTTTCTCACGCCATTAACCAGTTGATTTGCTTGGTTGCAACGTTCAACGAGAAACGGAATACGGAACCAATCACATATCCAACCAACTCCCAGCAACCCGAATGTCAATGTGTACAGAACGCCCCAGGCAGGTCTCTGTAGGTAGTAATGATGAAGGCCGATCACACCAAATGGCGATAGTGCGCATATATATGCAGTGCAGACAGTCTTCTCAGCATTGGTATCCCCGTGTGCTATGGCGTTCGTCTCTCTCACCAAGGACGGGATGCGGAAAGCGTCCACCAGCCACCCAATGCCAAATAATCCAAAGGTAAAAAGGTATAATATGCCGAGGCCAAAGTTCTTTAAATAAAAGTGATGGAAACCTGTAAGATACAAATAATACAGAATATATAGCCTGATATATAGAGTTACCATTACATATTCGCACAATCTTAGCCGTTTAACACTCAAAATTGTTCAAGAAAATATAAATTATATATTTGTTGACCAAGAAGATCAGACTATCTTTGAAAATGTACTACGGGAATGACGGGCTCGATTATCAGTGATAAATTTTCAAAAATAGTCTTTTACTTGGTTTGCAAATGGACATTTCTCAAGACCGCTGTAGCCGTTTTTAGTTGATATGCTTGTTAAAGGGGTAAATATAGAATAACTATATTCATTTATATAAAAACGTGATTTACTTAGAAAAGAGATATCGGTCAAAACTGATGGAGGTGGGCATTTTTTTCTTTAGATATTTCAAATATCTAGATTCGATTAGGAATTGTAATTCGTTTAGATGCTAAGCTGAAAATACCAAAGTAATTTCAAAATATGTAACATTTTAACGCTAAGTAAACCAGTTTATCCATCAATCATATGACGCCATACCCAACTACGTAACGTGTAGGCTGACGTCAGAATCAATTACTTCATGAATGACTCAATTTAGTCTGTCTTAAATGCTTAATAATTCTGAATCTGCTGAACATTTTGAAAACATTTTGATTGACAGTTGATGTGGACTTAGCCACCAGCATCTTGCAGTTAAATTCTTTTCAAAATATTCAGCATAGCCAGAGTTAAACCCCATGGAAAATGTAGTCTGCAGAAATTCAGCAGACGAACAGGTAAGTGTACTGATACTAAAGTAGAGAT
The DNA here is from genome assembly GCA_034401795.1 of Chaetoderma sp. LZ-2023a. Taxonomy (NCBI): domain Eukaryota; kingdom Metazoa; phylum Mollusca; class Caudofoveata; order Chaetodermatida; family Chaetodermatidae; genus Chaetoderma; species Chaetoderma sp. LZ-2023a. The sequence continues at coordinate 14,243,180 of CM067363.1, read as the reverse complement.
TATTTAGAGATTCTTAATTTCCAAATCAGTACATATATTTTTCAGTTGTCTGCATGTACAAAAACTAGACATTGGTCATAACAATAGTAGATTAATTTGAAAGCACACATTTAGCTCTCTCGCTGCTGCATGCCATCAGACAATAAAATCAATGGTCAACAACTCTGGACAGGCTGGGTATTTTGAAAACAATTTGACTGAAAGTTGTTGGTGGCTTAGCCACCAACAACTTTCATTCAAATTGTTTTCAAAATATTTAGCCGGTCCAGAGATATAACCTTTGGAATATGTCGGCTTAAACAACTAAGCAGACAGCCGGTTAAAAATGGAACTCACCAAGTAGTCCAAATGGGAACCATAAGATATACGCGTCGGCCATCGTCTTGTCATTTGCGAACTCAGGGTTTTTCAACTTATAGTTGACCTCTTTGACCAGCATCGGGATTCGAACCAGGTCACCCAACACTCCGAAACCAAATAGACCAAATGTGAACACATACAGAAACCCAAAGCCGATTCTGCCCAGGTAGAAATGGTGGCCACCGATAAGGCCAAGGACGAGACATAGGATGTAAGCTTCAACGACACTTTTGTCCTGAAAATGAAAATGTATGCAATTTTAGTTTAAGTATTAGGCTCGCTGACGATTTAAATAGTACTGCCTGGGTTTGACAAACTCGATACGATTTAGGAGAGATTACAGACAGATATGTCTAATACGATCACCTACTTTTGGGGGCCACAAGATGGTTGTTTTCCTCGACGAGTCGTCGTAAGACACTATACCTGTCTTAAAGAATTGCCGTCTTGTGGGATCAAAAGCCGGTTTACTGTAGTAAATGATTCGTATTAATCGGTGCGGCCATTCATATGGTATCCGCAAGGCCCATTTGTATGGTATCCGGAAGGCCCATTTGTATGGTATCCGGAAGGCCCATTCGTATGGTATCCGGAAGGCGCCAGCTATAGAGTCTTAAAATATGCACCTGCCTAACCGGACTGTTGCCTATAACCGTTTAATCACCAAATTTGTTTAAGAAATCTAAATATTTCCTTACTGAATGTTCATTTGCAGGTCAACAGAAGACAATTTTTGAAAACTTATCACTGAAATGGCTGGCTCGGTTGCCGAGCCCGTCTTTCCAAGGGCAAATTTTCAAAAATAGTCTTCACTTGGTCTGCAAATGGACATTCTTCAAGACCACTACAGAAGCCTGTTTTGGCCGATTTCGTCATGATAGGATTAAATTGTGACATTGAATTTAAAGTGCTAAATTTCGATAGGCATGGCCTATTTGGAGAACTTATCTGGATAATAATGGTCATGTAATATCGGTAAAACGTGGGGTAAATATTTGATTGCGTATTTGTTTTCTCACAGGACCGTTGGCGCTTTCATATCGTCACAAATATTCTGTAAAATCTAGCTTCAATTGCCCTGATGGGTCTCAGTGTAATAAAGTTACCTAAATTGAACTGAATTGTTATCATAATGTTGTGGAATCTACACCCTCTCAGAGGGCCTCTCCTACATTTCTAATGGAAAAAACCCGGTCATTTATTTGTATGTGTGTTCGGTTGTAGCAATGCCAGCAGAAGTTATGTCGTGATACGTACCGTATTAATTAAATCAAAAGTCTTTAGATCTGTATCGTTTCTCATTCTCATTAATCCTTTATCCCTTGAATTTGTTCAAGAAAAATCAATTTTTTCATAGAAAATGTCCATTTGGCGACTAAGAGAAGACTATTTTTTTGAAAATTTATCACTGGAATGACTGGCTCGGTTATCGAGCCAGTCATTCCAGTGATAAAATTTCAAAAACAGTCTTCTCTTAGTCTGCAAATGGGCATTTCTCAAGACCACTGCAGAAGCCGTTTTGGCTGATATGTGTGCTAAAGGGTAATTAAGGTATGCCGATCGACTTAGTAGCCTGAGTGGAATAAAGAAAACTGAACTGACCCTGAGCGACAAGCCACCACTCCCACCCCACCCCGAAAGACATACATTGGTATTGTCTACAGTGACCGGATGAGACGCGGTTATTCTGACCAACATATAATTGTATACATGTGAAAGTTTAGCAGTAATTACCCGTGCTCCGGTCTGTACCGTAATTCTGACATTGGAATTCCCCACCGTTGCTACAGTTGTACTAGAGCGACCCAAGTAGCCCGGATATCCGCCATTCGCCTGTCCATTGGCGGCGACGTAGCCATTCTCGACAACACCAGATCCATAGTTGCACCCCTTCTCGCCACCTTTACTATCACACGGTCCAACACCGATACTCATTTTTTCTGTAAGATAAAATAATCTAACTATCGTAATATGGGGTGTTTGATAGCACTAATTCAAAGCCCACAAAATGCTTTAAAATAAAATTGTTAAAATGGCATATTAATAGTGAGGCAAATAATTAGCTTTTAAGTTATGTACCTCATTGTAATGAAACGAAATAAAATCTTAACATATGATTATTTCATTCCGTATAAATTAATACAAATTTGTATCCATGTAGTTGAATTAGCATTTAATTTCACAGCTTAAAAATTATATTAATTTATACGGACTGAAACAATCATATCCTAAGATTTATTTCGTTTCATTATGTTCCTCTAAAATTATACAGTTTTTAACCAATTTCTTCCATTTATTCTGGTGTGTATGTATGCCTTTAAACGAGGTAACCCCGTTTACCCTCTTGTACCAACAACGCCTCAGAACACTCAAAATACGATTTATATTAATTAACCATGTAATTGTTTGTCACGAAAATTAAAATATTTGTAGGCCAAGACAACACAATATTTTCTAACTTTACATGAAATTTTACATTTCCCAGGACCACAGCAGTAGTCTTTTCGACAGGCATGACCGTAAAAGTGTCAATGATAAAAAGTCAATTTTTTTGCTTAGCCAGTTTCTATTTTCAGGTCAAATGATGACTATTTTGAAAGTTTATCACTGGAATGATTAGCTCTGTTTTCGAGCCAGTCATTCCAGTGGTAATTTTTCAAAAAATAGTCTTCTCTTGGGTTGTAAATAGACATTTCTCAATACCAATGAAAATGCTGTCCTGCCCATTTAATGTTTAACCCTTTCACGACGAAGCCGGCCAAAACCGGCATCTGTAGTGGTCTTGAGGTATGTCCATTTGCAGGCTAATAGAAGACCATTTTTGAAATTTTATCACTGGAATGACTGGCTCGATAACCGAGCCAGTCATTCCAGTGGTAACATTGTCAAAAATAGTCTTCTCCTGGCCTGCAAATGGATATTGAATAAGTAAATATTTTAATTTGTTTGAACAAATTTAGTTAGTAATGGGTTAATTTGACAGACGAGAAACAAAAGTTTATAAAATATAATCCAGTTAGACTTACGTCCTTGGACCCTGAATTCCTAGAATCCCAAATTCACGGTCGCTATACAGGTAAGATGTTGAATATTTTGAAACTAGTTTAGCAGCAGCTGCTTCCATTCAAATAATTTTTTTTAATATTCAAAGGAATATTTCTTACGCCTTTAAGAAGTTATTATATTCGGCCTATCTGATTGAAACTGCAAAAATTATAAACCACTACATACATTTTTTGGAGTGAAAGGAAGGGTCAGGGATACATGGGCCACGCCCTTAAAGCCTGTTAGGGTAAATAGGCCTAATTGGTAATTATACACATAATGTTATATGAACATTCCTAAGGAATAAATTCAATGCATATATAATTCCATATTTTGCATAATTGTCTTTCTATTGTCATGCTATTCCCTTCGTAACCTCAGTTTGTATTAATTCGTTATAACATTGTTAAAGGTGCATATTCACACCAGAATTCCTGTAAATAAAAATGTTAAAATCGTATACCTTTATAGAGGCTTACATTATGTTCCTAGATGTACTGAAACGAAATAAACCTGAACAATATGGTGGGTTCATTCCATATAAATAAATATAATTTTTTAAGTTGTGAAATTGAATTAGGGATTCGTGTCTATCTATGAAATCATCATATGTTAAGATGTATTACACTTCACTACATCTAGGCACATAATTTAAACATCTAAAAAGAATACAATTTTTTAATATTTTTATTTTCGGCACTTTGGTGTGAATATGCTCTTTGAAACCTTTTTTGCAAACCAACAGAAATCGTGCATAATTAATTTAAATGTAGAAAATACAGTTGAATATTTTGACATAAATTTAACTGGAAGTTGTTGCTGCCTAAGGCAACAACAACGTCCAGCCAAATTTATTTCAAAATATTCAACACGTCTTGTAAAAATTGAAATGCGGATATTTCAAATTTGAGAAGATTTAATTGTCAGCTCCTAGGCCAAACAGTTTCACAACGCTTAGTCATAATAACTATTATACATTTTCTGAAATAAATCGAATACGTACCTTGATGTAGACCAACAAATCTAAAATTTGCTTTTTCAATTTTTATCTATGCAAGGCCACGAGACTAAAATCCTTGCATGTCTTCCAAATTTTTGAACACTTACCTGCTCAGTCGACCTTTATATACGATCGATTATATCCGGCGTCATAATAATCGCAGGTGTTTTGTTGCAAGCCCTATCAGCAGTCAGATTTCTAATCATTCACCCAGTATATCTTTGTTACAGTTCGTCATGTCACGTGATTCATTGACCCGGTTGTCATGCGAAATATATTTGAATCTGTATTATATCTGGTTTATTTAGTTTTGTTACTACGGTAACCCGATAAACAAAATTCGCGCGTTCCGGCGACAAAGGCGACAGAGCGTTATTAAATAATGCTAAAATCCAATGCACGATATTATCAAATCAACCATAGATTTATCGTTACGTATATATGAGAACTCTGTGCGCGGGCCTAGATGCTAACGATTTTAGCATCCAACAGGGGCTGGTCTTGTAATAGACGGGCCCAGTTCTAGTCAAGCCCCACCCATCTTTTGCGCGTGTTGGAATCGATTTATATACTTTGCACCCTGAATTCTCAGAATCCTATTTTCAAAGTAATTAAACATAGGCCTACAGGTGAGCTGTTGAATATTTTAAAAACTAATTTGACTGAGTGCTGTTGTTGCCTAAATAGTAAATTCCTAAAAGACATATACTACGTACACTTGACTGACTTAAATGTTCATGACCAGATGGAATTAAATACGTCATTCATTATGCATCACGATCACGTGGCGTATTGATTATGACGTCATACACTTGGGTGACAGATCGGATCCATCATTGTTTACGGGTGTGGCTCCAAGAGGGCCGGTAAAACAGGTCCCAAGTCCCAACGTTCAGCAGATACATGTACTTGGGTTCATCAGGCCCGTAGCGTGCACCGTGTATCTGAGAGGGCAAGGGACCAGACCATCTCCCCCCCCCCCCCCCCCCCCCCCGCCCCAACCACATCCCCACCCACCACGCCCACCCTCCCCCTGAGTAATGTCGAGATGCTCTCAGATAGCATCTCCTGCAATACTGGATGTAAATATGTACCTTCTATTTAGGGGAGGATGCTTGTTAAATACGTCTTTAAAAAGCACACTTCACAAATTCCCCCCCCCCACCCTCACCCCACGCCTCCCCGACCCCCTCCAACAACATCCCTACCCACCTCCACCCCACATTGGTACCCGTTGCCCCGCTTTCTGGCTACGGCCATGTTCAAATTGGAGGAAAAATTGGATTTCATGTCTTCACCTGTACCTGACGACGATGATGGTGTTGTTGTTGTTGTTGTTGTTGTTGTTGTTGTTGTTCGTGGTGGTGATGATGATGATGATGATGATGAGTGACTATGTTCTTCACCTGAGTTCTTTCCCGTCTTTAATGGTCGTAGATTACGTTATTTGATGTCTGATCGCAAAACCCTTAGCAAGGTGATGTTGTGGCGTTCTTTGCCTGCCTGACATACCTTGGCTGCCTGCCTGACATACCTTGGCTGCCTGCCTGACATACCTTGGCTGCCTGCCTGACATACCTTGGCTGCCTGCCTGACATACCTTGGCTGCCTGCCTGACATACCTTGGCTGCCTGCCTGACATACCTTGGCTGCCTGCCTGACATACCTTGGCTGCCTGCCTGACATACCTTGGCTGCCTGCCTGACATACCTTGGCTGCCTGCCTGACATACCTTGGCTGCCTGCCTGACATACCTTGGCTGCCTGCCTGACATACCTTGGCTGCCTGCCTGACATACCTTGGAGGCACTTAAAGTTCTAGTGCTTTCTGAGCAGACGTATGTTCTGGCCAAGCACAGACCATCGATCTTGACCTACCCTCCCAGATAGTGACTATGTTTTGCACAGATTGGAGAGTGATGCATTTGATGTTAGACTGCGTGGACAGCGATGATTTGTAATGGCTCGCAGATGTTTGCGGTAACACGCATTCGGCTTGTTCAAGAGGGATTTGGGAGCTGTCCAGCTGTTGCAATTTGAAAGCATTATGGAAACATATGCAGCATAATATAAGTACACCGTGACCGTAATGAGCATTTTAGAGCCACGCATCCACAACTTCCAAAAAGACTAGAAGACGAAATTTCTTGTTACACATCGAATTCCATTGTGTGTAGAGCTGCAGATGAGGAGGCCCAGGATTCTGCTCTTCCCCCATTTCTCATGATCAGTGCCCCGATGGGTTTACCGTCATTTTTCATTTCTGTGGTGTCGATAGGTAAACATGACGGATTTCTGTATTGGCTTCATCCAGGAAGAGGTTTGCAACCTTGGGCTGTGCTGCCCCTATAGGAAGCAGTGTATCAGAGCCATTCAGAGGACTATTTTCCTCAACGATAAACCCACCAACATCTACATACTCTATCTTTCGGAGCATACCTATCGTTGCGATTGGAGGGTTTCTTCTCATAGAGTGTTCTCGAACAGATGGTAGAGCTGCTGCGAGGTAGCAAGTCATGAGCATTGGTGATAAACAATCATCTTGCGGTGATCCTATTGATGTTTCAAATTGTACAGAAAACATTGATTTGATACGAACATTTACATTTGTGTTTGCCAATAAGAGTCCCACTAGGCGTAGTTCGTCAGCATCGTAGCCAGCTTGATGGCGGGATTGAAGGAGCTGCGGTCTCTTGATGGTATCAGATGCAAGTGACATGATTTGGACCTGTCAAATTGCTCTTATGTTTTGAAAATAAGCTAATAGGTTGCGAGACATGAGAGAGAAAGTTATTTTAAGCATTCCTACTCATTAAATGACAGTTGTTATTTATCAACAATCACCCACTAATTAGTACATATACTCCTTGATAGCGTCACCATGGTTACTGGCAAAGCATACCATCACACAAGAAATGCATCTTCAATATACATAGTATCTATGTTAGAACGACGTTAGAAATTATCGTGAATTCAGGAGATAAATATTTATTTTGTTTCTAGGCAACCGGTGTTAATTTAAACTGCTCTGGTTGATCAGTATGCATTATTGTAGGCGTGTGTGTTTTCCTGATAACGCAGAAGAAGAAGAAGAAGAAGAAGAAGAAGTAGAAGAAGAAGAAATAGAAGAAGAAGAAGAATAAGAAGAAGAAGAACATTAAGATGGAGAAAGAGAGAGAGAGAGAGAGAGAGAGAGAGAGAGAGAGAGAGAGAGAGAGAGAGAGAGAGAGCGAGAGCGAGAGCGAGAGCGAGAGCGAGAGAGGGAGAGGGAGAGGGAGAGAGAGAGAGAGAGAGAGAGGGAGAGGGAGGGAGAGAGAGAGGGAGGGGGAGAGAGAGAGACAGAGAGAGAGAGGGAGAGGGAGGGAGAGAGAGGGAGAGAGAGGGAGAGAGGGAGAGGGATGGAGAGAGGGAGAGAGAGAGAGAGGGAGGCGGAGAGGGAGAGAGGGAGGGAGGAAGGGGGGGGGGGGGGTGAGAGGGAGGGCGGGAGAGATATAGAACGATAGAGCAACACATTCTCTATGCACTCCAGTGCATTCCTGCAAAACGAATTGCATTATAATCATGTTAATTACGTTACACATATGAATGGAATGACACCAGGGGTGGAGGTGTGGGTGGGGGGGGGGGGTGGGTGTTGTTACCGTGTACTATTGCCCTCGCGTGAGGGAAATACCAGATCATACATATTTGATCTTAAGCAATCAAATAACATCATTTGGTCATGTGACATTACTAACGGGTTAATAAATATCCATACTCTCGCTTAACATTGACCGCCAGGGGGAGATGATTGGCCGTAGTGTTAGCGTGATCGACTGAGAGCCGGGCGGGTTTCAAATTCGCTTGACTGTCTGGCAATTTTGTGGCGGGCGCTCAATCTGCGGGAACGTAGGCTATCTCCTTCACTCTTCGTTGCCTCTCTCCACCCAGGAATATAAATGGGTACCCGTGTAAGACTCGGGAATTACCAATAATGGACTGAAATATAAACCAGCCTAGATGTGGCGTACGTGGGATCTGGAATCAGGAACTCGATGCACGCCAATCAAACCAATAACTTCTTAACATTGACCGCTAATGTGATGTCAGTAGAGGGACACATTTCAAGATATGCCCCACACATTTCTAGCTAAGCTCCGCACACGCTTTGACCGTATTGGGATCGAGTGAACCCTGAATACCCAGAATCCCAATATCAAAGTAAGTAAACAGGTACACTTTTGAACACTTTAAAACTAATTTGACCGGGTGTTGTTGCTGCCATTACTGCCTATGGCAGCCACAGCGCCAAGTCAAATTAGTTTCAAAGAATTTTCCACAGAATATTCATTAAATAGTAAATCCATTAAAGATATGCAATTCTTACAGTTAGTTGGCGGCCTATTCCAGCTTCATGGCGGAGTATTTCTGTTAATAATTATTATGACGTCAACATGCACGTGACGTAATGGACATTTCCAGTTTATCCATCAATCATATCAAGTCATAATCAACTACGTAACGTGTAGAATGGCTAAGCGTTGTTGTACGAATTGTATGTCTTTACTATTTAACAAAGATGCTGCTGCATATTTTGAAACTAATCTGACTGGGCGCTGTTGCTGCCATAGGCACCAAAGTGCCCAGTCAAATTAGTTTCGAAATATTCAACAGCTTACCTGTATAGTTTTCTGGAAATTGATAGTCAGGCAGTTCAGGGACTGATCGAGCCCTACACAACGAAGTGTGGGTGGAGCTTAGCTAGAGATGACCGGGGCATGGCTAAAACTGGGTTCCTCCATTTATTATGACGTATTATATTTGATCAACAGATCGCAGTCATGCGTTACAAAACACATGAGCTCTAATCTTTTTCAACAAGTGTCAACTTGCCCTAGAATTTGATAAGTTGTCATATAATAAATATACTTTTCAATCTAGAAATTGATACGGCGATGCGCAAATTTCACTTCTAAACTATTGAATGAATCATCTGCTATCGCGGCCTGTTGACATGTTTGGTGAATGGTAACCAATGCGTAATGTATTGGTCATCTATGTTTAAGGGCATCGCATTACTTTACTTTCATATTACGAAAATACTATGCATTATTCGTGTAGGCCTGTGTAAGTCAAGGGTCAGGACCATACACATTTATCACATTAGATGTTATACAATGCAGGATTCCAGTCTATCCATCAATCATATGACCTCATAATTAGCTACGTGACGTGTATGGTACTGTCATAATCAATTACGTCATGAATGACTCGATTTAGTCCGTCTTAAACGCTTAATAGTCCTTAAGGATGTACAGAATGTCTGTCTTTACTATTTAAAGGTGTATATTTACACAAATGATGCTTGAAAATAAAATTGTTAAAATTGTCTACTTTTAGAAGCTTAAATTGTGTATCTAAATAATGTAATGAAACGAAATAAATCTTAGCATATGACGATTTCATTATAAATAAATTAATATAATTTTCTAAGTTCCTAAATTGAATTAGAGGCACGAGTCCTTAATTCAAATTCACAAATAAGATTTATTTCGTTTCAGTATATTAATGTACAAAGTATAAGCCTCTAACAGTATACAATTGTTACAATTTTATTTTCAAGCATTTTAGTGTGAATATGCACCTTTAATAAACATTGTGTTGAATATTCTGAAACGAATTTGACTGGGCGCTGTTGCTGCCATAGGCAGCAACAGCAACCAGCCAAATTAGTATCAAAATATTCAACAGCTTAGCTGTATATCTTTCTGGAAATTGATGATAGTCAGGGATCGATCGATCCCATGCCCCAGCACTGGTGAGGCGTGGATGGGCGGGGAGTAGCTAAAACTGAATCCCTCCATTTGGTGATTTGTCACATAGTAAATATACGTTTCAATCTACAAATTCATATGTCGTTCATATGTCGATATTCCTGTCGAAGTGCAAATTGCACTTCTAAATTATTGAATGAACAAGATGGCCGCCAAGTCTTTAAAATAGTTATTTCTCAGTTTCTAGATGTGATAGAAAGCTGCTTTTGGTGGCTATGCTGGGGTTTACCAGGCTAGGGAAATGCATTCTAGTCAGATAAATGTCATCAAATTCAAAGTATGGGTCGTAGGTCACATCGCCGAAATTATCTAAAATGTCCATCAGAGAATTCTAAATTGTTGCACATGCTCTCTCAATGCAATAGAGCAATCTGTTAGATGATGAATATATGACCTTGAAGATATAGAGCATAGATTCTGGCATTAGAGGGAGTGGTGTATGAATAATTTGATGCACAGTGTTCATACTTGTTCTAAGAAAAGCAAATAACTTAATACTCTATAATGCCAGTTCATTGATACGAGTATTTTCAGCTGACTCTCTGCTATATACACAACCGACATCCTAACTGGTATGTATGTATGATTACTGCATTCTGCGACTGTAGTAGTAGAAACATCATACAGCTGCAATCAGTCCTTCTTAGCTTTTCCCACTGTGTCTTGTCCTCAGCCGAAATCCTTAGCTTCCTCAGGCCTGTTCTTGACTTGAGTGCAGGGTCGGATTAAGACATGCTGAGGCCCTAAGCATGTTTTCTCGATACATCATGCCTCTTGCTCATGTGTTTTAACACCCAAAACACCCTTGAGCCTTGGCTATGCGGCTATGCCGCTGTGAAGTAGTCAGATGTATATGCCTTTGAATTTTACTCAAAAAACTACTATATTGACTAAACGCTATACTACGATATAATAGAGTAGGCTGAGTAGCATAAGGTAAAGACCTGGCCAATGCACGCATTTTTGGGATACAATTCAGAGGCCTGGGCCCGTTATGGATAATGATACCGGCACAAGCAAGATTGAGATTGGATGGTATGGGACTCGGGGAGACAGAGGAAGTGCCCCTTCCACTATGTGCCTGACTAAAATCCCATCCCAACAAATAAGTTACCTGAGTAAATGCAGCAACAATAAATTTGATCAACACAGTCACTTACTTTTCTTAGAAAGTTCGAGAAATCAAAACTAGTATCCATCAGACATGTTTAACCCTTTCAGGACTAAGCCGACAAAAACCGGCTTGTGCAGTGGTCTTGTGAAATGACCATTTGCAGGACAGAAGAAAACTATTTTTTATGTTTTACCACTAGAATGACTGGCTTGATAAACGAGCCAGTCATTCCAGTGATACAATTTTAAAAATAGGCTTCTCTTGACCTGCAAATGGACATTCCATTGGAGAAAATTGAAATTTCACTGATTAAATTTCAACATTAAAGGGTTAAACTATTCTGTCGTCAGAAGTATTTTTACATTGTCATCCGAGAAATAATTGTGTCAGTTTACTGACTTTAGTATGTTATATCAAATTTTCAACGCAGCTACACAACATCTTTCAGTCAATCAAATTTGAAAATACTTATTTGAATGGTTACTATCCATTCAATCTAAGGATTAACAAGGTTTAACACCAATAACTTATAAACAGACAAACAGTCACATAACTAGTCTAACTAAAAATTACTAGATTGGATTACAGGCTAGAGAATGTATCGGTTTAGAACATTCTCTTTCGCGACTTTTTGGAGAGCAACGTTATTAATAATATCCTCAAATGAGAGGCTGCAAAGTTTATCACTTTCGATACATAATATGCTTAGAGCAGACAGCTTCTCTTGCAACATTGATGTTCGCAGTTCATTCTTGATCCGTTTTAACTGTGAAAATGATCGTTCCCCAGAACAGTTTGTTACAATGAGACTCAAAAACAGACGCAATATTGTCTCAACAATAGGGAAGGCTGATTAAATATTATCCCGTATTATGACATGATACAGATCCTGGTGGGTTAGCTGTGCTTTATCTGTGCAATTTTGTTTAATGTAAGCATGGAAGTGCTTGAGTTCCCCAACGAGATTAACATCAACATCCTTAGATTATGATTTCATGAGAAGCTCTACATGGTCATGCAACTGCTTTTCGGAGGCATTTAGGTCTACCAAAAATGAGAAGTTGCTTGCAAGTGATTCGTAGATCTGGGCTTGTTTATTTAAGTTGGTTTTCAGTGCATCGATCACTGGAATGAAGGATTTCACCCGAAACGTATCTCTTGGAGAAAACATTTCCTCGGCATCTGGTGCATCTTCATCATTGATTGTCCTTTTCCTGATTCGTTTCCCTTTACTAACACACTTATAATCGACATTAGGCAGCTTCTCTTTTGCTTGGAGTTCAATTTTATCAAAAAGTTCACAGCTTTCTTGCACGAAATGAAAGAGGGATGCATAAAGAGCTGCACATGTACTCAATGAAATTTGTGGATCCTGCAATGCCTTGCTGGTTTTGTGGCATTGGCCCAACAGACGATTCCAAAAGTTTAGCATGAACACAAACTCAAACTCCTCCATCTTTGACTGCAAGCTGCTAGTCTCTCTCCTTGTATCCCCTTTCTCACTGTCATCGCTATGGATATGATTCAGAGCGTCAATAATTGTATCATACCTCTCTGCGATGGCAGAAGTAGTCTTTACATGAGCTTCCCACCGAGTGTCAGAAAGGCATTTTGGTACAGCGGATTTGGGATGCAAAACAGATTTTAAGCACTGTCAATCTCTTAGTAGATGCAGAGAAAAATGTGTACACTTGTTGCACAACAGCGAAAAAATTGACTGTCTCTAAACAACAAACAACTGCAGCACAACCGACATGATTTAGGGAATGTCCAGCACATGCAACAAATATAGCATATTCGTTTTTCTCTAGAAGTTTTTGTTGTATGCCATTATACCATTCTGCCATGTTTGCAGCATTGTCATATGACTGGCCTCTGCATTTATTGAAGTCAATTTCACATTCATTGATTAGATATTCGACCATCATGTTGGCCATATTTTCACCAGTATGTTTCTTTAGTTCAAGAAAAGTTAGGAAACGTTCAATGGGAAAACCATCATAGGGTGATGTGTACCGTACGATAACAATTAATTAACATGCGAAAGGTCAGGTGTTGGGTCTACAGATAAACTGAAATATCCAGCTTGTTTTAGATCATCCAAAATGGACTGTTTCACCTTTTTAGCCATGAGCTTAATAAGTTCATCACATATCATCTTGGACAAGTATGAAGGTGTTCCAGATCCACTATTTCCATACAGTATTATATGATGCGCAAGAAATGGACCAAACTCAGCAATAAGTTCAAGCAGACATAGAAAGTTGCCATTATTCGGTGTGCCGAACATTTCATTGCTACCCCTAAAAGCTAGACCACGTTCTGCCAAAGTACGCACGACGGCAATCATACGCTGAAGCACATGCCTCCAGTACTCTTGTTCCTTTTTCATCTGATTCCCCAGGTGCGAATCTAACCTCAATCCACGTTGCCTCGTCAGATAAGTAAGCAAAGCAGTTCTGTGGTCCTCAGAGGTCTCGTGATTCTGAATTACAACAGGGTTTCGCCAGTCATTAAATCCCTCACCAGAAAGCAATGTTTGCCTTGAAGAATGGAGCAGCTTACAGACGAACCCGTATACACAACCAGTTGTTGGGAAATATACCAGCCATTCTCTATTGTATTTTTCTCCATTAACCTTTGTTGAACTAAACAGACCCTTTGAACGATATCTAACTTGATTTTTTAAACGACTGCTTCGATTTTTCAAATGAACCATCCCAGTTTTGGTACTCTGATGGGCCTTTCTGTATAGAGTATGAAATGTCCTCTTCAGTCAAGATGCCCCATAGACCAACATCATTGAACTTCTTTTCGTCAAATCCAGGTTCCGTAATATCCTCAGGAATCTCAACTGCAGTCGGCTCATTTACATCTGCATCGTGGATCTCATTTGCAATTGGCACGTTTACCTCTGTGTTATTGATCTCAGTTGATGATGTGGGTTTTGGAGTTTCCATATCTGGCTGAATCGCCTGACTATGAGCTCCATCCTTGATTGGAGTAAAGTAAGACACAACCTTTGGTAAGTGTTTTAGCTGCTCCTCAGATTGTTGCCGCCTTTATCTTTTCTGAGACCCGCTTTCAAATGTTCTCTTCATTTTCTGAGAATGGCTCCCTATAAAAGAATGCAAAAGATATATATTTAGATTAAGAGATATCTGTCAGACCTTTTGATATTTTATTTGCCTATGTTACTGCTATTGTCATTTGCTGACATTCTTAAAACATGACTTATGTAGCTTGTTCTTTTGGCATTTGGTTAGAATGTAATGCATTCTAACTAAATGCCAAAAGCGCATGCTATCATCAATCATTCATAAAAAGCTATTCACTAACTTGACCAGTTTCTTTATATATCCTAATGTGGGTTTTCATGCACGTGACTTTGCTAACCGTTTACCTGCACGGCTAATTAACACATGTTTAGTGTGCCATGTGGGTAAACTGCTAGAAAAACTATGTGCATAGAAAAGCAGCCTACCTCATCGACGGCTTAGAAGTCTTAGACAACGTCTTCCAGCAAAATTGCTTCCAAAATATACAATAGTTGCTACGGGTTCAGTAAAAGGAAGAATGTTAACATCGGTCTAGCAAGACAGGGCCACCCCTTCTTGCCACACCGATATCAACATTGTGCCTTTTACTGAACCAGTATCAACCATTATTTATGAAAAGCACAGATTGTTCATTGAGTTATAATAGTATATAAAACATTTAAGTCAGTAGGGTGCTATATCAACACTAAGAGTAATTCTATATGGTAAAGTCGGTAATACTGTTACTGTACTACGAATTACTACTTCAAGGTTACGAATTACTACTTCAAGGTTGTCTAGATTTCCTGCACAATGATGTTGTGAGGGTGAGGGTCTGATTGCTCATTCTGCATCTCTCTAATTATGTAATCTTATGTTACAAACATTCTGTAACATGTCCTGAGATTTCATTTGCAATGCTTCATGCAAAGCAGCCTCCTGACAATTAGCTTCAAAATGTTCAGCAACTTACCCATATATACCTGGCTGCATTTTGCATAGAAAAATTAAAATCTTATCAGTATTAAACTTTGTTTAAAATAAGAAAAAGTACTTTTAATTATGTTTTCATGATAAATCATATCTCTGTAAAATGTCAGTTAATGGGATACCCTGATAACATGCCAATGTTGGCCCAAACTAATTTTGCTCATTGCTTTAATGTAGACCCAACACATTGCGTCGACATGTTATGGCAATGCAGTTTGCCAACGTTGGCTATTTAACCATAATCTGCCACATTAGTGATGGCGCCAACCAATTGCCAACGCGGGAATATTATCTGGGAAGTTGCATTACATTTCATTAAGCTTTCTGTTAAATTATTCTAGCTGTTTAACCACTCATTAGCAATGTTTACAACAATCGAAAACTGGTAACATACCATTTTGGCACTGTTAAAAATGTATTCTTACCTCTTGTTTCTTTCGAATTCTCTGAAAAGATATTGCATAAATTATTAATGACTTTAACTCAGCAGGAAAAACTGTGATACTGTATCATTAACAGAAAAGTCAAAACACGTGACCTTGTGAATAGCAGACGACAACAGATCCGCAGGGTTGCCAGATTGTAGTTTCATTACCAAAAATCTTGAACTTTCTGTTCTTGACGACAATTGTAATTTCTAACTTTGTTAAATGACGGAACAGTGTTGGTGAGCATTATAATTTAGAATATATACAATAGCTATGCTCTTTTACCTATTTATACCTCTGGGTAGTATGAACAGATGAAAAAGAAATATTATTATATCTTTTTTCTTTGCTTAATTGCTTATTTACTTTTTAACGAGATCACACTTAATCACATATTTTGAGGCCCTATATTTTGTTTGCTTCTTGATTTTAGGCCCCTCATCTTCTGTGTAATGTGTACAAATGAAAAACATTTAAAACAAATTATTATAATATCCATTTTCTTTTCTTCATTTATTTTTAATGAAGCCCGCTTATTGACATATTTTGAGGCATATATATTTTATGCTTCTTGATTTTTTATGCCCCTCATTTTCTGTTTACTGTGTACAGATGAAAAACAATTATTATTATTATTATTATTATTATTATTATTATTATTATTATTATTATTATTATTATTATTTGCTTGTTTATTTTTAATGAGGCCCGCTGAATGACGCTGATTTATACATCTTGCGGGCCTATATATATATATATATATATATATATATATATATATATATATATATATATATATACACCTGTGCAAAAGTTAAGCACCAGCAAAAACAATAGAACGTAGAAACATGATGGTACAACTAGGCTGCCATACTTTTTGTCCCCGCGTTAGCTGACATAATTCCATGTACGAAATGCACATGCATGCATGACTTCACGCCGCTTGATGTCCGTGCGTGGCGGGAAACAGCACACGTGTTCAGTTATGTAAAAGTCCAGTTTGAGGTGTAGAACATTACATACAGATTTAGGCGACAAGATTAGGAATTTTGTGTTCATGACCGTGGTCAGACCGTTATTTGTACAGAGAGAATTAGCTCTTGATTGTGAACCGCTATGGCAAGACGAAGGTTAAGTGATCGTGTGAAATGGCAAATCATAGGCATGCATACCACTGGTATGTCATGCAGAGAGATTGGCAGACAGCTGAACATTAACCATACTGTAATCAGTCGTTTGATTGCAAAACATGGGCAAACTAACGAGGTGAAGGACAGGCCTAGATCTGGAAGACCGAAGAAGACTACTGCCCGTGATGATCGAGCCCTAGTACGCCTTGTTAGGAGATCTCCATTCACCAACAGCAGAGTGCTCAGCCAGCAATGGGAAACGCGCAATAGAGTGTCAATGTCTACCGTCAAAAGGAGACTGTATGCTGCTGGCATGAAAGCTAGGAGACTTGTCAGACGTCCTCTCCTCACTGCACACCACAAAGAGGAGCGTCTGAGGTGGTGCAACGAAAGAAGACACTGGAACATGAGATCCTGGAGACGGGTACACTGGTCTGATGAAAGTCGGTTCCTGCTTCATGCCACAGATGGTCGAACTCGTGTATGGAGGTCCAGACGCACGGCGTACGACCAACGTAACATCATGGAAGAAGTTCCATTTGGTGGAGGTTCCGTTATGATATGGGGGTGCATCTCATTTGATTGTAAGCTGGATCTGTTGACTGTACCTGGAACACTAAATGGACAAAGATATCAAGATTCCATACTGGATAGAGTTGTGGTCCCTCATTTTGTAAATCATGCACCTGGAACCCACCCTATATTCATGGATGACAACGCCCGACCACGTCGTGCTAGAGCTGTGCATGAATACCTCCGCCAGAATGCCATCGAAACCCTACCATGGCCAGCAAGGAGCCCTGACATGAACCCTATTGAGCATATCTGGGACATTCTGGGAAACATGGTGAGAAGGAGGGATCCTCCTGTGCAGAACCTACAGGAATTAACAGACGCACTCCATCTTGAATGGCAACGAATACCACAATGGCGTATCAGTCAGTTGGTGACCAGCATGAGACGTCGTGTCCAGGCCGTCATCCAGGCACAAGGTGGATATACGCGGTATTAATAATGACAGTCTCAAACTCGTGCACAGATGTTAAACTTCGTTTTCAGACACCATTAATGACACTCTAGCCACGTGTGTCAACTGTAGGGCAATAGTTGTCAGTTGTGTCAACGTAACCATATTCAGGCCTCGTTTTCAAGTTCAAACAAAAACATACAGTGTTTCCCCACCATCATAATCAGCATTCCTCTAGTTGCATTATTACCTCTTGCACTAAGATGGATGGGTACATAAATGTTTATGCTATTGCTTTCTTCATAGCACATGAATATACCCTCGCATGTGCGTAAAAATAGGGTGGTGCTTAAGTTTTGCACAGGTATATATATATATATATATATATATATATATATATATATATATATATATATATATATATATATATATATATATATATATATATATATATATATATATATATATATATATATATATATATATATATATATATTATATATATATATATTTTGCTTCTTGATTTTTGAGGCCCCTCAATGCCCGAGGCCCTAAACTGTAGTTTAGTTAGCTTATCATTAAATCCGGCACTGCTTGAGTGTACAAAGTCCTGGAGTCTTGAGGTCACCTCGTAGTACGTTTAGCAGATTTATGCAATGTCGCCCTCTCCTGGCTTTGCATTTGCTGTCTCCGAGTAGAGCGAATTCCAAGGCTCTCTGTGCTGGTGTGTCTTCTGGCATCTTCAGCACATGGCCAAAGCCGCCAAACATGAACCAACTTTTCTGGACGACTTTTACAGACAGCAGCGCCGTATTACACATCTTGTATCGTGCATCATTGGAAATTATGCTGTCTGGCCATCGGTGTCCAGTGTTTGTGCATAGGTGTTTGCAGTCGCAGCATCGAGTATGCCTAGGGTTGCCATTGGAGCTGCCCAGCTGCTACAGTTATACAGCATCAAGGATACGCAGGTTGCATTGTATAAACGTAGTCTTTTTATCAAGGGCATCTTTGATCTACGAATTCATAGCTTCCAGAAGGATGGGAAAGCTATGCGCCACATGACGCAGCGTGCAGCAATGTCAGCAGTACTGCAAAGTAGTGAACACAGGATTTTACTTTTCCTCCATGATTCGCCGCCACGAAGCAGATCGGCATGTTCTTTAATTTCACGCTTTGTAGATAGGTATATGTGGGTGAAGTATGTTTTGGATTCATTCATAAAGAGATTCTCAATTTTTAGTTTGCTTGCAGCTATTGGGAGAAGTTCGTCAAGGGGTTTCTTTTCCTCGTCTATGAAGTCCACATCGGCGGTATATTCCATTTCTAGCGTCATACCCGGTGGTACTCGTATCACATTCACTATCAAGTTTAGAATCAGATGCACAATTACCTGTGCTCGTATACTCCTAATTCCCCTGCTTCATATTCGCCAATATTACACACTTAGAGTAGTCTATTTGGTCGTGCACAATATCTATCATTAGCTTCGCCGTTATTTTGTTCAGCAGCTGTTTGATAATCTGCAAACATTTATTTGCCTTTAGAGTTTTTACAGTTCTTGGATGACAGACCTGGTGGGAATTATGAACAGTCAAACTAGCATCAGATGTAATCCAACCTCTACCTTCAACAGATAAATAGTCAATGTCCCATTGATTGACGACAGATATAACTTCGATAGTCAGACTGTTTTATATTTTCATCCATGTTCTTTGGATCAGGTATTAAGCTATAACTTGACATGACATTTTGTCTTTCAAACATGTGTATTCTGGTCTCTACAAGATCTTCATTGCCTTTGCCTGAGTACATAATAGTTTACATTGTGCGTTAGTAGTGTTCTGTACAGATGATGATGCCTCCCTTACCCTATACAACCAGGCAAACATACTATGATATGCTGACAATATATTACATACGTCATAAAACACAGTCTACTACACCTAGTTTTCTTTCTAAATTATCTGTCACTGTTAAAGGATAACTAATCCCATCTCTTGATAGCTATTCAGGTGATCTAACACGCCGGTCATAAACTATCCAGGTAATTTTAAGCTTTTTATCACTCCGCTAAGGAAAGATATTCAGGATTTAGTAGTTAAATGTTAGTAGATTTCTACACCCTATGGTGGATGTCATGATTTACTTTTCAACCAATCAGAAAAATCCTAGTGTGTCTGCCTCGGTATATACGCTCAGTCATAGAGGCTCCAGCTATAGTTTGGCAATGTGATATAAAAGCAATCCTACAGGTAAGCTGTTGAATATTTTGAAACCAATTTGATTGGAAGTTGTTGCTGCCATAGGCAGCAACAACTTCCAGTCAAATTATTTTTAAAATATGCAATGGGATGAGCATTACATAATAAAGGCTGTGATGCTTTGGAGCTGACATGACATCACACACAATAGCTTGAGGAGATAAAATCGTGTCGATCACTGCTCAACATTTACTCGATATTACAAAACAAAGAATTTATAAACCATATTCTATCGGTGCAATACAACATTTGAGATGAGATTAGCATCGCTTTAATTTTCATTATCCACTGGTCTCTGGGCTTCACAATGCTACATACGTATCATTAGCATAAGCCATGAGTTCTGAAATATATTTATAATTAGCTATCATAACTACGGGATTGTCACCGTTTGAAGCAGGCATCACTCCTCTTTTATCGGCCTCATGATGACTACACGTTTCAAGATTCTCCATCCCATCAGCAACTAGAGATCAGATAATCTCAGAATCTCTTATGACGAATGTAATTATTAAATTGGCTCTTGTTTCATTCGATTTATAATGTTGTGCCAATAAATTAATCAATTCTGCTTCGTTTTCAGTGTTGGATAGGAAGGCTTCATTATGTTTTGTCCATGGCATGTTCCGTACATGTAGTATACGTCATCTTCCCATGGTTACGAAGTTTGATGTATTTGCTCTTTTATTCGATGATTCCCATACGTGCCCATCACAATGTTTAGTCCCAACGGATTTGTATATGTTGGTGGTGTACATAACTTCTGAAAAGCATTAGTATAATCTCCCCAAATAAATTGACAATGATCCACTTAGCACGTACTTCTATAATATTTGTGGTTCAATATGTGTCATAAATGAGATGATTAGGTAGAGCGTCATTAAATCATTGTCATATATATTTCTCCGGTAACGACAAAGCAATTGACACTGATGTCAAAGGACGTGAGTGTGCCTATTCATCACTAGTGATTTTTCCTACAAGTTATCTGGAAGCTTGCTTATCTTCTTTGAAGATATTCACAATTTTGGTTCGTTTTTTAGTTTTTGCAAATGGTTTGGATCTTCATCTATCTAATTGGCTTGAAAAAGCTCACGCTTTTCGCGCCACTTTTCTTTATTCGATTAACAATTAATTCTAGTTAAAGTCTGTATCCAGTCTATGTGGATTTGAGCAAGTATTGAATAATTTTGTCATCTGTCGCTCTTACAGCTTTGAGGTCTTTTGCAGACCCTGTTGCAAATTGAAATATAAATATATCAGGCTTCTCAACATGTCTTCTGATCGTCGCTTCATATTGTTTCATAGCGCTAATGTGACACACTCATGATGTTAAAATGTTAGATAACTTTTCATTGCAACACATAATGTTGTCATTAAATGACTAGTCGTGATAAAGGTATTTGTTGTTGCAATGTTTTTACTATGCCCACTCTTCATCAGAGTACCTTTCACTTTCACCTCACGCTTTACTGTTGTTTCAATGATGAGATCCACTACGTGCAATAAAAAATGCATTGCAGTCAAATTGGCACCAAATCAATTCTCATTCAACTCTCGCCAAGCATTTGAGTTGTTATCCGTTATGCTATACAACGTTACGTACTGATATAGTAAGTATCGAGCATATTTAATATGACTGAAAGACAACAAATAAGGGAGTAAAGCCTGCTGTGCTTGTAGGTGCTGTTCTATGTTCAACTGTCGAACAACACTAATCAGAGACAATAGGAATGACACACATATTGCACCAGTATGTGGCGAGCGGTTTATTGATGGCATTGCAGCTGTGCGGTTAGTATCTACAAGAAATAATTTGAGTGATTATGCCGATGCTTTTCATAAGTTATGTACATCAGTAACAAAAACATATCTGTTGAAACTAACTATTGTTATGAACACATATAAAGGAAACATCGAATAAAAGATCAAACCCAGAGAAGGCTTGCTAACCATGGGAAGAGGATTTATATCATAAGCACTGGACAGGCAATACCAAAAGTAAAGATTGGATTGCGTTCCTATGCGGCAGTGAATTGTCTCAAGCACATCAAGTCAGTGGCTGAGATTCGGTGGTCCCTAAGGTGCCTGCTATAGACAGGCTTGAGAGTGGGAGTCACTAAAGACAAGTGGCATTTTGGCACTAGTTGACTGTATAGTTTCGCTTGGGCCACAAAACGAGGTTTCTTGAGGACAGGCTGAACCTTTATTTTAAAGAAACTTCATCTTTAAACCCTTATCACTCTGATGTTGGAATTGTACTGCACTGAAGAAAATCTAGTGAGCATTTAAAACAATGGTATTATGTGCATAATAAAATTGTTTTAAAATATACCCAAGTTTCTCCTCTACAATGTATTAACTGCTTTTGTGTCAACATCACCTCAAAGCGCTCAAAATACTACTTGCTATATCAATTAACCATTTTGATGGCCAATATGTTTTCAAGATATTTTAATTTTAAAAGACGATTTTTTGTAAATTTATCACTGAATTCTTTTCGCCAGCTTGACCTTAATGGCTAATGGTAAAGAAAATTAAAGTTTTTAGTTAGCCAGTGTCGATCTGCAGACGTAGAGAAGAGTATTTCTAACAATTTATCATTAGAATGACCGGTTACCGAGCCAGTCATTCGAGTGGTAAATATAACAAATACTCATCTCTACGCCTTTCAAATAGCCATGTCTGAAGACCACTGCACAGTTATTTTATGGTCATTTTGACAATTAAAGGATTAAGTTGACCAAACGGCTTAAAATAATCATTAAATTCGGAAATGAGTAAGATAAGCGTTAATCTCAAAGCAGGCGGTTAGTATGGTCCGTTGTCTATCTAGACAGTGAAATCAGTTTGAAAAATAGTTCTATACACAAATCAGTTAACCCCTCTTGTGTCAGCCTAACCTTTTAATCGTCAAACTTACCAAAACAACTCTGCAGTGGTCTTGAGGCATTTCTATTAGCAGATCAAGAGAAGAGTATTTTTGAAAATTAACCATAGTAGTAAATTACCAGTGGTAAATTTTCAAAAATACTCTTCTCTTGACCTGCAAATGGATACTGGGTCAGCCATAGCTTGACTTTTCTTTACCATTACCCCTAAAGCCGGTAAATTTACAAAAAATAGTCTTCTAATATTAAAATGTCTTGAGAAGTGTTGACCATTAAAAGGTTTAATTGGTATAAGTAGTATTTTTTAGCGCTTTGAGGCGCTGTTGACACAGAAGGCACGTAAATTTAGAGCAATCTTGCCATTGTCAGTATCTATATTACCACGGTGTGTTGGCAACGTAGCAGCTTATTTTCATCGTGAATATATGATATCATTACATTTATGAATCATTTCACGGAAGAACGCAGAAAACGTATCAGAAAGATATTTTTCTCCATTATTTTGTTGCTTTTGACCCATCTTGTGTCAAGTTAAACCTTTAATTTTGTCAAACTGGCCAAAAGGCCCATCCAATATGGGGAGAAACGCCCATTATAGGCCAAAAGAACACTTTTTTTAAATTTATCACTGGAATGATTGGCTCGGTAACCGAGCCAGTCATACTAGTGGTAAATTTTCAAAAAATAGAGTACTCTAGGCCTACAAATGGGCACTGGCTAGGCAGAATTTCAATTTTCTTAACCATTAATCCAATGGTCTGGACAACCAAAAACGGCATCTGTAGTGGTCATGAGGAATGTCCATTTGCAGGACAACAGAAATTAATTATTTTTGTAAATTTAAGTTCGAGAATTATAATCTTCTTGGAAAAGATCTAGACCGTTAAAGGGTTAATTGAAATGAGTAGCACTTTGAGCGATTTGGGGGCGCTGGTGATACATGAGGGGTTAAATATAATATGTTTATGCTGATTACGTCATTTCCGGCGTGGGATGGATACACGTGACATAGATTAGTGATTACTATGTAATAAGGAAATATCTAGTTTTCACTGGTTGCAAGTAGTCTAAGGCAAAAAACAAGGGAACAATTTTCATATTGAAAAACATGAATCTTTACAGATTTTGAGGGTCCTTTCTATGACGTCATAATTACGTCACTTTTGCCGGCCTAAAGATTTGTACACTATGAAGGACACCCGAAGGAATCAGAAAATATATACATGTCTCTCTCTCTCTCTCTCTCTCTCTCTCTCTCTCTCTCTCTCTCTCTCTCTCTCTCTCTCTCTCTCTCTCTCTCTCTCGCTCTCTCTGTAATTACAGAAACAAAAATCCTATATATTTTTCTGCCCATTTGCATTTTATTATATCTTTGAGAATAATGTAATATCCGCAACGTAATGGACCTTTCCATTTCTAGCTATTCCCCGCCCATCACTAGCTAAGCTCCACCCACACCTCGCCGTGTTTGGATTGATCGATCCCCGAATGCCCTAGCTATCAATTTCCTGAAAACTATACAGGGAGGCTGTTGAATATTTTGTAACTAATTAGACTGGGTGCTGTTGCTACCATAGGCAGCAACAGCGCCCAGTCAAATTAGTTTCAAAATATTCAACAGAATATTTATTAAATAGTAAAAGCAAACAATGTGTACAGCAGCCCATATACCGTCATCAAATATGCGTTCGTGACGTGCTTATCGACGTCATTCATGACGTCATTCATTATGATGTCATTGGACGCATCACGCAGTTCATTATGACGTCATATGATGGGTGGGTACTCTGGAAAGGTGAATTGACATGCTTTTTGTGGACGCTTGAAAAAATGGCTAAATAATTAGGCCTCTATTTTCGCCCTCTCCGTTAAATGAGTTCACCAAGTTAATTAGGCCCTACACAGACTAGCGCAGTGAATATAAAAGGCCATGTTTTGAATATATTGCACCAAGCCTGCTAACACCATTTTTACATAATTGGTATATGCATATGCAGAGAAATTTATTAATTATATCTTAGCAAGCAAACCGCATTCAAAAGACACGTTTTCTCTAATTGCGCATATTTCCCTTGAATGTCCCATTAGCATGCCATCATTAATATAGCGGTATATTCTTCTCGTCTCTCCACCTGCGTTCAGAGCCTCCCCCACCATCCCCACCCCACCACCACCACCACACCACCACGAGCTACGTTCTCTTATATTTAACCTGATCTAGGAGATCCTATATGTAATGAAGGGATCCGATCTGCCACTCAAGTATTTGACGTCATACTCAATTACGTCACAGGTAGTATGAGGTCATAATAGGCCTATATATGCTAGTGACGTATCTAGCTCCGCCCGTTTCAACATTGAAAAATCCTTCGTGTGTGTGAATTGTATGGCTTTGCTATTTAATAAACATTCTGTTGAATATTCTGAAAGTAATTTGACTGGGGGCTGCAACAGCCACCCTTCAACTTACTTTCGAAACATTCAACAGCTTTCCTGTATAGCTACCTTGAAATTGGAATTCAAAGTATATAAATTGATTCCAACGCGCTGGGAAAGCTGGAAGAGCTTGGCTAGAAATGGGCGGGGCAGAGCTAAAAATTGTATCCCACTATTAGTGACCGCATGCTGATGATTCTCAAGGTGGTCGCTTCCGACAGGTCACTTAGTTGTATTTTACTTTACGCTGCCGATCTGATCCGCATACATTTATCTATAATTTAAACATTAGCCCAAGTTTTTTTATGCTCTAATGGTGCTTTGGTATTCACTTAGCAAATGATGGTGTCTGTTTGTGATAGGGTGGAGGGTTGTTGGTAGGGTGGGCGTTCCACCCACCCACCCACACACCCACCCCTCTACTCCATCATTAGCGCACCCTGTGAGTGGTTGCTAGGGACAGCTTGCTTTGTTTGTTCCGATTCTGTTTCGCCGTCGTTATGGTCAATGTGACACTCGCGTAAAGTGTGTTTAAACGCGAGATGCGAGCACGATATATAGTACATGATCAAAATATTGATAAAGTTGCTTAGCAACCGGTATACATAACAAATATAGATATGTGTGTACCCCAGATTGGTTCACTTGTGAACAAGCCGTGAGACCACGTGTGATAAAACTATAACAAGGTCAATTTGCGGCGAGGTTTAATTTCACCTGGCTCTCCGCCCCCCCCCCCCCCGCCCCACATCCAGCGACACCCCCACCCTCTCTCTCGCTCCTCCCCCAACCCCGTCCACTCCCAATGGTTATCTCTCTCACCTCCTCTCTCTGCCTCTCTCTTCATCTCTCTCTTCCTCTCTCACTACATCCTCCCTCCCCATCCCTGTCTCCCTTTGTCTCTCTCTGTAGTTATCTCTCCCTCCCACCTCTCTCTCCCTCATCTCTCTCTCTCCCATAATCATCTCTCTCCCCCACACTTCACCCTCCATCTCTCCCTCCCTCCCTATATATAGTGTTGAGAAGGTTAATGTCTTAGAGTATGGACTTGTATGGAGTAATACTATGTTATTTAGATATGTACAAATGAGATTAAAATGACATTGCCTCCAAAGAAGAATTATCTGCAGTTTTAATATCGTAAATTTATAAGCAGTCAGAATCGATTTCTGAAATCATGATCGATCTGTTGGTTGGACATGCAAACTAATCAATCATCGATCAAATCGATTAATTGGAACAACACTAATTAACAACAGCATCATTCTGAATCAGGGCACAGGCAGTGAAACCTTGTGCAATTATAGTCAGAGCCGGATTAAGCCTTTTGAGACCCATGGCTAAATGGTTGTCTGGGCCTTTAACAGATTGATCAATGTTGGAATAGCGGTTGCTGCTCGCTGCTGCTGATCCTTCTGCTGTTGTCCCTTGTTTTTCAGGATCAGAAGGCTCTATCCCAGTTAGCCCTTCTCTTAACCCGTTTCTGTCATAATGTCTGGCATGGATGTAATGTCTCGTTACTTCCAGTTCGATTAATCTGATACAATCCAATGTGCTTGCTCTCGCTTTAAAATAGAAAACCAAATCACACCAGACCACACCCAATACTACAGTCTCGAATCATGTGATTGCAATTATGACCATTACGAAATACTAACTGATACTGATCGAAACAATGTTCGTTCAGTTCAAGAATAAATCATAAACAAAAGTATCTCGTTAACTGAAATAACTGGAATGCTTATCGGTTACCATCGTTATCATCGGACTCGGGCGCACTATCACCAGGCCATTCTTCGTCCTCCTCTGTAATCGTCTCCGTGGCATAAACATATACCTCTGAATCAGCTTCTATGCCCATTCCCTGGCGGTTCTCAGCATAACCTTCATGGTGTGACTTCTAAGCCGGTGATATCATCCGCTGTATTAGGATCAGCAAAAATGGGGAGAAGGGCGCTGCCACTGTAACACTCGGGCTCGAATCGTTGGCCAGTTTCTATCCATTCATAATCCATGAACCCAGTATCGTTGGATACATAGGATTCGCGTATCGGCAAAGCGTAGAGACATAAACAACCTGCCTAAGGTGACAGGAAAGCGTCTTCTGACAAGTGGACAAAGCAACCCAATCATAACAAGCCTAATTTTTACTGGTATGCTTTGTGGAATACATCTGGCACACAAATGACTCTATCACCTGTCATCAGTGATCGAATTGCATTCATTGTCCTGTCCACAGCCTATCAATTTTCAAATCGTGTTTTCTTTCCATTCCCATGAGAACTGGAAGAGAAATCACAGCCAGTCAGTGCGTGACGTCCAACTAATGCATGGTTCAAGCCAGCTTCTGTCTCTTCCGCTAATGTTGCGGTATCTTATGTTGGTTCCTGCACCCGAGTCCATGACAAGATTAAGGCCAGGATTCGGCCCTGCGAGACAGGCTAATATTACCAACACGTCTGCATCAGATTAGTGAGCTAAAACTAGGTCATTCTATATTTGGCTGGCGTGAAATGCTATCGAAGTATCCGCTTCCTCGTGTAGACCATGGTATTGCGATGTGACACGGCGTGGACACCGCCATGAGAAATCAATATTGCTTTCCATCCCCATTATAGGTGCATACTGCTTCTCTTGGACTTCGTTCATTAAAACTCATAGACGCTTCCTTGAATTTCGCTGAATTGAACAGATCAGAACTCTTCGTTTTCTGAGTTTGATCAGAGTGCGTGCTGACAAGTCCTGTGTTTCACTCTTGGAGCCGCGGATTAGCCATTCAGGTTCTTTTATGGAAGGTGTGATGTACTTATCTAACAACAAGTGGACCTCACTTTCTCGTGCCTCTGCTCGGACTCATCACAAATCGTTGCCTTCATGCAATGATCAAATCATATTTAGTTTCTAGTCATTTGTCGCTCTTATATAATTTCCTTCACTTTCAGCTATGGATAATGACACATTGGTAATTGGATATGTCGGTATCACTCAATTCAAGGTTTCAGTAGCTGAAACAGCGTCCGTATGCGGGTTGGAACAGTTTCTGCAGAACATAATATAATTTTTGTTATTGGCTTTCTCTTGATTTGCTTATATATTCGCTTTAGAAATCGACAGCCATGACCAGAACATTCTTTACTGAGCTTCACTAGCACTCTTCTTTCCGTACTAAATAAGTCACTTAAGTATTTGGAAGCATTGGGTTTAGCACCTTTATCAGTACGGATGCTGACGAGTTGAATCGGAGTGTCGACGCAGAATGGATTGCACGTACTTTCCATCGCTTTATGAATAGATGGCATAACTCTGCTGTCACGTTCTGTTCAAGTTCTCTTCAGTTGCTTAGTAGGGATTTCTCCCAAATGAATATTACCAAGTCTATTCATCTCTGTAACAGACATATCCCTTTGTGTCATTCCTAATACCACCTACGGAAAGCTGACGTAGAGTGACAATTTCAGTTTGTGATGAAGCAGTATCCTGATTAACAGTCTCTTCAAATACTTTGTCAATTGGTCAGCGGGCATAGCTTCGATTCCTGCGGCGAATGGAAAATGTACCACTTCTTAGAATGCCTTTTGGCGCCAAATAGCAACGAGTTCATTTTCTCCAGAAAGAGGACGCTCCACGAGCATGATGTCGCCGATTTAGAGCAAATAATACACCCAATGACCATTGGCAGAATACCGATCAACATATTCACACCATTAGCCCCTCCTGGCCGCGGAAGCATTCTGCGAAGGCGACCGTGACAACAGACAGCCATTTAAAGATTATTTCCTGATGTGCATCGACTGCAGCAATCAGCTGATCAATCCGCGTACATCGATTGTAAAGCTTGCCTTTCAGTGATTCCTCAGCCAGAATACCGTACTCGCATAGTATATACTCAACCCCAGAATCGGCTATGTACTCGCTGGGGCTAGATCTCCCCAGAGAACGCTAGTTCAAGGTGTAAAACACTGTACATTACGACTTAATGAACCTTTCCATCTTTAGCTATGCCCCGCCCATCACTAGCTAAGCTCCACCCACACTTCGCCGTGTTGGGATTGATCGATCCCCGAATTCCCTAGCTATCAATTTCCTGAAAACTATACAGGGAAGCTGTTGAATATTTTGTAACTAATGTGACTGGATGCTGTTGCTGCCTATGGCAGCAACCGCGCCCAGACAAATTAGTTTCAAAATATTCAACAGAATATTTATTAAATAGTAAAAGCATACAATTTGTACAACAACGCATAGACCGTCTTCAAATATGCATTCGTGACGTACTTATCGACATCATTCATAACGTCACCCATTATGATGTCATTCTACACATCACGTAGATGATTATGACGTCATGTGATGGGTGCATACTCCGGAAAGGTGAATTGTTGTACAGTAGAAATTTGAGGACTGTAGTTTGGACTGGCCAAACAATAACCCCATGGGTTGAATAGTATTGGCATATAAATGCGATCATTTTAAACAATGGAAAATATACATAACCATTCACCCGACCGATTTCTGTAGGCTTAACATGCTTTCAAAGAAATTCCACTGTTCATTGTCTAAAACAAGGGAAAATTCACTGTAAATGTTATTTTTAATTTTGTACACATATGGGGAAAAACGGTAAAACCGGTTTGGACCATAAATAAATGCCACTTTTGAATCCTAAAAGGGCCAACTGTCCAGAAACGAGGCCATTCAGAAATCACTGTCCTGGTGGTTTCTGAAAGACCAGATAAGTGACGCATGTTATGCATGTAAATCTAGCTTTATCGGGATTAGCATAAATAAATGCCATCTGGTGATCATTTGACCATTTTGATAACCCTTCCGGTCAACAGGTTCAGGATAAGATTTGCCAGCTTTCCGCATTCGAAGAGGCTTCATGCCGAATGATGTTATGATCCATACAAACATCTTGCCATATTTTCCATAAATCAAATTAGCCTGATTTATATCTTTCACTACCGTGCTGTGACTGCCATCAGACTTTGAATGGTGACAGGTCTTGTTATTTTGCACCCTTGTTTTGTTATAGCGGAAGACGTGGATGAAGTCGAAGATGATCAAAGTGGCAGCAATGGAGAATTTAACAGCAGCGACTATGAATAAGACAATGACTGAAAATGTCAATATATGTTATTGAAGATTCTGAACAATACAAGTGTTATTCTTCTTGTTATCTACTATGATACATCTTTCTCTTAATAGTTATAATTAGCGCAGATTAAGGGGTAAATTACCCCTACTCCGGATGTTTGTGGTTATCTTACCACATATTCTCACTCGGAAATTTGGTAAGTTTTACCATTTGTGCCATCTACGATCGTACTACTTTTGATTGAGAAAGTTTTCTCCATGTAGCGTATGATGTAAATGAACACCCTTTTGGGGCTCTTTGTAGTGGTCGCTTTAAGGACTGTCTGACCACATCTTCCCACCTCAGAAATTTGGTCAGTTTTATATTTTGTAATCTACCATCTACTTTAAGTAAATAAATCTGCTTTATTTTGACAAAATTTGGGCCATGCCTCTCATGGGCCAAATTAACCCCTTTTGGGGCTAATTATATGGGGTCTAACCACACCTCCCTAACTAATTAGTTAAGCATTTCCATTTTTACAATCTTCTGCCACAATACATTGGGGTAGATGCATCCGTCAGGAGGGGCTTTTCGAGGAGCTGTCTGGGTCACACCCATAAACACGGGATCAGCTGACAAACACTGTGTGGTTGACTTAGGTAGCCTAAGCAACTTTAAGGGAGGGAGGGGGGTCTGTGTGCTGTATATGATGTGGAGTGTTGACCATAAGTTTAACACTTTCATGAAGAATCCGGCCAAAAATAGCCTCTGGCAATGCCTTGAGGTATGTCCATTTGCAGGCCAAAAGAAGACTATTTTTGAGACTTTACCAGTGGTAAATTTTGCAGAAAAATAATATTCTCTTGGCCTGCAAATGAACTGAATGAATTAAAGTAGCAAATATTTAGATTTTGCTAAACAAATTTAGTCTCTAAAGGCTTAAAGTCTACGTACCAATATAATGTTAATAGCCATTTAGATGATAGGTTATATCTGAAATAGACCTTCAAGCAAACTCGATTTCACACATATAAACAGTGCGCGCATACACAAAGAAATACGCGCGAAATATAAATTTGAAAACACACAAAACACATCTGTTGATTTTAATTACCCACGAACATTAGTAATAAATTTATTTCAACATATTATTGTTAACTAACAGTGGGAATAACGTGTCTCGTGCGTCATACACAATCTACAAATTGTTTCCAACAAAATATCGGCTGGAAAATAGGAGACTGTTCTATTTCACCCTACGCCTTCATCCGATCTTTTTGGCCAAAGCGCTGCAAGCAACATGTTGTTCAGTGTGGTATGGACCAACCTGCAACTTGTGACTAACGATTTATGGCTTGCGATTTCTTGTTTCTATCATTTAATCCAAATCTGTTAAGAAGTTTTTTTAGATACAGCAACGCACGTACGCGCGCAGACAAAAATTAAATAAATATGTTAATTGGTGTATCATAATATTTATCCAGTTTCCTAGGCAACTGTCGTCATATATTAACAATATATGGACCTTAAAGCCCAAATCGGATTACTCGATTTTTAGTTACACCAATTCACGCACGCACGCGCGCACACTTACACAGCCACGTATGCAATACATATGTTTATCGGTATATCATAATATTTATCATGTTGGCTAGGTAACTGTCGTCATAAAAAAATAAAAAATATATAGTCCTTAAATCCCAAATCGGGTGAGTAGTTTTTTAGATTCACCCCCGCACGCACGCACGCACGCACGCACGCACGCACGCACGCACGCACGCACGCACGCACGCACGCACGCACGCACGCACGCACGCACACTCACACGGCCACGATAGCAATACATATGTTTATCGATATATCAACTGTCGTCATAAATTTTAAATATATAAACCTTAACACGGGTAATAATTATAAACAGAACATAGGTTTAGGCCTAGGCAATGTTGTACGGATGTTTGTGGCGTTGCTAAGCGACGAAAACTATAACACAGGTCATTCCGCTTAAACCGGTTTCATTTCAACTGAGATGTCACGTCCAACCTGTCAGGATATTAGTCCCGGGGCCAACCTGCTCTAAGCTCTAACACGGAGGTTGACCCTACCTACTTGCTCCCTTTGTTGTGAGGTTATTTTCTTATATATATATATATATATATATATATATATATATATATATATATATATATATATATATACACCTGTGCAAAAGTTAAGCACCACCCTATTTTTACGCACATGCGAGGGTATATTCATGTGCTATGAAGAAAGCAATAGCATAAACATTTATGTACCCATCCATCTTAATGCAAGAGGTAATAATGCAACTAGAGGAATGCTGATTATGATGGTGGGGAAACACTGTATGTTTTTGTTTGAACTTGAAAACGAGGCCTGAATATGGTTACGTTGACACAACTGACAACTATTGCCCTACAGTTGAGACACGTGGCTAGATTGTCATTAATGGTGTCTGAAAACGAAGTTTAACATCTGTGCACGAGTTTGAGACTGTCATTATTAATACCGGGTATATCCACCTTGTGCCTGGATGACGGCCTGGACACGACGTCTCATGCTGGTCACCAACCGACTGATACGCCATTGTGGTATTCGTTGCCATTCAAGATGGAGTGCGTCTGTTAATTCCTGTAGGTTCTGCACAGGAGGATCCCTCCGTCTCACCATGTTTCCCAGAATGTCCCAGATATGCTCAATAGGGTTCATGTCAGGGCTCCTTGCTGGCCATGGTAGGGTTTCGATGGCATTCTGGCGGAGGTATTCATGCACAGCTCTAGCAAGATGTGGTCGGGCGTTGTCATCCATGAATATAGGGTGGGTTCCAGGTGCATGATTTACAAAATGAGGGACCACAACTCTATCCAGTATGGAATCTTGATATCTTTGTCCATTTAGTGTTCCAGATACAGTCAACAGATCCAGCTTACAATCAAATGAGATGCACCCCCATATCATAACGGAACCTCCACCAAATGGAACTTCTTCCATGATGTTACGTTGGTCGTACGCCGTGCGTCTGGACCTCCATACACGAGTTCGACCATCTGTGGCATGAAGCAGGAACCGACTTTCATCGGACCAGTGTACCCGTCTCCAGGATCTCATGTTCCAGTGTCTTCTTTCGTTGCACCACCTCAGACGCTCGTCTTTGTGGTGTGCAGTGAGGAGAGGACGTCTGACAGGTCTCCTAGCTTTCATGCCAGCGGCATACAGTCTCCTTTTGACGGTAGACATTGACACTCTATTGCGCGTTTCCCATTGCTGGCCGAGCACTCTGCTGTTGGTGAATGGAGATCTCCTAACAAGGCGTACTAGGGCTCGATCATCACGGGCAGTAGTCTTCTTCGGTCTTCCAGATCTAGGCCTGTCCTTCACCTCGTTAGTTTGCCCATGTTTTGCAATCAAACGACTGATTACAGTATGGTTAATGTTCAGCTGTCTGCCAATCTCTCTGCATGACATACCAGTGGTATGCATGCCTATGATTTGCCATTTCACACGATCACTTAACCTTCGTCTTGCCATAGCGGTTCACAATCAAGAGCTAATTCTCTCTGTACAAATAAACCACGGTCATGAACACAAAATTCCTAATCTTGTCGCCTAAATCTGTATGTAATGTTCTACACCTCAAACCGGACTTTTACATAACTGAACACGTGTGCTGTTTCCCGCCACGCATGGACATCAAGCGGCGTGAAGTCATGCATGCATGTGCATTTCATACTTGGAATTATGTCAGCTAACGCGGGGACAAAAAGTATGGCAGCCTAGTTGTACCATCATGTTTCTACGTTCTATTGTTTTTGCTGGTGCTTAACTTTTGCACAGGTGTAGAAACATGATGGTACAACTAGGCTGCCATACTTTTTACGCGTTAATGGAATCATAGCTTAAAGCTTCTTAGTTCTTATATTAGCATAATATTGTATAACCATGCCAATTAACTATCTGAAACAATAGCTACAATAACTTTTAACAAAGAACTTTTAAATCTTTAAAAATTTTATAATGCAAAAAAGCGGAGTTGGGGAGGAAAAACATTGAAAAAAAAAATCAAAAAGTTGATTATTTCAGCTTGATTTAATCGTTGAATTAACCATATGATTTAATCGATTTGATTAAATCAAAACAACCCTGCTCGTGTTGGGATCGATCGATCCTTGAACTCCCTGACTATCAATTTCCAGAAAATTATACAGATAAGCTGCTGAATATTTTGAAACTAATTTGACGAGGCAAATTAGCCTCAAAATACTCAACAGCATGTTTATTAAATAGTAAGGACATACAATTCGTACAACAACGCTTAGTCCGTCATCAATTAATTGTTCGTAAAGATCTTAACTACATCATTCATGACGCCATTGATTATGACGTCATCCTACACGTCACGTAGTTCATTATGGCGTCATATGATTGACTGATAAACTGGAATCCTCTATTACCAACTTTAAAACTGGATTACTCCATTATGACTATTCATAATTGTTCAAAACGATTATAATATTAAAGTGCATTTTGTCTCAAATGGAGATGTTCTCGTGGTCAGATTTTTCTATAGCGTCTTAATTCTGAAGTAGTATGTAGGCATATATATATATAAACATTGTTTATAGCTCCTAGAGATTAGATTTTATTGAGTTCTGAACATGAGTGCATTTTAAAAATCTACGATTTTGTTATAGAAGTAAAAGATTCATAAAAATCATAAAAATCGAAAAAATCTGACTAAATTGAAAACCCCCAGATTTTTTCGATTTTTTGGAAATATTTTTTCCAACCCTGGACACGAACCAGGTGTGGATGGAGCTTGACTAAAGATGGGCGGGGCATAGCTAAAACTGGATTACTCCATTATGACTATTCATAATTGTTCAAAACGATTATAATATTAAAGTGCATTTTGTCTCAAATGGAGATGTTCTCGTGGTCAGATTTTTCTATAGCGTCTTAATTCTGAAGTAGTATGTAGGCATATATATATATATGCCTACATACTACTTCAGAATTAAGACGCTATAGAAAAATCTGACCACGAGAACATCTCCATTTGAGACAAAATGCACTTTAATATTATAATCGTTTTGAACAATTATGAATAGTCATAATGGAGTAATCCAGTTTTAGCTATGCCCCGCCCATCTTTAGTCAAGCTCCATCCACACCTGGTTCGTGTCCAGGGTTGGAAAAAATATTTCCAAAAAATCGAAAAAATCTGGGGGTTTTCAATTTAGTCAGATTTTTTCGATTTTTATGATTTTTATGAATCTTTTACTTCTATAACAAAATCGTAGATTTTTAAAATGCACTCATGTTCAGAACTCAATAAAATCTAATCTCTAGGAGCTATAAACAATGTTGACCGTATTTATACCATTATTCTATTAAAATGTATTATAACAATACGCATCCAGAATTTGTTCTTGTTTTTCTTAAGACATTTGCGAATTTGTTATCACATTTTGAAATAACTGCTGTTCTACTGGACGGGTCATGACCAAACATCAAAATAAACATGCCTACACTACCGTAATCATGTTTTGTCTACACTTCATGGGCTACATTTTAACAGTCTTAATATTTTGTGGATACAATTTTCCAGGCTGTATAACTCTGTGCATGCTATACACTATTTTGAAAACAATTTAACTGAATATAGTCGGTAATTACTGTCAGCCAAATTAGTTTCAAAATATTCAGCTGGTCTAGAGTTATTATTGTCCATTGGAAATTATTGTCTAGTGGCTGGCAGCAGACAAAGGGAAGTCAGTTAAAAATAATGTCCACAGAACTGTTATAAATAGTTGATCTGTGCTGTTTACGTGCCAAATAAGGAAAGATTCCAGTAACTGTACTGATAGGACTTAAGCTAGGATTCCATCAATGCGTATGCGTATGCGTATCCGTATGCTTATGCATATGCGTATATGTATCCGAATGAGTGATTCCATTTGTACGTATGCGCATGCGTATCCGAAAGTAGTGATTTTATTCAATCGATTGGACTGCTGCTGCTGCTGCTGCTGCTGCTGCTGCTGCTGCTGCTGCTACTACTACTACTACTGCTGCTGCTGCTACTACTACTGCTGCTGCTGCTGCTTGCTGCTGCTGCTGCTGCTGCTGCTGCTGCTACTACTACTACTACTACTGCTGCTGCTGCTGCTGCTGCTGCTGCTGCTGCTGCTGCTACTACTACTACTACTACTGCTGCTGCTGCTGCTGCTGCTGCTGCTGCTACTGCTGCTGCTGCTGCTACTATTACTACTACTACTACTACTACTACTACTACTACTACTACTACTACTACTACTGCTGCTGCTACTACTACTGCTGCTGCTGCTGCTGCTGCTGCTGCTGCTACTGCTGCTACTGCTGCTGCTACTAATACTACTACTACTACTAGCATGAATATGTTCTAAAATAGTCTATCAGCTTTTCAGTGAGTTTTACATTCCAGCGCGCTTACTATGAATTTAACTTATATATTTGAACACATGTACAGAATAATAGTGTCGATTTGGGGACAGCCCATGAATGACGTAATGAAAACGTCATTTTCAAGGAATCCCACACCCGAATGCTGTCCGTATACGAATAAATAGCTACATGTAGCTATCAGATTCGGATACGGATAGGTTTCGCATACGCCTATACGGGCATATGGAATCATACTCTCTATTTGTAATGGGAGCGAACATAAATTCGCATACGCAAACGCGTTAATGGAATCATAGCTTAAAGCTTCTTAGTTCTTATATTAGCATAATATTGTATAACCATGCCAATTAACTATCTGAAACAATAGCTACAATAACTTTTAACAAAGAACTTTTAAATCTTTAAAAATTTTATAATGCAAAAAAGCGGAGTTGGGGAGGAAAAACATTGAAAAAAAAAATCAAAAAGTTGATTATTTCAGCTTGATTTAATCGTTGAATTAACCATATGATTTAATCGATTTGATTAAATCAAAACAACCCTGCTCGTGTTGGGATCGATCGATCCTTGAACTCCCTGACTATCAATTTCCAGAAAATTATACAGATAAGCTGCTGAATATTTTGAAACTAATTTGACGAGGCAAATTAGCCTCAAAATACTCAACAGCATGTTTATTAAATAGTAAGGACATACAATTCGTACAACAACGCTTAGTCCGTCATCAATTAATTGTTCGTAAAGATCTTAACTACATCATTCATGACGCCATTGATTATGACGTCATCCTACACGTCACGTAGTTCATTATGGCGTCATATGATTGACTGATAAACTGGAATCCTCTATTACCAACTTTGGCTCAATGTATGCGGGTAATCTGGGTAATGAGATAGTCGGTCGATGATGTGGACATCGCTACTATTTCTCAGAATTCATTGCAAATCGTAGTCGTCAAAATTATACTTCGTTTTTCGTTCAACTTTAAACGAGTTTTAAAACAATTATTCCTCTAAATGTTGATCAAAGTCGAGCAACATGTAGGGCCGAACTTAAGGCAGTGCTACATGTATAGTTACACAGGGCCCCACACAGCCCTACTTTTCAGGGCCCTCGAAAAGGTGACAAATTCTTTGGGGCCTCTGCATAGCTAAACGAAAACAATTTTGAACACCGTGTAAAACGTATTCTGTTGAATATTTTGAACATAGTTGGATTGAAAGACATTGATGCCAAAGCAGTAAAATTAGTCCTAAACTGTTCCACAGAATGTTGATAAATTGTAGCTTCATTCGAAGGACAATTTTCGTGATCGTGCTACGCCATTATGATTGTGACGTCAGCTAATACGTGACGTATTTGATTATGATGCCAGACACTTGAGTAACACGTTGGATCCCTCTATTAGCCACGTGCTAATAAAATTTAAATCTAGCTAATACAAAGCATTAGCAGATAGATTTGCCAAAAGCGCCCTTTTTAGACGAATAACTGTTTATTTTAAGTGAGCAGATATGCGATAGTGATTGCCATAGTGGTCAATGCAGTGACCTTACCGCACTCAAGAGACACGCCATGTTTGACATAGCCACCTGCGCACTCAAGTAGTTGTAGCGGGTTAGAGGTTGAATCACATCGGAACAAAGCACATCGGAGCAAAGCGCATCAGAGCAAAGCACAGCGGAACAAAGCACATTGGAACAAAGCACATTGGAACAAAGCACATTGGAACAAAGTACAGCGGAATAAAGCACATCAGAGCAAAGCACATCAGAGCAAAGAACATCGGAACAAAGCACATCTGAGCAAAGCACAGCGGAATAAAGCACATCGGAGCAAAGCACATCGGAGCAAAGCACATGGCAACAAAACACATCGGAACAAAGCACATCTGAGCAAAACACATCGGAACAAAGCACATCAGAGCAAATCATAGCGGAATAAAGCACATCGGAGCAAAGCACATCGGAACAAAGCACATGGCAACAAAGCACATCGGAGCAAATCACATCGGCAAAAAGCACATCGGAACAAAGCACATCGGAACAAAGCACATCAGAGCAAATCACATCGGAGCAAAGCACCATCGGGGGCAATGCACATCGGAACAAAGCACATCGGAATAAAGCACATCGGAGCAAAGCACATCGGA
Source organism: Chaetoderma sp. LZ-2023a (assembly GCA_034401795.1). NCBI lineage: Eukaryota > Metazoa > Mollusca > Caudofoveata > Chaetodermatida > Chaetodermatidae > Chaetoderma > Chaetoderma sp. LZ-2023a. The sequence continues at coordinate 14,204,011 of CM067363.1, read as the reverse complement.
GCAAAGCACATTAGAACAAAGCACACCTGAGCAAAGCACATCGGACCAATGCACTTCACATTTTCAGCATATACACATCAATGTAGTATGCGACTTGTTTCCTTACAACTGCAATAGATTACTTAATGGAGGACTCCAGTTTATCCATACATCATATAACGTCATAATCAACTACATGGCGTGTTTGATGACGTCATAATCGATTACGTCATGAGTGACGTAGGTAACTTCGGCAGGAACGCTTAACTGATTACGGACTAAGCATTGTTGTACGAATTATATGTCTGTACTATTTAATAAACATGCTGTTGTCTATTTTGAAACTAATTTGACTGGTTGCTATAAGGGAGCAACAGCACCCAGTCAAATTAGTTTCAAAATATTAAACAGCTTACCTGTATAGTTTTCTAGAAAATGATAGTCAGGGCGTTCAGGGATCGATCAATCCCAGTACGAGCGAGGTGTGGTCTGTTCTTAGGCTGCTTAGTAAATGATGAGCGGGGCATAGCTAAAACTGAATTCCTCCACTGTGTTACTGACTGGTATGTCTCTATGGAAGTATCCGAACTGTCACTGAAGTATCTGACGTCATAAACAAAATACATTACATGTTAGCTCAATATGAAATCAATTGACTGAAAACTACGATTCTGGGTAACTTTATAGTTTTAAGAGTATTTTCGAGCTGCCATTTTGGAAAAAAAGGCCACTAAACAGAAGTCCCGCCATGTAGTTCAATCAGGCATGTACTAGGCAAGAACGTATACAAGAATAATCATTTTGTACACGTTTCCCTTTGTTTCGATAAAACGTCCAGAGTATTTGAAACAGGCAAAGCTGTCGGTCTGAAGCTCATCAGCGACAACAAGTTATTACATATCCAGGGCAAAAATACTCGAAAGTGCGCAATCATCGAAGGTCGAGGTCATAGTGGCTGGTGAGAAGTCCTTGTTCAATTTGCATAGAGCATCGCAGAATGACGATCTTGGCACGATGAGGCATCAGAAATTCCAGAAGCTTGTGACCATCATCAAAATAGAAATCCACACAAACATGTTGCTGCCAACATATGCTGCGATGAAGTACCACAGCCTCCAAGTGTTCCACCATGCCCAACAATGGAAGGGAGTATCTTAGAGGTCGAGAAATGTGGCTGGAATGTTTCTGAAGGAATAATGGCACTCGTACACTTGGACTTGGGTCCTGCCCCTCAGTCCATTCTCAAACGAGTGAGATGTACCGGGAAGTCAGAATATGGAACTATGTGCTACGGGTGCAGTCATCATAGACTTGATTGTGTTGTGGCTTGTTCTGGATGCAGAGGTATTTATCAAAACATGTCAAATGATGACTTGGATGATAATTACAACTAAAGACCTCCAGTGAATGTAGAAATATTTTGCAAACATCGAACATCAGTGCTACAGTTGAGGTGTGACGTAATGCAGTGGTCATGTGGTGCAGAAGACATAAATTAAATTTCCGGTAGACTGGAGACATATTTCTATCTACTTGTAATACATTTTTACCGTTCTTGAGATCTATGCTATATTATACTTGATTAGTGGACATATTAGCAGCCGTGAAAATTGTTGCTATCAATGACAGCAAAAAACATTTAGTCAAATTGTTATCAAAATAATTAGTAGGTAATGCGATTACTACTTGCTACAGATTTCATACAAATTTGAATGAAAATTGTTGCTGCAACAGCTTTCAGTCTCTATAGTCTAAGATAATCATCATAATTTCCCGTCAACTCACTACGGATTTGAAGAGTAATTTGACTGTAAGTTGTTTACTCATAAGGCGCCAACAACATTGTTGAATTGTTAGCCACACGTACACAATCTTCAATATCCTACTATGTAGGTAATGCGAGCGTAGACGCTTTCTCGACAAGAATGAATGATTAGCAAACAGCGTGTTCGTTGCGTTGACAGATTGTGCATCTGTTTGAAATGCATTGATGGAACTGAAATGTACACAGGCTTGCATTGCTAAATATTTCCTTCATGCATGCATATCGTATCTAGTCTTATACTAATTTTACCTAGGTAATATGGATAACACTTATTCGTCACAGTTGTTGGTTGCTTGGTATCAACACATTAGTCAAATGGACCTTCCCATTTTAGCTATGCCCCGCCCATCACTAGCTAAGCTCCACCCACACCTCGCCGTGTTGGGATTAATCGATCCCAGAATGCCCTAGCTATTAATTTCCTGAAAACTATACAGGGAAGCTGTTGAATATTTTGTAACTAATTTGACTTGGTGCTGTTGCAGCAACAGCGCCCAATCAAATTAGTTTCAAAATACTCAACAGAATATTTATTAAATAGTAAAGGCCAAACAATTTGTACAACAACGTATAGACCGTCTTCAAATATGCGTTCGTGCCGTACTTATCGACGTCATTCATGACGTCATTCATCATGATGTCATTCTACACATCACGCAGTTCATTCTGACGTCATATGATGGGTGGGTGCTCTGGAAAGGTGAATTGGTCTTCAAATCCAGAGCGAGTCTCAACTGAAAGTTATGTAATTATTTTAGAATATTTAGACTGAAGATGTTACATCAATTTTCATTCAGACATTCAAATTTAAGTAGTTATCGCATAACCAACTAATTATTTTGACAATAATTTAACTGAATGCTGTTGTTGTCATTGATAGCAACAACTTTCACGCAAATTATTGTCAAAATATATAAACACTATTTCGTATTTTCTCATGGAAATAGACACACTTGTTCTGGCCAGGTTTGAAATACAGGCTGTCAATTTCAATTCAATTCAAGTTTAGTGACTGGCAAATGACAGTTGCACGTGCGGATATGTTCCTTTTGTTTGAGAAATCCGGTCTTGTACAGACAATAGACTCAAGGAATATAGCGTTCAATAGTTACAACAATTATGGAGTCAGATCATTGCATGCTGGGTATCATTGCACACTTGGTAGCAGAGACCAACAGACATCTCATATCTCGTCCAAAAGTTCTTTATTTAATATGACACGCGAACTTTAATTTGGATAAATGACCTTGAACCAAATGCCAATGCTTTAGAAACTTTCAGGTGAACTCTTCCGGAATAGGTGATGGTCTCATGTGTTATTATTCACAGATTCACCAACTATGAACTGGACTTATTTAACCAAATTGGAAAATTAAAAATTTTTCAAGTATTTATCTTCTCTTTAATTATATTCATTAAAGGGACATAACTCTCACGATTCGCTAGGCTAAATTAGCCTACCATGGATGAACATCCAAAATCGTAATACTTTTAGTTACGTAGCGTGAATAATCATTATTGCATAATTATTAATTACTAGGACCGTGTCATCATAAATAAAGAGGCTCATTAGCTGCGGGGGATTGATTACTGATCTATGGCGCTGATTGATCAGCCGTTTAAATAACACAAAATATGTTTTAGCATCACGTGACCACATTTCCTGAGGGGATCAAGGATAGAGCCCGTTTTTTTACAATGACTACGATTTCTATGTGGAACAGGTGATTATACGAAATGATAATATTTATCACGTTACTTAGCAACGACTAATTATAGGTTCTTCCAATAGATCTACTAACCTGTTTTACAATAAACTGTGTCAAAATGGTGCATGTTAACACGAACTTCCAGTCTCTCAATTTCAAGACAGCTATGTAGGAATGCCGGTGAATATTTTGAAACTAGGCTGACTGGGAGCTGTTGCTGCCATGGGCAGCATCAGCTCCAGTCATATTACTTTCAAAATATTCAACAGCTTACCCGTATTGTTATGCCTTGAAATTTCAATTATGAAATTCAGATTACAAATTTTCACTCGATTCCATCACACGTATTAAGTGGGCGTGGCTTAACTAGAAATGGGCGTGTCCAGAGCATGTAAAAAGGAATCCATCTAATTACCGTATCAAAATGTCATCACTGTCTATAGTCATCTGTTTGAAGCCACAAATGGCGTCGCTTTAAAATACACAATTAAGCGTACTTGGGTTTATGGAAAATTTGGATCGACTTGATATACTTTGTCTGTTATTTTCTTTTACTTACTGGTTGTTATGGGAACTGTTATCGTTAAAACGGGTTAACCTAGGTAATTTGTTATTTTCAGGGCTGCATGTGTAGTCATGGTGACGAATTATTTGATTTAGTCTTAATCCTTTAACACTCAAATTTGTTCAAGAAAATTTTAATTTTCTCATAGAAAATGTCCATTTGCAGAACAAGAGAAGACGCTTTTTGACAATTTACCACTGGAATGACTGGCTCGGTTATCGAGCCAGTCATTCCATTGGTAAAATTTTCAAAACCAGTCTTCTCTTTGTCCGTAAATGGACATTTCTCAAGACCACTGCAGAAGCCGTTGTTGGCTGATAAGTGCGATAAAGGCTTACTATAATGGTTGAATTGGTATTTGCAAGGATTCCGAACTCTGTATAGCCAACACCAATACATATTTTCAACAGAATTTACAGAATGGGGCAAACTGGAAGTACAGTCGGACAACCTAATTTAAATGGCCTATTTGCACCTGGGGGCAACACAATATTTATCTAATTATCGCGCCCTACCAGTGGGGATGGAACTCGTTTACTAAAGTCATGCACGGATGAGTTTGCCAAGTGCTACAGTCAGTTCTTCCCGCCTCCTCAGTACCGCACATGACCACTCGTCCAGGTAGAGGTTAACCACCATTTCTCTGTGTGGTCGTGAATTATCATGCATCATAATGAACTCTTGCCATAATGCATGTATAGGGCCCGACAAATGGATAGAGAAGCTTCATTCCTATAGCTCACAATAGTCAGAGAGTCATACTGGATGGAAGAGAGGCCGGTATGTCCAGCAGCCCTAATATCACCTCACACCATGAGTGAACCTGTACAATAACGCACATGCGCCACCACATTGGCATTGGTAACTCCTTTCATTTGCACGTCAGCGTACACGAACATTTCCATTGTGAAAGTCCACGCATAATTGTGACTCGTCTGTGAACAAAGAAACCCCCACATTGAGCAAGTGCCTAGTTGATCTGTTCTCTACGTGGCCATGTCTTGCCTTATGCGAAAACCTGTCTACTACGAGGGTACTCCCAGTGGCACGGTGTATGCGCAGAAGAAGTAAATCGTCCGTTTGACTTTTTCCCAATTGCACGTTTGTATTGCCATCTATCGGAGTAGCTATAGTAGCCTACAGCACGACAGGCGGCATTTACGGGTTTGGTTTGGCTAAACCTTCCCGTAAACCGACCACAATATACACAGTAGGTTTGCAATATCTGAGCTACTTGAAAAGATGACAAATGCCGGGAAGGCGAAAGCCCAAACCAGATTTGGGCTTGGTGGGTGGGTGGTGTCCGGGGTCATCCATTGGATACTTTAAAGATCTAGATGCTCTCACATGACATCTCTGCATTTCTCGAGGTAACTATGGACCCTCAGTTGGCTGTTAAATGGTTCTATTTCACCCATATTTCCCATGACCACACTACAATTACTATTTTCCTCCAAAGAGTGGGATTATTCCCATTGACGCACTGCATCACAGAGATGCGAAAACCCGTGACAATGACAGGGGTGTTATAATTATAAACTCGTTGCAAATGACTGAAATATCAATTTATATAAGCGAAACATGTTGGATAATATCTCAAAATATTAAAATTTAGTTCATTATGATCGTTTTGGATGGGCAAAACCACCCGCAGACATTTTCTCATAATTTTAAAAGACGAGCGGACGGATATTTACGGACCAACAGAGAGTGCGAATCCGGGAAAAGCAGGATGTATGGCAACCCCAGTAAACTGAGAAGCTGTTGAGGAATCTGAAACAAATTTGAGTGGAATTAAATTCTGTTGAATATTTCAAAACTAATTTGACTGTTTTAAATCCTTAGCGACGAAAAACAACAGATTCTTTGTCATGTTAATAGTAATCCGTTGAACATAATATTGAAACTAATTTGACTGAGAGCCATGCCAGCAACCGTCATATTTATTTCACAATACTCAATAGCTTTTCAGTTTAGTTGTTTTGAATTTGAAACACTGAAATTAAAGGGTTAAAAAGCATAATTATGTTCAGAAGGCTCAATAGTAAATGCGTGTATGAATCCTGATATTGCGTGTTACTTGGCAGTTGTTGGGTCGCATTGATCTGGTATTGATCCAGCACCGGCCCAGTAACCTGCGTTATCAGCGAGGGTTCCATGATGAATTCCATTATGGGATATTTTAGCGCATCGATAATGTATCCATACTTATATTGCTAAAAATGCTAACAAAGGTAGATAACCTTAAACTCCTGGAGCGATAAGAAAAATTCGTACATAATTACCCCCCTTAACGTGATCACAGCATACACTATAATGCAATCAGGAGAGATGATGTTGCGCGCTGTCTTGACAACCCGATTGTCATAATGTCCCAACCAAGATATTTGATCCGTTGTACTAAAACACAAGGCAATCATAAACTGCCAACTGCTATAGTATGAAGGAATGTGCTAAATCTGGTGTTTCTACCTTCTTGCGTTCCATGGCTATGGCCAAAAATGTGTATTACAGTATACAATTCGTGACCCCGTGACATACATACTTAATACCTTGTCCTAAAATTCGTAGCGCTTCTAGCCACATATACTATGAAGTGGTGTGGTAAATTTAGTCATTCTACCTACTTGCGTTACCGATCGTTGGCTAAGAATCTGTAATTCGGGATGCACTTGGTGGCAGTGTAGCCTAGATATTTGAACGTTTGACCTGAAACTAAATGTGCTTGCCAGAGAACCACAATATAAATGCATGTTACCAATTTGATTATTCTACCTTCTTGCATTGCAGAGATATTGACAAAAATGTATATTCCAGTATGCACTAAGTGACCCCGATTTTAACCTTTTGACCCAAACTACAAATCATTCTGATTCTAGCCACTAATAATATGAATGTATGTGCTAAATTTGGTGATTCTACGTCTTAGGATTCCTGAGATAGGCCTTGAAAAAACAGACAGACAACCAGATAAACAAACAGACAGACAAACAGACGGACAGGCGACACAAACCCTGATCTCACATTGGCCTTCGGCAGAGTGAGTAATGGACGTTTCCAGTTATCCATTCATCATATGACGTCATAAACAATTACGTGACGTCATAATAAATTACAGCATGAATGACTCGATTTATTCCGTCTTAAGCACGTACTAGTCCAGACAACTACGAATTGTATGTCTCCTATCTAATAAACATTTTGTCGAATATTTTGAAATTAATTTGACTGGGCGCTGTTGCTGCCACAGGCAGCAACAGCACCCAGTCAAATTAGTTTCAAAACATTCAGCAGTACCCGTAAAGTTTTCTAGCAATTGATAGTCAGAGATTATGATAGTCAAGTCAAACTCTTTGCAGTGGTCATGGGGAATACCAATTTGCAGGCAACGAGAATGTAATATAACACAGACGATAACAGAGCCAGTCATTCCAGTGGTATTAAGAAAAGTGGTCATCTCTATGTTAGCCTGCAGCGTGACACTGACTAAGCAAGACTTTGAATTTCCTTGACCACTGACGCTTTAATAATCAAGTCGGTCAAACGGCCTGTGAGAAATATGCAGGACAACATTGTCCAGTGGTAAATTTACAAAGTTAGTCTTCTCTCAGCCTACAAATGGGCCATCACAAAGCAAATATGCCAATTTTCTTGAAAATATCTAGAATATTAAACCCGGTTGTGTCAACGGCGCATTAAAGCGCTCAAAATACTATTTATTTCAATTAACCATTTAATTGCCAATACCTATCAAGGAAATTTAGTTTTTTGCAGCCAAAAAGAGAATTTTTGTAAATTTATAGCGAAAATTTACAAAAAATATATTTCTGTTATCCTTCAAATGGACATTCATCAAAGGTGTAATGGTCAAGAAAATTCAAATTTCTATTTAGCCAGAGTCCAATTGCAGACCAAGAAGAGTATTTAAAAAAAATTTCCATTGGAATGACTGGCTCGGTTATCGAGCCAGTCATTCCAGTGGTACATTTTCAAAAATACTCTTCTCTTAGCCTGCAAATGGACATTTCTCAAGATCACTGCAGAGGTCGTTTTGACAAACTTGACCATTAAAGGGTTAAATTGACACGAGAGGAGTTAAAGCGTGCATTGATGTAAAGAGTATTTCTAACTGTTAACACGAGAGTGTTAAGCGTCAAGTCAGTCATTTACTAAATCTGCCTATAAAGACTGCTTTGGGGATTACAAGTTAATACCTGCACATACCACGAGAGATAACTCCACTGCGGCGCAATCTATCACCCGGGTAAGCCCCCCTGAAACACTATATCCATTTATTTTAAGGAGGGACAGTCACTTAAATCAACATATTTACAATGGTAAATTGATTTTGTAGTCAAAAGTTGGTGTGTATCTATAAGACAACGCTTCTTAAAGCCCAAAGGCAGGCGGTATTTACATATTTACAGTATTGTTGTATATAAAATCATAGCCAGTGAGATCAGAAACCCCGTGTCTGACACCATTTCCCGTCCTACATCTAGAACTTGGATAATGTGAATTTTGAGCTAGAACGGTGGGCATTTTGTAACCGTCATTTCGTATAGGTTCCATTACCCGTACCAAATGTCACCTCATCTAGTTAGACTGAGATACGGAAATACGGTAAAATCCTTATATACCAAATTTTATGCTTTCTGGCAGAATGAAATATCTTGCATAAAATATGTTACATATCAGTCCTACTACTGCTAAGACTTAAAGGTGCTTATTCACATTAAAATTTCTGAAAATAAAATTGCTTAGCTTATACACTTTTAGAGACTATATGCAATGAAATGAAAAAAAAATTGAAAATAAAATGGTTAAAATTGCATACTTTTATAAGCGTAAATTATGTGCATATGTCTAATGAAACGAAATAAATCTTAACATATGATGATTCCATTCCATATAAATTAATATAATTTTCTAAGTTACTACTACTACTACTACTACTACTGCTGCTGCTGCTGCTGCTGCTGCTGCTGCTGCTGCTGCTGCTGCTGCTGCTGCTGCTGCTGCTGCTACTACTACTACTACTACTACTACTACTACTACCGCTACCACTACCGCTACCACTACTACTACTACTACTACTACTACTACTACTACTACTACTACTACTACTACTACTACTACTGCTGCTGCTGCCACTACCACTACTACTACTACTACTGCTGCTGCTGCTACTACTACTACTACTACTACTACTACTACTACTACTACTACTACTACTACTACTGCTACTACTACTACTACTACTACTACTACTACTGCTGCTACTACTACTACTACTACTACTACTACTACTACTACGGCTACTACTGCTACTACTACTACTACTACTACTACTACTACTACTACTACTACTACTAGCTTGTCCGGTGCAGAGGATTTTTGTCCTCTGAATACTGGTCTAGTGGTAGGCTACACACCTCCTAAGCGCTAGGCGGAAGGTGTCTCGTAATTGCCTGTGTCTGTGGTTTTTGGGTCAATATTGTGGCTTTTACAAACAGGTTATCGAGCAGACGAGGCATCGTTATAAGAAATGTTTGACATTGAGTGGATGTTATTGAGAGAAGACATAATAACTGCTTAAACTTTGAATTTTTCTTCTGTTTGCTAATTTTACGGTCAACAACACAGCATTATATTCATGACACGTGTGCCCAGATGAACCTGTTAATCATTTAGCCCACCTTATGTCAAGTTAAACTTTTAATTGTTAATCTGGCCAAAAAGGCTTATGCATGGGTAGTGAGAAACGTCCATTTATAGGCCAAAATCGAGAATTTCTGAAAAACCGAGCCAGTCATTCCAGTGCTAAATTTTCAAAAGTGGTATTCTCTTGGCCTCTCGGCATCTGTAGTGGTCATGAGGAATGTCCATTTACAGGACAACAGAAAAATAATTATTTTTGTAAATTTAAATGCGAAAATTATAATCTTCTTGGAAACGATCTAGACCGTTTAAAGGTTAATTGATATGAGTAGGACTTCGAGCGCTTTGGGGGGCGATGGTGGACTTGGAGCGCTTTAGGGGCGATGGTGGACTTGGAGCGCTTTGGGGCGATGGTGGACTTGGAGCGCTTTGGGGGCGATGGTGGACTTGGAGCGCTTTGGGGGCGATGGTGGACTTGGAGCGCTTTGGGGGCGATGGTGGACTTGGAGCGCTTTGGGGGCGATGGTGGACTTGGAGCGCTTTGGGGGCGATGGTGGACTTGGAGCGCTTTGGGGGTGATGGTGGACTTGGAGCGCTTTGGGGGCGATGGTGGACTTGGAGCGCTTTGGGGCGATGGTGGACTTGGAGCGCTTTGGGGGCGATTGTGGACTTGGAGCGCTTTGGGGCGATGGTGGACTTGGAGCGCTTTGGGGGCGATGGTGGACTTGGAGCGCTTTGGGGGCGATGGTGGACTTTGAGCGCTTTGGGGGCGATGGTGGACTTGGAGCGCTTTGGGGGCGATGGTGGACTTGGAGCGCTTTGGGGGCGATGGTGGACTTTGAGCGCTTTGGGGGCGATGGTGGACTTTGAGCGCTTTGGGGGCGATGGTGGACTTTGAGCGCTTTGGGGGCGATGGTGGACTTTGAGCGCTTTGGGGGCGATGGTGGACTTGGAGCGCTTTGGGGGCGATGGTGGACTTGGAGCGCTTTGGGGGCGATGGTGGACTTGGAGCGCTTTGGGGGCGATGGTGGACTTGGAGCGCTTTGGGGGCGATGGTGGACTTGGAGCGCTTTGGGGGCGATGGTGTCACATAAAGGGTTAATGACTAAATTTGATCAAGAAAATAAAGATATGTCCTTATTGAATATCCATGTGCAGGTTTAAGAGAAAACTTTTTTTTAAGAATTTACCACTGGAATGACTGGCTTGATAACCGAGCCAGTCAATTTCAGTTGTAAATTCTAAAAAATAGCCTTCTTTTAGCCTGCAGATAGACATTCCTCAAGCCCACTACAGAGGCCGATTCATCTGCCACTGTGCCAGCTGCGCAATCATTCTCCAGATTTTAAGCCGCCTGCTCATCTTTTCTCCTCTGTTCAGAAGATAATATGTTCCTGAAGACTTTATTGATATTTCTGTTTTACTGACGATATCAGTTTGACTAATGAGACTGGGCGGCACCTCTTCTCAGAAGGATATTTACAAACAATCACCGGATACAGAGAACAGTGTAATGGTTACTGAGATAACAAATTATCTCAAAGCTAGGATATCATAATATTTTACGGAAACGAAAGGTTACAAATATTGTTTAACTAAGATATGCAGCCAAACATTGGCAATTCCATTATTTTATTTAAAGCTGAATTCCTAGAATCTAAATTTTAAGGTAGCTATAGAGGTAAACAGTTGAATATTTTGAATATTTTGAAAATAAATTTGACTGGGTAGGGGGGGGGGGGTGCGGGTTGCTGTTGCTGTCTGATATTGATCTCACACATCTCGCCTGATAACGCATGCTGCTTGGCCGCTACTAATAGAGTAATCCTGTCGGTCAGTTAAGTAAGTTAAGTAAGTGACGTCATGATCATTTACGTCACAGGCAGACTGATGTCAGAATCAAATGAATGCCATATCTAAGCCCGTAATAAACGCTTAATACTATGTCAAGTTGTACGAATTTTATGTCTTTACTATTTAATAAACATTCTGTTGAATATTTTGAAACTAATTTTAACTGGGTGCTGTTGCTGCCATATGCAGCAACATCACCCAGTCAAATTAGTTTCAAAATATTCAACAGCTTACCTGTGTACTTTTCTGGAAATTGAGATTCAGGGAGTTCCGCGTTCGAGTGATCCCGACACGGACAAAGCGTGGGTGGAGTTTAACTAGAAATGGGCGGGGCATAGCTAAAACTTGATTCATTTATTTCATAAAGATCTGGCGTGTCAGCGATCTATTCGCATACTACTATAATATACGGCACATGAACTTGCATGCACAAGATTTACGAACATAACTATGGTGACAGAGAATCCCAATGGCCGCTGTTAATTAAAACTGGGTTTATGCATGCTTGACATGAACCATGCAGGAACAGTATTATTATTACTAGCATTTGGAAACCCAAATACCAAACACAAATACATCATTTACATTTTAATTATTATTCTGCTGAATATTTTGAAAGTAATTACTCATGCCGTCGAAGGACGGTGTGAGAATTGTATACACCTGTGCAAAAGTTAAGCACCACCCTATTTTACGCACATGCGAGGGTATATTCATGTGCTATGAAGAAAGCAATAGCATAAACATGTATGTACCCATCCATCTTAGTGCAAGAGGTAATAATGCAACTAGAGGAATGCTGATTATGATTGTGAACCGCTATGGCAAGACGAAGGTTAAGTGATCGTGTGAAATGGCAAATCATAGGCATGCATACCACTGGTATGTCATGCAGAGAGATTGGCAGACAGCTGAACATTAACCATACTGTAATCAGTCGTTTGATTGCAAAACATGGGCAAACTAACGAGGTGAAGGACAGGCCTAGATCTGGAAGACCGAAGAAGACTACTGCCCGTGATGATCGAGCCCTAGTACGCCTTGTTAGGAGATCTCCATTCACCAACAGCAGAGTGCTCAGCCAGCAATGGGAAACGCGCAATAGAGTGTCAATGTCTACCGTCAAAAGGAGACTGTATGCTGCTGGCATGAAAGCTAGGAGACCTGTCAGACGTCCTCTCCTCACTGCACACCACAAAGAGGAGCGTCTGAGGTGGTGCAACGAAAGAAGACACTGGAACATGAGATCCTGGAGACGGGTACACTGGTCCGATGAAAGTCGGTTCCTGCTTCATGCCACAGATGGTCGAACTCGTGTATGGAGGTCCAGACGCACGGCGTACGACCAACGTAACATCATGGAAGAACTTCCATTTGGTGGAGGTTCCGTTATGATATGGGGGTGCATCTCATTTGATTGTAAGCTGGATCTGTTGACTGTACCTGGAACACTAAATGGACAAAGATATCAAGATTCCATACTGGATAGAGTTGTGGTCCCTCATTTTGTAAATCATGCACCTGGAACCCACCCTATATTCATGGATGACAACGCCCGACCACATCGTGCTACAGCTGTGCATGAATAACTCCGCCAGAATGCCATCGAAACCCTACCATGGCCAGCAAGGAGCCCTGACATGAACCCTATTGAGCATATCTGGGACATTCTGGGAAACATGGTGAGAAGGAGGGATCCTCCTGTGCAGAACCTACAGGAATTAACAGACGCACTCCATCTTGAATGGCAACGAATACCACAATGGCTTATCAGTCGGTTGGTGACCAGCATGAGACGTCGTGTCCAGGCCGTCATCCAGGCACAAGGTGGATATACCCGGTATTAATAATGACAGTCTCAAACTCGTGCACAGATGTTAAACTTCGTTTTCAGACACCATTAATGACAATCTAGCCACGTGTGTCAACTGTAGGGCAATAGTTGTCAGTTGTGTCAACGTAACCATATTCAGGCCTCGTTTTCAAGTTCAAACAAAAACATACAGTGTTTCCCCACCATCATAATCAGCATTCCTCTAGTTGCATTATTACCTCTTGCACTAAGATGGATGGGTACATAAATGTTTATGCTATTGCTTTCTTCATAGCACATGAATATACCCTCGCATGTGCGTAAAAATAGGGTGGTGCTTATCTTTTGCACAGGTGTATATAACTGGATTTATATACACCATTTCGGCTATCTGACTTGTTTCTTCGAATCACGTAAATATCCATCTTAATTGACCATCTTGTAAGACCTTGTCGTATTACGTATCCAGAAATCATCTTAAGATCCATCTTGAACTTAATCCAACAGCATCTTCGCAGACATTTACATCACTATGATCTGACAATTTACATTCTATAAATTCACGCACTTTGAAAAATATCTTAGGTTATCCTAAAATATTAAACAAACAGCAACCATCCATGAACGCTATGTAGATTTTCTGGATGTAAAAAATCTGCTATGGTTGTTAGTTAAAACTGCGTGCTTTATAATGAATGATGTTTAACAGAATTTCCTTAAATGCATTGCTGTAATTTTGATTTGTCAAAGCGTACAAACCGGGGTTGATCATTGAGTTCGTCCATGCTAGCCACGAAATAGCAAGAGATAAACTACGACTGGCAATGCGTTGAGTGGGGAAAATTAAGATTATTGCGAGAAGAATAAAGAATGGGAACCAACCTACAAGGAATACACCGACTAATGTCCCTGTTGTGCGCATGGCTTTGTTGGATTTTCTCCTCTGAACTTCTCTCATATGATTAGCTTGGTAACGAGATACATCACCATAAGTAGCAGAATATCCTGAGCGACTACTGTTAGAGATTTTGGCAATTCTGAACATACAACAATACAACGTTGTAAGTACTGATGTACACAAGCAGAACACCACACCACCAGTGCAAAGTATCGATTTTACACCCGCCATGATAGACCCTACACTTCCTGAGAAACAGAGTTCTTTTTCTGCGGATGGAAAATCAATAGTAGCAATGAAGAAATTATATGCATATATCTGGTCAATTGTAACTGCAACTGCCAAACACCAAGATAAAATAATCAGAATAGCAATGATTCGTCGCGTTATCTTCACTTTATACATTAAGGGATATTTGATGGCAATATAACGGTCAAATGCAATGGAGCATAAAGTTATAGCTGATGCTGATTGACGACATGGATTGATAGAGGTAGCATTGTACTGAATTCTGCTTCCATGGTAAAACATTTATTTGATGTATCAGATCAAATGGCATAATGAGCACTCCCACACTAAGATCTGTGAATGACACTCCCATTATAAGCAGATTGGAGTTTGTCCGTAAGCGAGGAACTCTGCATACAGCAACTGGTACTAGCAGATTTCCTAAAATTGTGATAACGGTGATGAATGAACATAAAACAGTGATAGGGATGGCCCGTTGGAGTGAGTAGGATTCTCCATCTGATACATTCCTCATAACAGATACGTTCTTCATAATTACATTGATTCCCAACAATGATTGACCGAATTGGGTAGTATTCCCTTAGTTTTGTGATTTTTCCGCTACGGGTGAATTCATTGTAGTTTTAACTCGCTCTGCCCAGTGTACCGCAATGACACACATCATTTTCACACCTTTCCTAGTTCGGGGCGATTTCTTTTGTCAATGCGCACCTTGAAACTAAATTATTCTGTTGTGTAATCGTTATCTGAGATATAAGATTTGTATGTTATACAATATCTGATTATTCACATATAGGACAAATTCTGTCAGTGAATGGTATTAATTGTTTAAAGCAGATACACCACATTCATTGCCTGAAATCAGACAAATGCTGAATATTTTGAAAGTACAAAATATTTCACAACATGACATTAGTAAACACAGTTTGAAAACAACTGAACATGTAAACTCATGTGCAATGTTTATTGAACTGCTTGCTTCGATATAGTGGTAACACTAACTCCACATTGAGATGGTCAATATTTGAAATAATATCGAATTCCAGATTATGATCTCTATTACAAGGCACTTTAACTAATCACCGCGGTGTCAAATGAATCCTGCACCATGGAACAATTAAACAGTGTAAATTCTAAGAACAATCGATTCCAGCATAAATAAACTTCTCCTTTATACCAATGCTCGCTAGCATCAATGCTACTCATAAAGTGATAAGAATATACTATTTCTCTCGGCATGCTGACAATTATATCAGCTGCTCAATCATCAACACATTAAACAGTGTATTTCATTTACACTTCTCCGTTCCGGAAGAGAATAACATTCTTGTATCTTTCTTTTAATTGGTTCCTTTCGCTGGAGGTAAATCAGCACTCGGCCTATGAGACACACCTTCAGGAGGAATAGACACCGAGAATCCAGATCATCAGTGAGCGGTTTATTGATTAGTGAGATGAAATGTACTGTTTATTTAAGAACGTTAATAAACCAAGAACAGTTTCCAGTGTCAACGTAATCTGGGAATAGTCAGTAGAACGCAGCAGTACATTTGTTTGTTAGGACTGGACAGACTGTGTAGTTGTCCAGTGGCCTCCAACAAGATCAAATATTAAAATCCATATGAGGGCCTCTACCAGGAAATTATGTTGTGCTGTAAAGACCAGGTTTTAATGCGTATAGGGAGGAATGATCAGTGAGAATTTTTGTGACAAGATGACTTAAATTTCGGTCCAAATTTCATCTGAAAATTAATCGGCAGAGTTGAAGCAAAATAAGGATGTTATTTAACGCTGAACATGAAGGAAATGACAGTATATTCCCCTGGAAAAAATTGAAAATTGGATGCTCTGAGAAGCCATTAAATGATCTTCTCCGACGAGAGATCCCCGAAAAAAACCCCGTTTCTGTGAGTGGAACAACCCTCTCAGGGCATCACTGTTCAAGGGCCTCCACATTAATAAATCCGGCTCTCGTTTTCTTTACTCGGATTAGACTCTTTAGCGTTGCTATATCGGAAAAAGATATCCAATCTTAGGTCACTAGAGAGTTAATTAGATATAACGTCATACGTCAGTATGGCCTTATTTGTGATTAACCCTTTAATGATTACATTTAGTCAAGAAAATCAAAATATTTCCATATTAAATGTCCGTCTGTAGGCCAATAGGAGAATATTTTTGAAAATTTACCGCTGGGATTGTTGTTGTTTTTGTTGTTTCTGCTGCTGCTTCTGTCGTCGCTGGTGTTGCTGCTGCTGTTGTTGTTGTTGCTGTTGTTGTTGTTGTTGTTGTTGTTGTTGTCGTTGTTAATGGTTTTGTTGTTGTTGTTGTTGTTGTTGTTGTTGTTGTTGTTATTGTTGTTATTATTATTATTGTCGTCGTCGTCGTCGTCGTCGTCGTCGTCGTCGTCGTCGTCGTCGTCGTTGTTGTTGTTGTTGTTGTCGTCGTTGTTCTTGTCGCAAACCGCGGATGGTAATCTCTCTGGTTATAATTATAATACAGTTACAAAGATTCATTAATAATTTGTGTTTTACTGTTGAAAATAATCTTTGGAATTTGTCGTAGTTTGGTCGGGTATGGTAGTATTTTATTTGTTTTCTATTAGTTCTCTGGCCTTTGTCCGTGAAGAATTTGCAGGTCAAAATATAGCGATATTCATCACCTATATCAATGTGTGTGCATAAATTACATTTCCTGTTCTCAGTCTAGTTCCATCCCATCGCCCTGTTTTAATCGGTAAATAATTATTTGCGGTTCTGAATCTCGTTAATGTCTGTCAAATTCTGTTAACCCCTCCTAAAATAGAAAGGTATTCTTCAGTATCTAGTTATTTCCCTTGACGAATCTCTACCTCATTGGAGCAAATGTGGTGGCGGTTGTACCGTGGTGTTAATACATCTTTACTACATTTCGCCCTATTTAAAGCTATCGACTTCGAACTGGATTGGCACCAGATATCACGCA